>JADMLL010000001.1:11477122-12068034 GCA_016920875.1 Columbicola columbae | reverse complement strand
GGTTACCAGAGTAACAGTTTTTGTAATAAATCTCGCCCTGTTATGCTTCTCATAGAAATTTCTCCTCCCAAACACTCTAAAATATTTTCTGTAAGAAAGGAAAGACGTCATCATCATCATCCACCAAACCAAAGACCGACAAAAGTATATAACTAAAAGACTACTCACATATTCTCAAACAACACTCCCACGCGAAGAAATTGTTTCCCCAACTTTTCGATTTCCAACTAAAATAAACTAAATAGAGTTTGATGGAGCAAGAAGTCTCCTCCGAACAGGTTGAAGTTTCTTAGGAAAACAAAACAGAAAAATTTTTCCACAGCGAACACTTCTTTTTCCAAAAAAATCCTAATTTGAAATTTTAAACTAATGAGATAAGTTTGGCTAAACTAAACTAATAAAACTGAACTTTTTTTTCTCCTCGGTTTGTAGCTGTCAAAGTAATTTTGGGAGGAAAAACGGAAATGAAAATGATTAGTTACCACGTAGAAAAATAATATAAATTCGACTTGTCTCGAAGACGGTTGTTGAAACAAAAAGTTCGGAACAATCTAAACTAGCCAAAACAGAAAAACTCGTTAACTTCTACTAATATGAAGGCGTCAGGCGTTTTAGTGTCAAAATGTGTAAAGAGGATTAACGTAACACCTAATTTTTCAGAACTGGATGCCTTTTGGATGCTTTTTCAAAAGGGAGATGTTGACGGAAATACTTTTTCCCGTACTAACTACCACCTGTCATTGTATAGTTTGGCTTTAAAGGAGCTTTGGTACTTATGTATTAACGCCACTGCAGCAGAAGTTGTGCTAGTGCGCTATAAATATACAGTGAACCTTTCATAACAGGTTTGTTCGAGTTTTACTTGTAATGCGAAACAATTTTTCTATAATAAAACAATGTAAACAAATGCGTTCCAGACCGAAAAAGGACCAAAAAAAGTTATTTTTAGCGTTTAGCAAGAGAAAAGGAGTAGCTAAGAACCTTAAAATGTGAAAGTAAAAGAATTTTGGATGGTTGTGAAGAAGATAAGACAGATACAGAGAGAATTAACTTTGAATCTGCCTCATTTCGGAGTTCGGATTTTTTCTCTAGCTGTCGGGGATTCCCATGTACATATCACCAAAACTCGTTATGCGAAGCATTGCCCGTTAAGAGGGATTTTTGCAATTTATGCTGATCGTTATGGAAATTTCTCTCTATGAGAGGCACTCGTTATAAGAGGTTCCACTGTATAATAAATTACAACCAAGAAGGGGCCTGGTAGGCGAGAGGTTAGAGCATTCGCCTGTCACTCCAAAGGCCGTGGTTCGAATCCCACCTGGGTGCCTGTTTTTCTCCTGCTCTTCCTTACCTAAAAATGTTTTCCTCCAATTACCCACAATCCTTTCCCCAAAGTTTCCTCAAGGCTCACAACCTTAGTGTAACGTTCAGTCAGCGATAAACCTTCAATGAAAGTTAGCTGACTCATAATCAATCATATTTTCAACTTGCTCCAACAAGTAAGAGTGTTGAAAACATCGTGGTCCCTAGTTGGTCGAAACGAAAAAAAAATCAGAACCAAGTCATCAAATCTATAAATTTAAACCCAAATCTTAAATTTGGAGCTGTGTTATTCAGCAATTTAACTTTTGAGTAAAAAGATTCATTATTTAAAAATTAATTCCATAGTCTTTTAAAAACATGGCGAAATATTTGAAATTGGATAACGAAAATTTCTTTCTATGAATGGGTATCAATCAAAATAATTTTTAATTTATTCGATCAAGATTCACTGAAATCATTTCGGTATAAAAAATCTGTAGCTGCGTAGCGTTAATATAAGTACGACGCTTTATATCCAGAGAACAGACCAAATCCAAGAATTAGATAACAACTGCCACGGATGTGCCAATTTTTCAAAATAAATTTATATATCTAATTTAATGTTCTACATTCAAATATCTATCAATTCAAATGACTCGATACAGGAAAAGGAGGACATTACCCTCCTGTCAATGTAAAAATTTTTAATCTACATCCAACCATCCACTAATCTTTGTTATCTCCTTCTTCCATATACGAAATGATGATGTATGCGATTAAATAATTTATTATAAATCTGATTTTACATCCTTTGAATAAATATTATTACGATCAACTTCCAATTTATGTTTTGAATGAGAATCAAGTTAAATAAATTACTCAGGGTAATGACTGATAGATTATAAATATAAGCATATCCAAGTGTTTGTAACTTTAAAAATATCGAAAATTCGTTTTTGGTCAGTATTAATTTAAAATCCGATTTATTTAGTATACAATATATATATAAATTTCTTTATTCGGTACATATTCTTTCATCCTCTTCTTCCAACCATAAATTTTGGTATGTGTGAGAAAGGCTCAAAACCACTTGAATTTGGCACAAATAAAAACCATCATTAAAGTCGAGTACAGTCTGGGTCCGGAGTCTCTTCCATCTGTAATTATATTTTTATCAACCCTTTCAAAACAATTCAACCCCCAATTGGTGTTGCCTGGCAACTTTCGGACCAACTTGCTCACTCGAACTCACGAATTATGACAAAATTTTTCTTTTTATTTCGGTTTGTTTTGAAAATAGTGAGTTTATATTATATAATTTATTAATTGGGTATTATATTTTAGACCAAAACAGAATTGATTCTAACAGACAACCGAAATACTTCCTGATGAATGAAAAGTGTATATTGAAGTTGTTAATATAAAAAATTTTAGGGGTGTTAATAGATGTATACCAAAGCAGAGGTCAGCAAAGTGGGACTCTCTTACTCCTTGGCTGTGTCTCTTTCACAGAATGTTTGTAGCAGGTCTATTTATTAACTAAATATATCTTTATATAAGTATGATACTAAGTCTTATTTAATGCACGGTTGTTAAGCTAAGACAGGGTCTTCAACTTTTACAAATCAAGGGCCAAAAATTTTTCTGCAGCAGGCCGGACCATATGTATTTTTATAAGAATTTTTGGCAATGGTCAGGATGATTAAACAAGTAGATAAGTAGAAAACATTTATTTATTGAGCCAACATCAACAAAAGGGCAAATTAAAAATCAATACAATGCAGTTGGTCAATGTCAGTTTTATTTTTTTTCTAAAAATTATTTTTGTGTAGTCGTTATTGAAAGTGCTGTTGGCGGACCGCAAAAAACATATCGGCGGGCGCGGTTGAAGACCCTTGAGCTATGACATGCTGACCTATAAATTTGTTTAAATATCTCAGCAAAGCTTAAAAAATAGCTCTTTGAACAAATTTCAATTTTGTATGGTTTATATTTGGCTCTTTTGGATGATGCGTTTACCGACCACTATACTAGAGCAACGTCTGGAACACCTGAAAATTACTAATATCGGAACCAGGTTGTGTCGTTGATGATGAGCGAATGATGGACAACACTAATTCCGAACGTATATGTATATTGATATAAAAATATTACTATAACTAGAATTTGGATCGCAAATATAAAGATAAGCACTATGGGGAGCTTCGGGACTGAATCATGAATTTGGCTTCGGTTTTCGGCTGCTTTATTCCACTGTGCACATTCCGGAATGAGAAAATGGCGAACGCCACAACTAATAAAATGATAAACAATTTATTCTTAGATAAGTATCTAAAGTCACCAAATTAAAACTCTCATCCCAAGAAAACCGCTGCGTTCTGTGACTCGGTTTCTTTTTAACCAACCGATATCAATATAAGGAGTTGAGCCGTTGAGGAATAGAAGTAATAAATTGTTCGTGAAATGAGTTGACCTAAAATATTTATTTCCTAGGTTATTCGGGAGAATATTTATGCGAGCCACGTAGGAAATTCTCTCTGACATATTACTCCATCTGTTAAAATACCAAAACCAAAAACGGTTTCGATACCTCCATTTAAATTCCCATTCTTGTTACTCCAAGTGTTACACCCAAATTGTAAAAGCTGAGTGAAAATATTTTTGCTCCTTTTATCCCACCGTTTTTGTTCTCACATCGTCCACATAGCGCCATAAACTGACACACGTATTATAGTGCTTTACGGAGAAAAAATTTTTATTAGTTGTATGTGACAAGTGATACACGAAGCCTCGCGTGTCGCCAATCTCAAGTTCTCTTATTTGATAAGGGGTATTTGAACAAAAGTTATGCTTCGGTCTATTACCTTGCTCATTTATTAGTTTCTTCTTCTTGTTTGTTGAGAAAGCTCACGTGTTTCGTGTTAACAAAGAAGAACAGCTTCGTTTTCTCCGGTTTTGTCTAAAACATGAAAAATTTAAATTGAAGTTGGAAACTAGACACAAATCTGACTAGTCGCAAGATGAGAAATTGAAAAAATTTGAATAGAACCTTGAGAGAATTATAGAAAGCTTCAAAGGAGGACGCGAGGAAATAACTTAGAACGAAGTTTGGAGAACTTTAACCGCCTGAGGAAATCTGTTGATCCAGTCGTGTCGTGAATTCATTTATTAAATTCTGATTTGCCGGAAGTAAATTCCCAAACCCTCGCTCTTGAGAGACAATAATAAAAAAAATCTCGTCTGAAAGTAAGCAGAACTTTTAAATTATGCAAAAACGATCTGACCAAAGTAAGAAAAACAATTTATTCTATAAATTTATCTGCCACACTTTCAAGTTGTATCTGAGTCATATAAAATTGTGAGGTGAGATGATTAAAAACTCTATCTACACTAGAAATACGTTTATTGATAAATACTGATTGTTTACATAAAATCGTTTCACTCCGACACTGAATAACTGGCTACCGATTAACTGCAAAACTCAAACTGAAACTGAATAACTGAATACCCGGCGATGAGTGACCTGTTTATATATCTTCACCTAAGCTAAGAATAGTCTCGAAGTCCCCAGAAACCCGTACTCGAACTCTCGAACTTTATAGAAGCTTCTCTTCCCATAAGCTTAATATGGGAAAGAGTTCTCGGTGATTCGAGACTATTCTAAGCTTTTCCTTTTGTCCTGTCGCTGCCTGAGCCACATTTTGTTTTGTTTTTATTTTATTCGAAATATTTTCGTTTAGCGCCTTCGCAACACTAACATACAGTCGCTAACATATGGTCGCCACATATAACCTGTTACACGAAATTAGAAAGACTCAATAATTGTAGTCACATAGTTAAAAATCATCAGCAGTACACGAAATCTAGCTTGTCCACACACCAAAGAACTCAGAAAACTGAATGAGACATCTGAAAAATTCTGTGAATGGGAAAATGGGAGATTCAGAGTATCTGAGGAGATTTCTTAAAATTTATTTTCATCAAAGTCAGCAAAATAAAAAAATTAAATTCTCCTTTAATGAAAATGAAAATGAAAATAAGCTTAATATGGGAAAAAGTTCTCGGTGATTCGAGACCATTCTAAGCTTTTCCTTTTGTCCTGTCGCTGCCTGAGCCGCATTTTGTTTTTATTTTTATTCGAAATATTTTCGTTTAGCGGCTTAGGTCACGACACTTATTTGGTCGCCACAAAAATCATCTCCAAAAATGTTCAATACACCCGAATTAAAGCAAGAAAGTTAGTGAATTCAATTCAGCAATCAATACCAATGTAGGTCATAATCAATTCTACCCAGAAAATCATTGTCTAAAAAAATTTTCATTCAAAAGACACCCAGTTAATTTACTAATTACGACCCTGAGCAGAATAAGCAGAAAACTTCATTTCCATTACGCCTTTCAATCAGCAATCAATAGAAAAGAATTTAAAGCTTTGGATAAACACAGAGTCCCGAAAATGCGTTACGGACCCGCTTTGTGGTGGGAAAGAAGGGAGATATGAAGGGCAAGGAACATATTATAACGTGTGAACCAACGTGATTAAAATTAATTTGTATGGAGAACTGCTTACTCAGCAGTCAGTTCTTTGACAGAAAATCAATGACTGTGATGCTGATATTGGTGACAGCTTGATTCCATTTGCAGTATGGGCGTCGAGTGCGAATGTCGCTCACAGTTTTCCCTTTCTTAACGGAGTCATTTCCCTTTTTTTCCCTTTTTTCTCTCTTTTTTTTTCCTCCTCGTTTTAATATTCCTTTACCCTAAAAACCGTTAATTTTTATTATTCACTTTTGAAATTATAATTTTTAGTTTTTTCTTTCTTTTTATTATTTATTTATTTTTTGTTACAAAGTTTTGAAATGAAATATATTGACTTTTATTAAAAAGTAGTTGAACAAAATTAAATTTTCTCTCTCCTTTCTCCTCTCCCACTCCTCAAGTGGAACATTTTAAATGAACTAATTTACAGGTTGAAGTTTTATAAATGGTGGAATTCTTAAAGAAAATTTTTTTTTCTCTTCCTCTTTAACGGAAAACTTTTTCTTTCAAAGGAAAATAAGGCCTAAGGTTGAATTTAGACTTTTTTTTTATTGCTATACTAACTAATTTTCCAGTCGTTGCTCTGGTATTTATTCATTTTTAATGATATCGATATTTTCCACCGTTATTAATTTTGTGCAACGTCACTACTGCTGCTGCTGCTGCAGGTGTAGTATGTCACGATGTATTTAAAGTTTTAACAACCTCAATTTCAAATTCTTGATTAATCGTTAATTAATGTTTTGTTTATTTTGTGACGAAACTTCTCTTTAATTGGAAATTGTGTTGTGTGCTGTTTTTTTCATGCTAAAAGGTTTTTGTATTAAAATATTTGTGATATAGTAATACGGTGTATATACCGGAGGTGGGGAACCTTTTTATCATCAGAGGCCACATTTAAATTAGGCAGGAATAAGAGAGGCCGCATAAGCTGATTGACCTAAGAAAGTGACTTTTGTGAAATTACAATATTTTAGTTTTCCTATAGATTTGACAATTTATTGCATTATATAGAAAAAATAAAATATAATACTACAAAATTTTAAATATAATATACATATAAAAATAATATAAAAATATTTTTATTCACTAAGTTAGTGACTTATTTGGCTTTGTTCTTTGTTTGACAGTAATTGTATATTTGGATCAAGCTTCGTAACACACAGCTTTAATTGATCCTCTAAATGTGCATCTGTAATTTGCGTTCTTAAATTTGTTTTTATTTTTGACATGAGAGAAAATGTTGTCTCGCAATAGTACGTTCTTCCGAAGCAGGAAAGTAAACGGCGAGCATGTTTCGAAGGCATGGATATTCAACAGCATTTTTCCAGATTTCTATGGGATCCTTTTTAGCGTATTCTGACGTCATGTTACAATATGACTGTCTTTGGCGGGATTTTTCGCGCAACTGTCATGGCGTTGATGTACAATAGTTGTTTGAAACAAACTCTACCATTTTGTACAAAGGGCCGCACAAGAACCTTGCGGAGGCCGCAGGTTCCCCACCTATGGTATTGTCGGGACCAGGTTGTGTCGTTGTAGATGAACGAATGATGGACAACACTAATCCCGAACGTATTTGTATATTTATACATAAAATGTTACTACAACTATAATTTAGAATAAGAATAGAAAATGCAAGGATCCTGATTGTGCGGAGGTCCGGGACTGAAAAATTTTGCTTTGGTTTTCGTCTGCTTCATTTACTGTGCCCATTCCGGAATTAGGAATGTGGCGAACACCACAGTATATACAAAAGTGTTCTAAGTTAAGCTGGAGGTCGCATTGTGGGGAATTTTGTATATATACTGTTGGAACCCAAAAAGCGTCAAATAATAATACGCAAACGTGTGTAGAACTTGATGTAACATTATCGGACGAAACTTTCCAGTAGACCTAATATTATCATTATTTTAAAATAATATTTAATCTTTTAATATTAATAATTCGCTAACATTTATATTACCTGCGTGATATTGATAAATGAAACAATTCTCTGACCTATATCGGGCCAGCCTACACTGATAGGTTCCGATGCTACCGAATCATCGTTTGTGGGTTTCTGTTTTTAGGTTAATAATATATTCAAAGCATTAAAAAAACACTGAAGATTTGGGAGATATAACTCAGGCCATTAAACGAAAAAAATAAATAACCATAATAGTAGAGAAACTTTAGAAAAACAAGCAATAAATTTCTGGTGTTATTCATGCGTTGCGAAAATGGAACACCATTTCTCGAAAATGATCTGCACTAAGGATCTACATTTAAAGGATCTTGTTTTCAGTTTCGCTTGGCCTTTCGAACAAACACGGGAAATGCGTAAAGTTTTTCGAGTATCTGCTGTCGCTGTTGTCTATCATTGTCTTTCTTTAGTACAAGTGCTTCTTTGTTGTTTTATCTCAAACCTGTTTAAAACATATTGTCTTAGATGATTCTGAAACTTTATTTAAGTTTGTCAATTACATGAATAGGTAGTCGTGTAGATATTCACAAATCGCTGCAAGAAAGAGTTCAGTGTACTACACTTTTAGATCATTTAGTCAAATAGAAAATATTTACGGCCTATTTAGATCAACTCTGAATACAGTCTTCCATTAACGACGAGGGTAAAAGGAAAACGATTCAAGTCAGAAACCAGAACGCGAGAAAATGGCAACAATAATAATATTTCACGGTAGATTGACGTAGAAAATAGGTGTAAGAGCTTTAAAGTACGACTGAGGAAAGTTTCTCTTCCTGTAGACTTTGTCCTCTTCCTCCATCCGCCCACGAACACCATTACGAAATTAACAAACACACAAAGCAGGTTCAGGCTTGGAGTTGAGTGTTTCAGACTTTTTGCAATTTCTTCTTGCACGCTGTCGATGTTACATTCGTACCGATGTGGAATAGTAAAAAGGAAACCATTTAAAGAAATCCGGGACAAAAGGATTTGTTAGAAATTCGATAAAATGGTGGGAAGAATGGAATGACGAATTCTCAGACTTGAAACCGGGGTAATGGTTCCGATTTTGACTTTTCGAGGGAAATTTTTCTTAAGAATTCCTTGAAAATGTCATTCTCGAAACAAAAGAGAACTTTTTAGTCGTTCGTCATTTGATTTTACTGAAAACCAAGGAAAGAAAAACAAAATTTTGAGGATATTGTAAAAGACTGCTGGGAGTTGAGTCTAATGGAGTTTGTTTTAATTTGTGCTGTAAAAGCACTCCTTTTAATAAAAGCAATTAATTGATCGTGTAGAAAATTTTTTTTTAGACTATTGTTATTAATAATTAAAATGTCGTCGTTGTCTAATGTGTTGATTTATGATTTCATAACAAATTACTAATATTCATAAAAAATTAATTTTTCACTTGTAATTAAAAACAATACAAGACTCAATTATCAGTATTTGTGTAAGCTCATCAGCAAATTTTTCGATACTGCAATACTTCAACCTCATTAATATAATTTTCTGGGTCAATAACATGACTCATAATAATACAATTTAATTCATTTATTTGTAACAATATTATTAACAGGAAATTGATAGGTACTATACTAGCCTGTCTTTATCTTTAGGGAGTTTTGGAAGATTCTATTGCTCTTACTTGATCCATTCTTCTTAGATGTTCGTAGGAAGCCGTCCTCCTCTTTCTTGGTACTCAAACTGCGACCTGTCAAGCTCTACTGAGTGGCCCAGTGGAAACCAATTTAGTGAAAATTTGTGAAAGGTCGATTGCTCATTGTTAAGTCTGAGCTATAGTACCTGACCAGTACGAAAATGTTCGGGCCTGTGCTCGGAAACTGCTTACATTGTTTGTCTCAACATATCTTTATGACGCAATATACAGAATATAATACAGAAACAGACTGACAAATGTACACACAGATGACAACCTGAGGGTGGACTGTACTCTTCGAAAGAACGACTTGTCTTCTTTTTTTTGGTAAGTCGTGTGGCCCAGTCGCAATGGTCACAATGGAAACTTGGCCCGGAAAGGAAAAAACTTGAGTACCAAGATCCTATATACTTCAATCTCTTTGACTGAACCCAAAATTTTTCTGAGTATTTTTCTTTCTTTCATTTCCAGTACTTCCAGTTCACTACTTTTTTTTTGGACCACGTTAGTTTCAACCATTTCTCTGGTGATCTTTCATTTTCTGGTTATGTCCCTTTGAGAAAGTTACCATTGAAGGTTGCTTCTAGGCGCCGCATTTTATTGGTTACCTTCTGGGATACTTTTTCGTGATTTTTCCTTCATGCTGTTGAGTTTTGGTTGAAAGAAATCAAGAAACCACTAATTGGAGTCGGAGTTTCCACTAGTTTCTCCGGAGTTGGAGTTGGAGAGTAGGTGTCTCCACTAGTTGTTAATATTTTTTTATTATTTACTTTATCAATAGATAATATTTTTTAAATTACATTCACCAAATTCATTCAATGATCTATTAACACGATTATTAGTTTATTGTTTGTGTAATTCGCGTAAAACGAGACCTGATCATTATAAAATATTGGGTACTGAATAAATACTAAGCTTTGAGAGAATTTAATTTTAAAATCTAAACTTTTTCTTTATAATACCACTGAAACTACGTCACGAACCACCGGTTTGTTTTCTGTTCAAGTCCATTTACTTCAACACAAAATTAATTATTAAAAAGTGAAAAGAATCGCGTTTAGTGAAAAAAAAAATTCATTTCAGTGCCGAAGACTGTAGAGCAAACAATGGATAAATAATGTCTTGTTTTCTCGAAAGTTTTTCTCTTTGTCTTTCTCTTTTAAGAAACATTTTCTTTTACTTCGCAAAGCTTTAATAATAATCTCTCTTCCTTTCTCACTTCATCTTCAACTTTTTAAATACAACCTGGAATGCATTAAAACTCAACAAAATGAGCTCATCACAAGTTTGACACAACGGAAATTGATAGAATATACATCCGGCTTTCCAGTCAAGTATCCGCTTCTTAACACTTTTCTCTTCATTTTCCTTTTTCCATTCGAATTTTCGTTAAACTTTTTTCGTTTTACGTCATTCATCTTCATCCTCCGAGACCCCGAATCAAATTCTCTTTGTTTTAATGTTTCCATGAAGCCTTTCTTTGAAAAGGAATTAAAAATAGAGCTTGATGGTAACGAGAAAGGTGTTATTGCCATGATTTCGTTCTGAATCGTCAAGGACATCAAGGAAATTCCCCGAAAGCTTGATTTAGAAGGACTCCAGTTTTGGAAAGTCGGTATTCAAGTCCTCGGTATCTCGTCTAAATCGCTTATACGTCCAGACGATTTAAAAGAACATCGAATTCATACTCAATTCTCTGCTGATGATTCATACTCTTCTCTCTGATTTGGCTGGTGTGTCCTTAAAGGACTCAAAAATTTTCTAAAAAAACTCTTCTTAGGTCTCCTGTTATTATTGGTGTGTGGATAGCTTGAAAAGTTGAAAAAGTGTCAGAAGGACGCAACAAATCTAATTCATACAAACACAATAGGCTATATATCTACATAACACTTGCGTAATCTAAATTAGAAATCTTCCATCAAGCAGATGAACTCACGGTGACAAAAATTCGGTTAATGGCTGTTGAGTTGTCCGCCAAATTTTGCTAGCGGTTGTTTGTAGATAAAAAAATAATGGACACTTCATCAACTCATTTTAGATTTAGAGGATTCAACAACTGATACCCAAAATTTAAACTTGAGGCTAATCAAAGAGAGTTGTGGGGTAACCATCTACTTCTTTGTGTCCCGACAATACAAATGCTTGTTACTCATAAACGTTATTTCTCTTTAGCAAGGCCGTCACCAGATCTCGTCACCTTTAAGTAGACAACAGCGAACCCAGCTAAGGGACGCAATTCGAGGAAAACAAAAACCCTTTAAAATCATTTATCAGCAATACAGCAGAGAGAAAAAGGATTACACTTTACTGTTTTCTCTCCACATTTTTGAATCGTGAAACACAACAGAAACAAACAGAAATTTCAGTTGATGGCGTAAGGATAAAGACCGAACCCAATGGCCGTCCTAACTAGAGATTTACATTTTGGGAAGGAGGGAGGAGGGGGCAGCAGGGAACCAGAGAGCCAAATCCAAACGGCTGAGATTTCCGATCCTCATGCAATTTATTACTTAAAACAATTGGGAAATTTGAATATTTTTCAAAATTGAAAAAGAATCCTTTCATAATCTGACTGGCGAAGCTCCGTCCGTCATTTTGCAGCCGATTTTAAGGTATTAACCGCCTTTTCTCTTCTCAATCCCGTCTCATCACTTTCCATTATTCTCTCTTTCTCTTCGTTTTATTTTTATTTTCTCTCTTTTATTCCTCCCTCTTCTCCTTTCTCTCTCTGTGGCCTCATTTCACGATAATTTTAATTTGTTTTTTCAGTTCAAGAATGAGAATTCAAAACCATTTTCAATATCCTTGATTTTTTTTAATCACGAAAATTAATGTTGAATTAAAAATATAAATAAAAATTAAAAAATGAATATGCAAATGAAAAAGAGAGAAAAAGAAAGAAAATAAAAAATCATTTTGACTTTTGAAGGTTCACAAAACGCTTTGTTAGCTCCTTTCTTTCTTTCTTTCTTTTTTTTTTATTATTAAACGAAATAAATTATTTTCTTTTGTCTTGATAATATTACAGTAATTAAATTATAATTGAAAAAGGGAAATCGGTTTTAAAATTTTCATTAAAACATGGCGTTTTATAAAAGTTTGAAAAATTTTTATTTAGTGGTGGTGTCTAAAACAGCATGTCTGCTCATTTGGGAGGGCGGTTGACGTGGGGCACGGGAGGAAGTAGGTCATTTTAATCTGATTCCTTTCCTTAATTAAAATTTATTTTTCCTATCCTCTAATTATTTACTTATATAATAATATTCGACTAATTTAAAGCTAAAGCCTGTGACTTTTGAGTGGAAACACGGTTCATTTTGAGCTCGTTTTTAATTTCAAATCGTCTTTTCTCTCTCTCTCTCTCTCCAAAATTCTTCCGTTTCCGTATATTTTCGACTTATCTTTGAAGCTCATGAATTACATTCTTTTTCCTTCGGGCTCTCAAAGATTTTAAGTTTTTCCTTTCCTTTTTATCTTTTATTTCTCTCTCTCTCTCTTCTCTAGTGCGCTCCTTGAATACCTTTTAAAAATATTTTCTTTCTTAGATTATTTTGCCACGGGTACTTATATTTTCCCTTCGCCTCGTTTAATGTAATCTGTTCTCATTGAGGTGTATACAAGCGAGGAAACGCGTTAACGCATTCTACGGTAAAGCGTCGGATTACAAAATTCTGGATGTTTTCCTTCTGATTCCCTTCGGGGCATCCTCGATGAAGTTATCTGATGCATTTGCTCGTGTTGGTGAAAGAAGGTTTTCACTTTGAACCGCCTTTGTGATTCTCACTCTTGAGGTGATTTCTTTCTTTTCTTTCGTTCTTCCGCTTCCGAATGATTTGAAATGCAGTCAAGTATCGTAGTGTGTGGTATATGGAGAACCCGGAAATTGACGTTTTCTTTAAGAAGAACTTTTCTTCATTTTCTAGAAATTGGTATTCGGTTTGTGATTTCACTGGGATGACGTGACTTCAAAGGTTAAAAACTAGTTAAAATAAAATTTAATTTATTTGTTATAATAAACTGTAACACAACTGGTTTTGTGGTTCTCAGTTATCGTTACTTCTATCTGATGATGGTTTGTATTATTGACAAAATTGTTCCACACAAGCGATAGGTTATACAAACTCCAATTTCGTGACATCTTAACCACTCTTTTAATATAATGTACTCAGTTTAGCCTTAAACCAGAAGTCGGCAACCTACAACCCATGGGTCATTGAGTGACCCATTTTTAATACCAAGTGACCCACTTTAGTTCGGAAAATAAAGTATAAGATATCCAAACATTTTTCCTTTTTTCCAAAAAATTTTTATCGCGAAGTTATGAACATACCAAATTTGAATCTGTTGAAATGAATAAGGAACTGTTGAATAAAAAGATAAGTTGACAATCGCCAATGGTCCGCGATTAAATTAGGTTGGCACTCCTAAAGTGATCTAAGCGAATGACCAATCGAAATTAGGTCAGTAGTATCATGTCTGTCGTTCGTTACGGTTTTAAGTTTATGCGTTGTCGTTCTATGTACACGTGGTCTTTGTAGTTGATATAGTTATTTCTTACAATTAATTATCCGTCTTTAATTTAAACATCCTGCCTGATATAATAGAATCCAGTATAACATATAAAAATATCAGTTAAAGCCCCAAAGCCCCACCCCGCCTGACTGGAAATTGTAACGGCCGGTAGTATGCAGAATGCAGCGACATTGTCCTGTCGCTGTTTTAATACGAAAGTATCTCTGACCCAAACGTTTCTTTAATACTCGCATTTTGGTTGATTTTGACCCAAAAAAGGTTACCGACCCCTGCTTTAAACTTTATACACAAATAAAAATTTAGATATTTTGGAGAAAACGTTTCGTCATTACACTACCAGGAATTATAATATATTCCATATTTTTATATTAATCAAACGGTCAACATCCGCACCACAACATATTTTACTAAAATGCTATACTGACGTAGAGCTCAAAGTAGTGTATGCGGCAAATCAACTGTATACAGTTGAATCGGACGGATAAATTGAACTTGATAAAAAAAAAATTGATTTAATATTTTTATAGAACAAATATTTGAAAAGGTCAAAGATGATGCTCGGAAGCCTGAACTTCAGTATATAAATAAATATACGCATAAGGATTGAGTAACAGGCGAAATGCTTTTTCTCCTCCTCCACCTCCTCTCTCTCTCTCTCACTCTCTCCCACCACTTCACCTTTTTTGCATTTACTATATCAATAAAATTTTATTGCCACTTAAATTTCTATCGACATACATTTTTTTCCAGGGTGTGCTTACTGATTTATTCCGTCAGAAAAACTTTATAAATCGCGATTGGAGGTAACTCACGCAGAGTTTTCATTTTATTTTTCGCTTTCAATGTTTTCGAATTATTCACGGTTTTCAATTGTAAAAACTTCAATTCAAGAGTTTGTTCCAAAACTTGTTATGCCATGTTATGGTTGCGTTTCGAAAAAGAAATGTTTTTTGATTTCCGAAAATGTTTAAATATAACGAACAGAATTATTTAAAGATTGATTTGGGTTAAAAATAGTAATAAAAGAGTAAAATTGTGAGGAAAATTGTAAGAAATAGTAATCAATATTAAAAGGAACTAAAGATGGAACCATCGCACCTGATTGTGAGTCGGGGTATGACTAGAAGATTCTTTAGACTTTTATAATTTTCATCAGGTCTTGTTTGTCAGGCCTGTAATAGTGGTCTTTAGAGAAAGGACTAAGTACAGGCTCAGGAAATCCGTTTCTTTTGAAAAGAACTAATTCATTAAGACCTTGGTACTCAAACTACGGTCTGCGGGCTACATGCGGCCCATCAAGCTCTACTGAGTGGCCCAGTGGAAACCAATTTAGTGAAAATTTCTGAAAGGTCGATTGCTCATTGTTAAGTCTGAACTATAGTGCCTGACCAGTACGAAATTGTTCGGGCCTGTGCTCGGAAACTGCTAACATTGCTTGCCTCAACATATCTTTATAAGGCAATATACAGAAACAGACTGACAGATGTACATACAGATAACGCCCTGAGGATGGACTGTATACGTCGAAAGTCGGACTTGTAAAATCTTTTTTTTGGTAAGTCGTGTGGCCCAGTCATAATGGTATTAAGCATTTAATTTGGTCCTCGCGAAAAAATGTTTTGCCATCAACTTACGAGGGGCGGACTGAAGATCAATGCACTTAACTACAGCTAACTTATATGGTCTGTTCCATGCCCTAGACTTATTGACAAAATTACGCCAAAGAACAGTTTTTAAGTGTATAATTATACTCTTCCACAGAGACTTCTTGAAACAAATGTCTATAAAAAGAGTTTCCTGAGGGTAACGTGTTTTTTTCGCTTTATCTTTTTAACAATTGTCTTTATATTTTGTAGTTCTTTATTCCAACAGTTAAATGTGAGTACCACTAGGTTCAAATGATTTATGACTATTAGGGCTTTGGTGCGACAAAGTTGTGTAATTTAATTTGATAGAATTATTATCAAAGCATTTGAGAGAACGATATATATTTGTAATACAGGTTTATATCGAAGACCTTATAATTTGTTCTAACATTTCATTTGTCAAAATAAATAAATCGTAAAGCCTTTTTCTCATTAATCAGGGGTTAGAAGGTTTTGTTTTTATGTTAGAAGGAAAAAGGCAAAGAGAACCGGTTAAAAAGTTTTATTGGGTGAAAAATTTTGAAGGTCAGAGAAAGTTAAACCTAAAGCTGACCGTAATGCCGGGAAAAAGCTTTAAAATTGCTTAAAATTTAGTATTGGGACTGAAAATGAAGTACTTTCTAATGCGATAACAAATATATCCCCTCTGATCCCAGGAAACTTTATTTTGGGGAAATCAAAGGAACTTTTCCGAACAAAGTTTTGTTTCCCCAAGATTTTTCTAACTTCGTTTTTTTTTCAACTTTTCTTTAAGCACTTGGAACAAACAAAAAAAAATTCCCGAATTAATCTTATTGACAAAAATAAAAGAAGGTAAAAAAAAGGGAAAGAAAAAAAAACGGAGATAAAGGCTGGTAAGTCTGGAAAACAAAAGTTGCAAGGACGAAATAAATTGAGTTTTCAGTAAGCACAGAATATAAAGAAACTCAATTCCGATGTAATTTGAGGGGAATAAGCTTTGTTTAGGTGGAAAGCTAAACAACAAAAAAAATTGGTTGAGGAAAAAAGCGATGCCAATCTATCCCGTTCTTATGTACCTTCCTTCGGGACACTATTTTTCATTTTTTTTATTCAACAAAAAATATTTATACGTTGAATAAATAATAAAAACTGATAAATATTTCCCTGGTCAAGGGAAAAAGGAGGAAAAAAAGAATTTTCCATTTATTTTGGGTTTTGTCGTTCTTACCATTTGTTTCTAGCTCGGAGCTACTTTTTCTGTGAGCAATTCGAATCAGCTAAATTGCCTTGAAAAAAAATTTTAGAGAGAGAGAGGAGACCTAAATGCTTTTATGAATGTATCAAACAGCACAGTGATGAGGAATATTCAACAAGAATCAGAGAAATAGTCTGTCTCTAGTAAGAGGATTCCTTTTCCGTATTTTCCGACAAACATCTACTTTCGGAATCACTTTCCAAACGGCCCGACCATTTTCAGATAGCAATAACAGTTATGAAAGTATAAAACTACTAACTTTGGCTTACTATTCAATAAGTAAGTGAGGTAATTTTGAATAAAAGTTTTTTTAAAACCTTTCTACAAACTTTTCACGTTAATTTTGAGTCGTTTCGGGAGTTGCTGGATTTTATTATGAAGGCGGTGTGTTTGTTCTTCTCATTTGGATATCTCCAACGACTTTTTGGATCTCCAGTGATCTTGATCTATCGCGATATTAATTCTATTGAAACGAGAGCTCACTGCCTTTATGACACCAAGTTATTTCTTCGCACAGAGATAATGTCTTCTATTCAGTGGAATAAAATCATTTCCCGGGAAAATCGTAACTGACTTCAAAAGGATTTTATATAGAAAATCGTGTCTGGATGTTTCAAAGAAAACTCTTGGAGAAAATTATTAATGGGTGCTAACAAAGAGCACCGCCCAAAAAGTGTCATCGCTCAAAACCATTCTCTGCCACCTTCTACTTCGCTGTTGCCTTTTTTTTTGTGTCTTGAAACATTTTTCCTCCTTTCTATGCTTGTTTACTTTATTCCAGACACCAGGTTTTTGTGAAAAAGATATTTTTAATTTTACGTTTCCGGTTCTTATAAATTTTCTACTCAAAGGTAAATCAGATTTTATTTATAAATCAAACAGAGTAGGAAGAAAAAATTGCCGAGGGATTTGTTTGTTCGTTCAGTAAAAAAGTGGGTGCTTATACACCACTTACGAATGATGAGGAGGAGGCAACCTTCTGGGAACAATATTCTATAAATTTTGAGAGAGCAAAGGGAAAGTAAACGGGAACAATAAATTTTTTGGACTCTGTTTTCCATTTTACTGGAGTACAAACTCTAGCGTGACCTTGAATAAAAAAATGGAATGGTTTTGGAGACCATTTCTCCAACTGATAATTCTGAAGAAAAAAAATTCAGAGGTTGGCGATATTGAGAACAGTGGAATCAGATTCTTCTTTGAACGTAAAAAAAAAATTTTTTCTCTTTCTGTTCTTTAAGCTTGTTATAACAAGACCGGTTTTATGAGTGAGGTATACAAACGAACCTTTTTAAAAATGCGGACACAAAAATTTTTCCTCCCACTAAGTTCTATTGTGAAACTGTTCTGGTCTTTATGTCAAAATAAAAATAGTCAGGCATCGAAAGGAATGGTTTTCGAACGACATTTCTACAGAAAAATTGTTTGAAATTTTCCCCCGAAAACAGTTTTAAGTGCACGACTATAAATTTTCATGATTGTTTTAAACAGAGTTAAGCTTCAAGTCGGAAAATACTGCGTCGTAAAAAAATTTTTTTTTTCCCTTTCGGATTGTTCTTTTTTTTGTGTTTTCCTGAAATTGAGTTCGAGTTTTCTATCTTTCTCAATCACACCATAAAAAGTCGACAAGTTTTATTAGTTCGAGCATAAGGTACCTGCGGATAGTTTCACCATAAAATAATATTTTCAGAGAAAAGTTACGGTGAGGATTGTGACATGGTTATTTCGTTGGGTTCTAGAACTTCTTATCTCACTCAGACGTTTTATCTTTTTTAACGGCTAAAGACACCCTCAGGGGATGTGTACTAGACTCAGGCTGATAGAATGAGAGACAGTGTTCTGGTCAAATCGGAAATTTAATAACAAAATGACTCAGAACAAATTCAGAATTGGTGGTGGTTGTTGGCTTTTTATCTTTTTGGGTATAACAGGATGCGGGAGGAGGATTCGAACCCACGATCATTGTGTCCAAGTCAGGAACTTAACCACTACACTACTCCTCCCACAAGTTATTCGGAATTAGTGACTACAATTCTCTACCTTTCCCACTAATAATCAAACCTAAAATCACTTCCAGCTTCTTTATCCGCTCCTGAAACAAAGACGTTGGTCTGTTCCCCTAACAACTAGACCAACTACAAGATGTCTCGTAGTCAGACACAGTTATAATCCTGAGAAACGCAAATTCCGACATATTCATGTTTGTGTTGCTTTATTATTTAAGATTGTCGTTGGGAGAACTACTAATAAACTAAAAAATTATTAGTTTAGTAAATTAATAGCGAAACAGCGCTGGGCTTTACCGAATAAGCAAATCAAGCTAACTAAACTGGAATTGTAGGCTACATTAAGAAAATTAATGGCGGAAGAAGGCGTTGCGAAACCAAAACTATAATTCTTCCATTTGGTTCTAAGCGATATTTAATTGTTGTAGAAAAATTGATTCCTGAAATACTTGATACATACATACAGCGATTATTTTCGCATCATTCTACTGAAATTTAGAAACAAAAATTTTGTTTGATGTTATTTAAAAATTCTTTTCTGGAGGAAAAGGTGCTTGATAGCTTAGAGTGCTTTGATAATTTTAAGCTGCAAGTCAAACTAAACTGCTGATCTGAAACCTTTTTGAAATATTTAATGGAGAAGAAGAATCCGCCTCTTTTCTTCTTTTTAATTTTTTATTTACTCATAATTTCAGTTAATCAGCTTAATTTTTCTTCCTTTCTTCTTGCAACTGATTAAGCAAAATTAGCTGATTTAGTTTAGTTTCATCCTTGGGTGTAATAAGAGATGGGAGGAGGATTTGAACTAACGGCCATAAGTCCTGCTGTCGAGCACTTTAACCGGAACAACATCACAGAATATTGTTTAAACTTTTGCGGTCGTTTTCCATAATTTATATACAGATGTAAAATATTTGGGTTTATCACAAACCGCGTCACTGTCTCAGCAGAAACGCACAGCACTCGAAACACTAAAAAACGCGCAGTGCTCTGCGCGTTTTTTAGTGTTTCGAGTGCTGTGCGTTTCTGCTGAGACAGTGACGCGGTTTGTGATAAACCCAAATATTTTACATCTGTATACAAACTACAGAACATATAACCCAAAAACCAGAACTCTACTACTAAATATAACCTAATCAGAGCTTCTTTAGAGCTTATAAAACCAATTTCAGAATCATAGTGACAGGAAATTCATAGAACGTGAGAAAGGAGGTTAGCGATAGGAGTGGAACAAGTCCTGTATGAGATTTTCAATGGGAAAATCGTTATCCAAAATTGAAATTTTCCACACATCTAAGATGGATTTCAAGTTGAGAATGTCATTTTTGAAAATCCGGTTAATTGTGATTAATCGCCGAGCGCGAATCCATTTGAGGTTTTCCGTGTGAATTCTAACAAAGACTTAGAAGATGGTTTTTTCACGGGAATTTCATCCCCGTTGGAAATTCCGAATTTTCCCAAAGGCGAAACTTATTAATTTTCAATTCAATTCAGATTTTCCAAATGAATCATAAATCCACGTTTTTCTCAAGTTCATCACGTTGAGATTTTCCCTTTCCCCATTTTCCTCTTGCCTTTTTGAGTTTAATCGATTTTTTCATTGATATCATCTTGGAATGAGAGAATCGATTACTGTTTGAGACGGGAACGTATTTCAAGGCGACAACCTAACTTTTGTATTTCACAAAGGCTGTGGTGTAGTGATCATAGCGCTCGAGATGCTATTCGAGAGTTCGACTTCTATTCCGTGTCCTGTTATACCCAAACCCACCCAAGGGTGAAAACCGGGATTAAAACTCCAACAGGAAAAGAATTTAAGATTCATCATCACCATCATCGTCTATTACAGTTTCCAGTCACTGGCACTACCGGGTCTACATTGAGCACAAGCCTCTCCACTTTCTTCTCTCTTCCCACCAGCTCTCTGTCCTCACTCTGTTCCACTCCACTCCTTTCTTCTGCACACTCTCTTCCACTCCCTTCAGCCATCTTTCCCTTGGTCTTCCTCTTGGTCTTTTACCTTTCACCTCAGTTTCTTGGTAGTCTGTCCTCTCACATTCTCAATACATGGCCATGCCACCTCAGTCTTGCTGTATGTATCGGAGCCGGTGGAAATGACTCTCATGCTGCTTGAGCACCAATATATTATATTCATAACATATGAACTTTAGTGATAATCGTCCACATACTTAAATAAGTATAACATCGCGACCGACGCACGCGCAATAATTTCGAATGTGACGTCACCAGCACTCAACCAACATAAAGACGAAGAATCTTAACTTTAAGTTTCATTTTATTTTTATTTAAAATTTAATTTAAAACTATAAAAATTGGTTTCTTTGTTATATTATTATTTTATCGTTTAATCAAGAAACATTCATGTTTTTACGTTGTAACACGACAGAAGAAAAAATAGATTTTTAGTATTTTCTCGTTTTCTTTTGGTAGAATTCAGTAGTTTTTAACCTCCACAAGCAGGATTCGTCAGATGAAGTCTAATCACACTGGTCAGTAAATTACTTTTTAAACATAAAAATAAAAATATTGATTGATTAAAAATAAATGCAATTGGCCGAAAATTCGCCATAGATATGGAGAACCATTGGAGAGAATTTTGTTTGTTTGGTTATTGCTCTGCTCTCATCAAATACGGGACTGATACGAGGATTTTCCTTTAGTTCATTAAATGTTTCGCCAATTTGAATACTGCTGGAATTTTTTAGTAGTTTGGGGTTTAAGTTTTGACTGAGTACTAAAAGAATTTTTTTCCTTTGAAGATGACTACAGCTTTTAACTTGAGTGAAGCATCTGGACGAGGTTAGAGAAAATCCTCTTGTCATTCCAAAATTAACTTTTTAAAACAAATCTGAAACAAGACCAGAATGTCTGCTGCTGTTACTAAAAGTAAAAACTTTTGCATTTCAAAATATTTACAATTGGGCGCACAAAGTGTAATTTTTGTTTCAAAAAACAGAAAAATTAAAAATATTTCAGGGGGTGAATTGAAGGAAAGGAAAAGAAAATTATCATGATAAAAAGAAGAACAAACTTCAAAACGTGAAGTCAAGAAGGCGTTAAAAAAAAGGTGTTTTGAAAAAATCCCTGCTGTTCTCTCTCCATTTATATTGTTCGCCACATCAGAGGAAAAAAAATTGGAGGAAAAAAACCGACATAAAAAAATTATTAAGAATTTTCCTTGGTGGGAGAGGAAAAAGGCGGTTGCACATAATAAAAATTTGACGTCAAATTGGAAATGTCAAAATTCGTTTACGTTGTAATTCACTAATGCCTTCTCCAAGCCAACGGTAGACTTTGGTATTTTCTTCATCTCGCACTTTCTCCTCCGCCGACACGTTTTGAAAATCTTTTGTTTTATTCACCCTCTTGAATTTCTCAGCTTTAAGACATTTTTCCTATTTTCCGTTAGTGTTTCTAAAAGTGAGCAACCCCTTTCTCGCGATATTACATTTCAAAACTCACACCTAATTAAATATTAGTTTACATCATTACGCCAACTTTTCGCCATACTTTTCCAGATTATTAAAATTTAAATCATAGTTCTCGAAAATTCGCTTTTTCCGACCGTTAAAATACCTTTTAAACGAGTTAATGATTATTAAATTATTATCTCGCATCAAGTTTTATCTTCATTTCGCTAAAAGTCGTGAGCTTTAAGCTAAGTCTAAGTCGCAATGTTTTAAGCTTGATTGATAGAAGTTGCTTGTATTGTGATGTATTATAAAAAGCTCACGGACAGTACCAGACGAAAAACAGGGTTTTAAGCACTTAAACAATAACCCTATGTGGAAAAGGTTGTTATAAAATACAAATACACCCATACCTCGCTTTACGGCCTAGATACGTTCCACGAAACTTGGCCGTAAAACGAAAAGCCGTGTAACGAATCAAGTATTCTAATACAAATTCAGTGAGATTGGTTCCAAATGTAACATGGCTTGTCATTCAAAATGCATTTTATCTCGTTTAAATCATAAATACATACATAACAAGTACATAGATTTGTACATAAAATAATAATAGACTCCAAAAACCAATAATAATCCACAAATAAAAATGAAACAACTTCATGTTACATAAAATATATGTATGTATACATACATAATTTTTGAAAATGGCTTTGATCAGAAGACGATGAAGAAATGGTGACCTACAGATCACTGTCGTCATCATTTTTCGCTGGTAAGGATGGGCCTGACTTTAAAAATTGTCCAGCGTTGTTGGTCTTGCCTTCTTGTCTATTTCATTCTTCAGTTGTTTCTAACAGCTAATGGCTGAGTTACTTTCTCGAGAAACTTTAGCGCTACGTTCGACATCAGGATCGGTTTCAAGGAGGATGTTTAATAGATAAACACGTTCGTTTAAACCTTCAAAGACGAGATTATGTTCTGGATCCAAAATTTTTGCCTAATTTCGGGAAGGAAATTAACTTCTGCACCAGTACTTTGACACATTTTGGCCGTTATATCGAAACATTTTAGGCCGTATATCGAAAACGTGCCATAATTGAAGAAGGCCGTTATAGCGAAATGCCGTATAAAGAGCGGCTGTATAGCGAGGTATGAGTGTACAGTAAATACATCATTCGGGAAAGGAATTCGTCCTAAAATTCGAAGTGCTTACGTAATGAATAGAATTTTGTTCTTGTTACGAAAAGTTACGTAAGTAATTTTGTAAATGCGCAAGAGCAAGACTCACTTCACGAATCTCCGGAGGTTTGTCAGGCAGTTTTAATGATTCACAAAAAAGTGAGATTTTATTTAAATTCTAAGCTTATTTATTAAAATTATTGTTTATTTAACAGAGGAGAGTCTTATTTTGCGGGAATAATGGGATCTAAGAAATGAGAATAGTAAACTAAAAATAGCGGTTAAAAGACCGAATTTCAGATTGAAAAGATGGGAAGAAGTAACTTTGCTAATTTCCTGAAGGCATAGAAATGAGACATGGCTGTAATAAACAAAACTAAGCGAGGAAAATTGTAAACAAAAACAAATTAACTTCCACCACTCGCGGAATAAAATAAAATTGTGCATTACTTATGAAAGATTAATGTTCGTACGTTTCAAATTTTTCCAAATACTTTACTTGAAGGACAACGTTTAAGACAAAACTATACTGTATATGTTTCCAGCACTTCCACTCATATCTATTTTCATCTTTAAAAGTTTTGTTGTCTTTTAGACTGGTGTACCATCCTAATCTTTCTGCGTCCTCACTCCTCAACGAATCCTCGACAAACGACATAGACCACTTTTCTTAGTCAAATCTCTTTATTCTTTTCCTGTTTCCTTTTCTTATAGAGCTCCAGCCTTTTTTGGGCTTCTTCCAAACCGTTCCTGGGGTTAAGACGATGGACTGCTTCCCCAACCCCTCAAGTCTAGTTCTGTCAGGAGTCCGCAGTGTGTAAGAACTTGTTGACTCTTGAATCAAGACAGGAGTCTGAAGTCGAGAGAATAGCGAATCAGCTGTTTAAAGCCCAGCCAAATTTTCATTGTGACCATTGCGACTGGGCCACACGACTTACCAAATAAAAGACTACAAGTCCGGCTTTCGACGTATATAGTCCACCTCAGGGCATCTGTATGTACATCTGTCAGTCTGTTTCTGTAAGTATTTTCTGTATACTGCCTCATAAAGATATGTTGAGGCAAACCTTTCTGAGCACAGGCCCGAACATTTTCGTACTGGTCAGGCACTATAGTTCAGACTTAACAACGAGCAAGTCGGTTTCTACTGGGCCACAGGACCACTCAATAAAGCTTGATGGGCCGCAGTTTGAGTACCAAGACTTTCAACCATGTCAGCACTAAATACCGTCAGAAATTTGGAAAAATTAATTGTGATTACTCAGAAATATACTATTCATATACTCTAAATAAATTTTTACTAGTCATAAAATATATATATATATAAAAACTATAATGTTGATGTCTCAAAAGAAATAATTTCAAGTCATTTTCAAATATTTTTGTAATAACTGTTGTCACCAACGGAATATAATAACTGGAGACACAAAACTGTCTTGTCTGTCTCTTTCAGTGACGTATTTTAAATTAGACAATAAAGCTTTTGCAAGACTCCAGACGTTTTATTTGAAATTTAAGCGCATAAAAATAGACAAAGAAGAAGAGATTTTTCATCTCTTTTTTTTGTTTGAGATTAAAACAAAGCGAAGAATAATAATAAAAAATCTTGAAATGAAAATAATTGCGTTCGTTTTGCTAACTCAGCAATATTTAAAGTAAAAAAAAAATTTTTTTTTATTTGTTTTGCCTTAAAATAAACTTAAGATTCGTTTGATTAATTAATGTAAAGTTTACATGAAAGAATATCCTTAATTAATTTATTACATCACTTAGAACATGAGTTCTTTCCCATTTTCATTCAAGTCCAAACTTTCCATTCCAGTAGTCAGCAAAGCAATAGATTTTATCTTTAATTAAATTTCTCTTAGATAACTTTTATTATTATTATTTTTGTTGTTGTTTATATTTAGTGCAGCGAAGGAATCTTAAACATGTTTAAGACTTTACTGACGCCAGTTTAACATTTCTTTTATTTAATAATCAGTCTATTTTTTGCGAAACCATTTCTTGAGAATGAAATTTCATGTTTGAGTAAGAATTTTGCTGAGTTCTTGCATTTTGTAAGCTATCTCGATTTATTACATATATTGTTTGTAAATAATTGTTTTATATTTATGATTGTAAGCTTAATAATATATTTTAATTCACGCTTTTGGAAACGTAGTACTGAATCTGGGAAAGGTTTAGAGGAAAGGTTCCCAAACTTTTTGTGTCGTAGACCCCTTGCCATGTTTTTCGGTTTTGGGTAGACCCCCTACTAACTTGATATTGATTTTTGTAAATTCTTCACTGTAGTGAGTGGTTTAGTGTGAAACAATTTTAGGTTAAAAACTAAAGTTTAGTGTTACAACCATAGGCCATATTATAAGATAGTATAATGTAAGTAAATAGGTACTATCAGTGTAAGTTGAGATTCACTATCATGGACCCCCATTTTCATTTCATGGATCCCTAAATTTGGTTTTCGCTGACGTAGACCCCTTGCAGGTTGCCTTAGACCCCTGGGGTCGATATAGACCACTTTGGGAATCACTGGTTTAGAGAATCGAAAGCTCTTTCAGTCCTTAATCTTTCATAAGTAATGCACACTTTTATTAAGGGTTGAATTTAAAAATTGCCTATTTTGTGTCTGTATTTATTTAATTAAACTCAGGTTTCGTTTTACGCGTGTTGTTGTTGTGTCTTTATGACATTAGGAAGTAATATCTGACTTTTTTAAGTTGTCGATAATTATTGGCGCTTTTTTATGTTGGTAGTACTGAATTTCAAAGGTCAATTTATGATTATGATTAGTTTGGGAATCAGTTCGTAACCCTCAGAAGAGTGTTTTACTAGTCTTGGAACCCAAAACACTCTTCTGAGGGTTACGAACTGATTCCCAAACTAATCATAATCATAAATTGACCTTTGAAATTCAGTACTACCAACAGAATATTACCAAAAAAATCAAATCTAATGATTTAGTACAACCGAGAAAAGTTTTTTTAGTAAGTTTTGATTGGAACATGAGAACATAATCAAACATAATCCTATAAACCAGTCCATTAGATATTTCCTTACATTCTAACCTCAACCAATAAAGGCTGTCATTGTCTACAGCACCTAATTCCAAGGTACAATCAAATCGTGTTCCAGACACACCTACCTCAGGAAGTATTTTCTCTCATCGAAACTCAACTACTCTGTTCTAAAACCTAGGATACTCATTTAATGGTCATAAAAATCCTCAAAACAAGTTATAATTTTGTACTTTAAAACACCCCCACTCCAATATTATAATATCTACAGCTATCGTTACCTCATCGCTGTTGTTTTATATTAAATTTACCAGTATAAACGGCAGTGGCTTGCATCCCTTTAATACAAATGAAGTTTTATCATTATTATAATTTTGACGCTCCACCACAGTCTAGGAAATACAATTATAAATCAAACACTTGTGAAAACCGTTTAATATCGATTCTACCGGAAGTCGAACATGTCCTATAAATAGCCGCTGAAACCCGCAGCAAAAATTTTTGATTCAGTGAGTGGCCTAAGTGAATTATCACCGCTATGCGGTCTTTTAACTCTCTGCTGAACCTTTTTGTATATATCTGTATATATATATATTTTAACAGTGACAGTCATTTATTTGAAGGGAAAATAGAGCGGATACGAAGATGTTTTCTTGTGAAAGAAAACTTGAGAATAAAGTGTACAAAATAAGGATGCTTTTATTCAGTGGGGATGCATTACAATAATGGCCGAATTCAATGAGTTTGGGGAGTTTTCTCGCATCTAGATAAATCTCCTTCATATCAACTTATTTTCTACCTTCAATTTTGGTTTCTTGCTTCAAAGTTTGCCTTTAATATCCTCTATCTCTCTCTCCCTCTGTCTCTCTATTTTTACCTTTTTTTTTGTTGCTTCTTTTCTGTACAACCTTTTGAAGTTTATTTTATAAACTCGAACGCTTGGTTTGAACCTTTTTATAATGAAACCAGAAGATGAGATGCATGGGAAATTGTTTTATAGGTCAATATTTGGTTTAAAAAAAAATTATTTCCTTCCCTTTGAATCCCTTCCATTTGAATTATCTTTTTACTTGGAGCTTCCTTTAAAGTTTCTCTTTTTTTTTCGGTTTCCTAGATGAAACAGCAAACTTGATTTCGGCCCATTATTTCGAAAAACTCGTTTGATTCCGTGATACCGTGTTTAACCGTCCGTGAAACGTGCGTCCCCTGATGAAAAATACAGAAAAAAAAGAGTCAACGCCGTGATGAAAACAGAACCGTTGTTTGAACTACAGGTTTGTTTTTCCAGGAACTACTTTCTTTTTTCCCTTTTTTTTAGGAAAATATAAAATTTGTTGATTTTTTGAAGTGCAGTAATTTTTAGAGAGAAAAAATCTTTTTCTTACATTTCCTGTTTTTGACAATTTTCTTATTATTTTCCTTTGTTTTCCACTCTCGATAGTTATACTCGACTGAGTTTTTCTTTTTCAGTAATTTTCTCAAGTATATTTTTTTTCCACTACTTTTCGCCCGTTTGCGATTGAAAAAATATCAAAACTAAATTTAATTGAAACTTTCTTGTTTCCTGTTTTCGAGTTCTTGAATCCTGAAGATTCCTTTCCATGAACATTTCAAAAATTAAACTAATTCATAGCTTTTGATAATTATGATAACTTAGACTACACACAAGCACAAAGACATGCCGAAACTTGCGCTTAGACTTGTAGG
This sequence comes from Columbicola columbae, assembly GCA_016920875.1. Taxonomy (NCBI): domain Eukaryota; kingdom Metazoa; phylum Arthropoda; class Insecta; order Psocodea; family Philopteridae; genus Columbicola; species Columbicola columbae. The sequence goes on along the minus strand of JADMLL010000001.1, from coordinate 12,039,853 downwards.
AAAGAGTTTACACCAGAGGTTCCCAAACTATTTTGTACTGTAGATCCGCTGCCGTGTTTTTTGGTTTTGGGTTGACCCCCTAATTACCTGACATTGATTTTTGTAAATTTTCACTGTAGTGAAGTAAACGTTTTAATTCATATATCTTATTATAAATAATGTATATGTTTTTATATTATAAAATAGTGAAATGTGAGTAAACATGTGCTATCAGTGTTTGTTAAGATCCACTATCATGGACACCATTTTCACGTTATGGACTCCCTAAATTCTTTTTTCGCTGACGTAAACCCCTTGCAGCTTGTCATTGGAGGTCGATATAGACCACTTTAGGGAGTCGCTGGTTTACACGAAGCATATAAACTGAAAACACGATCAACTGGGAATCAAAAAGCGAACAACAAAGACTGCGACGGCGCTATTTTTTGTGGAAATTCCTGTAAATATATTTTTGTTATTGGCTAAAAACTGGCGCCCAAAGTAGCAGAGCCCATATGACGTCTCTGAACAATCTATAGAACAAAAGAGAGTACTGTTGTTGGCAGAGTAGTCCAAGTTTAATTAATTTAAATTTAATACATATCCCATTTTGTCCAATTTAACGGCGTTAGCTATATTAAAATGAAACTAACACCGCTAATATTTTATTTTAGGTCGAAATTCGTGTGCTGTGTCTCATCAACAAACTTAATTACGACATTAATTAAAACAAACATCGAAACAAAGCAGTTCTTCACGTATTTTTAATGCTCATACAAAAAATTGAGGTTTTGTATAAACTCTGACGACTACTGGTATAAATAAATTCAGACTCGTCATTCAAAAGAGTCAAATATGAACCAAGATTGAAATTTATTCAGAGAGCCGTTTAAAACTTATATATATACTTTTACAACTTATGTTATAGCCATTTTTTAAATCTTTGCTTTAGTAGAAACAGTGTATGTGGGGACCAAGATGCGCCTCCGGAGTCGCAATTTGCCGATATTTGATTTATGCGGTCAGTTTTGTTTTATACGAAAGATGGTAATCACATAAATTGGTCAAATAAACTGAAAACTTCGTTAAGAAAAATTTGTAACTTTAATTGACGTCCTCAGTTTTCCAGTATTCTTCGTCTAATATCGATGAAAGTGTACCAGAACTTTGTTTTATTTGGTACCACCTATGTATAGTGTTTGTTGTAATGATAGTGACCACCAATAATTTTATTTTAAAGGAAACCCGTGGGAGGAGTAGTGTAGTGGTTAAGTTCCTGACTTGGACGCAAATGGTCGTGGGTTCGAATCCTCCTCCTGCATCCTGTTATACCCAAAAATTAAGGGTGAAAAACGGGATTAAAACCACCACCAATTTTAAAGGATACCCTGATTGAACACTCCTTGAGAAAATGATTTTCATTTATTGTATAACAATAAACTTGAGGGTATTGTTGTGAGGGATTGTATCAAAAGGCAACTTTCCTTTTTTTTCATTCCAATGAGATTGACTAGAAAAGGCTCTCTGATTAAACCTCAGCTCACGAATCTAATCAGACCTCAGTTTCCCCATTAGGTCACACTCGTTTGTCGAGCCGCATCTTTTTTTTTCTCAAAAACTAATAATCCTCAACCTCCCTTTCTGAGGGTGAAAAGAACATGTCGGAACTCGACGTTTCACAGATATATATCAAGATTTTCCAATTAAATTCCAGACTCTTCATTTTTGTGTTTCCACTTTTTATCTTTAGAAAATATTTTTATTTTGTTTTTTTTCTTCTTTCTTCTCGAAATTAAGTGTTCAAATTTTTCATGCGTGCACATGGGTCAAGAAAGTATCTCAGGAAACAGGAAAAAATTTTGGAGGTCTGCCAAAATTCTGATCCTCTGCCTATCAGCAACAACCTTTTGCCACTACCGTGACGCATATTGATTTCGTCTGTCAGATTGTAGATTGTTTTAGACTTTTAGACATTTTTAATTAACATTTTCTTTCATAATTATAATTTTGATATTAATAATTGCGATAGAGTAGAAAGCATTTTTTACTTTAACAAATAATCTAAAAAATATTTAAATTTTAATGTTGTGTATAAAGAGAAAAGAATTTATACTCGTGTGTTTGTGCCAGCATGAGTTTAAAGCGCATGAAGCAATTTGAACCAAACTTGGCACAAATATTAATTACAATGCGGCTAAAAATTCTTTAGAAATCTGTCTGCCAAAAAATATTTGTACTAACATAAGCCTCTAAATTATATGCAGCGCAGATTAGTTCTCCCAACAACCTTTGAAGCAAACTTGGTAAGCAAAAATATAGATTTATAAAATGAGCATGAAGGAAGCTGATGTTATATATTCTTGCACAAGTTTGATTGTAATTTTAGTAGGTTTTGTATTGTGCATCGATATTGGTCTTCATTTTATTAATAAGAAAACAGGATGGTAATATACATCCTGCATCTTGATTATTTGCCAAATCGAATTGTACTCTGAAGGAGTATATTACAATACAACAGCGTTTTCCAAACTGGGAGTTATGAACTAGTCTAAGAGAAGAGGTGAATATTTGCCAGGATTGACCAAAAAAAGTGCACGTGCAACATACATGTAACATATAGGTACATATTCACTACTATGTTGCTGATGCTGGCCTTTATCGTAGCAAGAGAGCCGTGGAAAAATAAAGTTTGGAAACCACTGTAATAGTAAAGTATTATAATAATATCTATTGTTAGAGGTAGTTTAAATTAACAATAACTAATTACCGGAATAAGATTTGATATATTATTCAAAAGTAATGCACACAACTACTCGCCATAATCATCACAATCCACTGTCATACTGTGACGTCCATAACTTGATGTGCCGATTTGCGCCCCTTGTGTGGACCTACACCCATTTGCCGGGAGTTATACCTAAGTGTTCGAGCCGCCCTTTCAAAATATGTTATACTTAAGCGTGATGAACGGCATTAAAACTCAACTCAACTCAAACCAGTGCCTTAAGAAGGGAGTTAGAGGACAGGTTAAAGGTATATAATTGGTTACATTGGTTAAGGGTGAAGTACGAGAACAATCTAGGTGAGCTGGGGAGATACCTAGCCAAGGTTAGGTCGTTGAGGGGTAGGGCTGGAGGTCAAGGGGAGGATTAAGTCCGGGAGCCCACTCAATACAGTGTTGTACATAACCCGTAGAATGGGAATCTATTTTTGTAACATTCTGTATAGTTCTGTTTTATTATTTGTTGTTTTGTTTTGTTTGTTCATTTTTTTTGTAATGCCCGAGAAGGGTGAACAATAATATATAATAATAATAAAACTCAACTCAATTTGTATATAATATATATAAAGACACAAAAAATTTTTTAAACTTAATTTTAAGAAGAAAACAGACAGAAACATCACGTCTTTTATACTTTTTAGATAATCATAAACACGAATATCTATAATTCAGGTGATTATATTAATATAATCCACCACAAACCTCATCAAAGTTTTTTGCGTATGATTTATGTGTATGTGGCCTTTTCTCTTGCTTTAGGTGGTCTATTTTTAGCCCCATCTTCCTTTCTTTTCTCCATCTCCTGCCATGACCGACTAATTCTCATTTTTACCAACTGGGGCTGTACTATTTGATATAAAAAATATTCTTATTTCAGTATTAATTAAAAAGTCACACACACAACTTTTATATAATTTAACAGAAATGTTTCAGTTCCTCCGTCAAGAAAAATAAAGTGTGAGAACGGTTTTTCGATAATTTCAAACCGTCAGAACGCGAATTCTGATACTTTTATTCATTTTAAGATATAATTATACAATTGAGTAAAATGAGGGTCATTAAAAATTCAGCTATAATCTCTGAAATTTTAACTGACTTGCGGTTTTATCAAATAAAATGCCTGAGTACCTGATTTAATGTCATTTATTTGCAAATAAAAAACTTTTTATCTCTCACCATCTCTCCTTTCTCCCGCGGGAACTTCATCCAGAAGTGTGTTTAGTTATCTCGGTGAAAACTGTCAGCGCCAGTGTTGAAACTATATATTGTAAAATACAAAATTAGATTAGGAACCGGTATTCAGGGGACCGCCGACAAAAAACACATGCTCTGATAATAAATTCATCTGAGAACAAAAAACTCCATCACGAGTCTCCCGTTTATATTCTGTCTTTGCATAATGACTTACGGTTTCCAGTTATGTTTCCCTTTGACTTTGATGATGGCGAAGGATTTGAAAGCTCTTTGGTGTTACGTTTACTAGAGAGAGAGGGAAGATAATTGAGTTTTACGAAAGAACATATTCAATTACTATTTTGACCTAACAGCCTTTAAATGAAATATTGTGAAAAGGGTAAAATGGAAAATAGAACAAATAGTCGCAAAGGGTGAATTAGAAGAAATTTTCAACTTTATCCAGAGCTTTAGTTTTATTAAATCTTCCTCCCTTTTCCACCGGTTTTTTTTAACGTTTTTATTATGGATGGTTTTAATATATATTACTCAAAGGTAATTAACTGAAATTTGAGTTTTTAAGAAAGTTCATTTTGAACTCTTTTCCGAGTTCTTTTCATAAAACTTTGGGTGAACAAAATCGCAAACTTGTTACTTTAGCTTTGTTATAAAATTAAAAATCAAATTTTGTCTTGGAGTTTGATGCGTTTCTTAAGTTTCTAAAAACAGCCTTCACAATCGACCATTTTTCGAGAGAAAAAATTTTGAAAAAACATCAAATTTGGCATGTTTGATGTAAAGATATTTAGAATTTTCCCAATTAAGATGTCAAAGAGCCACGTTATTGTGAATGTCTCTTTTCTATTTCCTTTTGCTTCAGTCTTCCTTCTTCCTTTCAGTGTTCTGTTTCCTCTTTCGTTCCTTTCATCTTTCATTCATTTTCTGTTTTGGTTTTTCATTACAACCCGAGTTTTCTGTTTTCTCTTTTAGATTACTAAGCTTCTTTAGGGTGTTTCCACTTTCAACAGGGTTGGTTTGATTTTTGTAAACTAGTCTCAGTTCCTTTTTGACCTAATAGTACTTTAATGTCTGGTCCAGCAGTTTATTTGGGTTGATTCGAGCAGTATATGTTTAGAAGTCAACTCTTTCCTTCCGGATGACGTCTATTACTTTGAGTATATGCTCGGAGAGTTTTGTTACGTTTTGTTCGGTATTGAGTTTAGAACCTTTCTTACCACTGATAGCGACAAAATGGGTGAAAGTGAGTGCAAGGGAGTTATGAAGAGTGCTGTGACGTCAGCCACTGACGGATAATAGATTCGTTTAATTGATTTACTTTACAAAAAATATATCAAGTACAACGAATAATTATAACTATACACTGTAACTATGCACTACATAAAACACAAACTAAGCTCCCCAGCTTCTTTAAAAATTTTCTTAAATACACTGCCGTGCAGCTGGCAAACCTTCCTTCTGCACAAGAATTTCCCAGGCAGGTTGACCATCAACATTCATACAGCTCCTCCTCTCTTCTTCCATTGCTGGACAATCTAGTAGCACATGACTGGGATTTAGGGACATGTTGCCCAATTTGCAAATGAATCCTCCTCCACCTTGCAAGGTAGGAGGATTGAATCTGAGAATATATCGTCGTTTATCAGAGTGATTGGTACCATTCATAAGAGTACCTCCTAATCTTTCTCAAAACTGTTGCTCTTTAGTGCGTATGACCTTGCTGTGGGTAAAACCTGAGATTTAATGACTTAGCTGTTGTGTCTCAGTTTGGTATTTATAGGTAGATCACATTTAACAATTTCATTCTTCAGTTATTTGTGTTCTGTTTCGAGGTTCCCCTTTTCCACATTTCGAATTATTTCTCAAATTTCAAATATCCCTATCAAAGCTTTGCTATTAATCTATAAGTTAGACCAAATTTTAGGTCAAAAAATTTACAACAGAATAAAAATGCCGCGTAATTATTCCGTGAAGATAAGTCATTTATGAGTTAAACGGATTTGTGAGATTATTCCAGAAACAAATATAGCAAAATCCTCGTGATAATTTGAATTGTTAGACCACTAAATTATTCGGGATAAAAATAAAAATTTTAATTGCGTAATTAAAAAAGAACGCACGGATCCAGAAAATCCGAATTAATACAATTTAAATTAATTTGATTTGAAAAGTTTGAAGTTTTTTCTCTCTCTTTAATTTTCATTAATTTTTTAATGAAAGTCAAAGTTGACAGACACACATGACATATTTCTATTCGACTTCTTTAGAGAAATAAATGATTTTCATGGTTGAAGGAAAAAAGCTTGGGAAAAAAAATTGAAGGAATAATGCTTGAATAAATAAATTGAAGTCAAAAATATGTAAAACCTCAGCCTTTTTACTACCAGCCTTCTTTTGAATGTTTTTGAACCTTTTTTCCTTTCCAAAAGTTCGTTTGACCGTTTCACATGACAAGTCATCTTGAGTTTTTATTTAAAAAATTTTCCTATCTTACAAGTGGTAGTCTTAAATCTATTTGTGAGGCTATTACTACACAAATTGATGAGCCAATGAAAATGCCAGTAGGTTATAAAAATGGCGAAAGGTTTGGTCGTGACACAATAAGTATGATGTATGAATCACAATTTGTAAAATGACACATCGTGTCAGCAACTAGAAATATTCTACTTCGATGGACTAGAACCGCCAAATTTTAATTTAAATCATTTTCCAACTTTCATTCTGTCCTTTGAGGAGTTCTTATGTTGGCTGTAACCGTTTTTGATAACATTTTCCAAAATTCCTTTTTGGATTGGAAATTTTGGATGGGAATTTGATTTTTGATCTTTTGTACGGACTCACGGATTTAGTTTGTTATTCTATATAAAAATCGATTTGTATATTGCTGACGTTTTCCTGTTGACATGTAAAGATATACAGTCCTACAAAGATGTGCGATAGTTGGAGAAATGGCTAAAGTGAAATTAAGTTTTCAAGTTACATATATGTAAATAATTTAAAGTATAATTTATAAGTGTTATCAACTTTTCAAAAGTAGCAATTGCGCAATGTCTCAATCAATTTGTGTAAACTTTGGCCTGGTACTCATGGATTAGTCCAGTTAAGAGAGACAAACAATTTTATGTTTGCGTTTCGCTTTATTCGGAATCAAATATAAAAAGGAAAATGTAAATAGTAGAAATGATAATAATAATAATAATAATGTAGAGGGCTCTCGAAAAAGATTTAAACAAGTTGTCTGAATGATTCCGGTGGAGCTAAAGTTTGCCTCCAGAAAAGAAGACATCTCAAGACTCCAAAATTCAATTTTCAGTGATTGCTTCCGGGAATTCGGAAAATCGAAATTTTTACCTCTTAAAATGCGCAGCAGCACAAAAGTTTCGGACAACACAAAAAAAGGTCAATGGAGAGATACAAACTGGAAAAACAATGGTTTATTGAAACTGGAAATTTTTGGAAAAAAAAAGCTCCACAGTAAAAAAAAGGAAAAAAATTCAATCAGCCTCGTGGAGGTTACGTTGTTTTTCCAATTTCCGTTTTTAGTTTTTTTTATGACGTATGAATTTATCAAATATTGGATTTTGAAGGAGAACAAAAAATTTGAAAATATAATGAATTGTATTATTCAAAGCGTCCTTGAACACCCTTTGAGGACATGTCTATCGGTTTTTTTATTTTTTTCTTAAATCAAGATAGAACGCCACGCGGGGGAAACGAAAACAGCTTGATTCTTGCGTTTGTGGTTCGCAAGTTTCGTGTACGTGAGGGAAATAATTTTTAGGCTCGTTGTAAAATTCATCGAATACAGTTACATTGTTTTTATTTTAATAGACTTTCTATCGGTGGTAAGAGACTTGGTAAAACTAGTCTCATGAGCTTTTAGGGTGAGTCTTAAAATAACTCCTCGAATTACTGTTGCGCTCAAATTTTTTTTCCCCAAATAAAGAAGTTCAAGTTTTTCTTCATTGTCACGAAAGAGTTTAAAACCAGAGTCAATTACACACTGGTCACCGAGTGACTCGCTTGAGTTTTTAAATAAATTATAATATAATAATATATTGATTTACAAACTATGATATATTAGGTATATTATTTGTATATATTTGGTATATTAAACAAATATTTAATCAACACTTTGAGACTGAATACATAAAAACCTTGTCGGGACCAGGTTGTGTCGTTGTAGATGAACGAATGATGGACAACACTAATCCCGAACGTATTTGTATATTGATATATAAAATATTATTATAACTATAATTTAGAATCAAAATGGAAAATGCAAGGATCCTGACGGTGCGGATCTCCTGGACTGAATGAATTTTGCTTCGGTTGTCGGCTGCTTCATTTCACTGTGCCCATTCCGGAATTAGGAATGTGGCGAACACCACAAACCTTTTTTGAAATTATACTGAATCAGTATAGAATGGATTTCCATGTATCATATCTGCTTTGTTCTTCTGATGAGAAACTGTTTGGAGACCTGGTTGGTCAGTCTTCCTGAGTTCATTCTCGCCGGTTTTATTTATTTATTCGGCATGTTGGTTTTAGGCTAATCAAAAAATAAACAAAGCTCACAATAACAAAAAGAAAAAACTCAAAAGCATAAAAATACGTACAGTATAAAAATTTTTTTTGGTTCTCAACCTTTTTTGTGACGTAGACCCGTTGCCATGTTTTTCGGTTTTGGGTAGACCCCCTACTTACCTGATATTGATTTTTGTAAATTTCTCTCTGTAGTGAAGTAAACGTTTTAATTCATATATCTTATTATATAAATAATGTATATGTCTATATATTATAAGGTAAATTGGGAGGAGTAGTGTAGTGGTTAGTGTCCCTGACTGGGACGCAAATGGTCGTGAGTTCGAATCCTCCTCTCGCATCCTGTTATACCCAAAAAAAGGGTGACAAACGGGATAAAAACCTTCACCAATACTATAAGATAGTATAATATAAGTAGGTACTATCATTGTATGTTGAGATTCACTATCGTGGACCTCCATTCTCAGTAAATGGACCCCCTAAATTCTTTTCCGTTGAAGTAGATCCCTTGCAGGTTGTCATACCCCTTTGAATCGATATAGACCACTTCGGGAATCACTGATCTAGATTGATAGAAATTGACAGATCTTAGATTTTGACTAAAACTATTAATCCTCTGCTGCTGAAAGATTATTTAAAGATCGACTCCAACAAGCAACATTTAGGTTATTGTAGACATTGCGAGAAACAGTTATGCAGGTTTTGGGCTTGTATCATACCCTACTGATATGCTATTAACAAACTGTGTAACACATGGCTTCACGCTTAAAAATGAAAATATAGTAAAGGAGCCCATATTTTCTAAAAAGATAAAATCGGTGGGAAACGATTACGTTTTATTCTTGATGTAGTATGTTCGCGCCTTAAAACTTTTCCGGTTTCCACGAGGGCTCCGCAAAAGAAAACTTGACAACACTCAAAAATAATTGAACTTTTTTCTAGAGCATCTCTATTTGAAAAGCTTAACTCCTCCTTTACTTTCCTTTCTCCTCTTCCTTTCATTTTGTTGTATTTGACATTACCCAAAAAAGGCAAAAAAGGATTTTTTTTCTTATTTAAACAGGGGTTATCAAAATTTTATTTCCGTTCCGATAACTTTTATATTTATTAAAAAAAATCTCGAGCTTTCAACGTCTTCGAGATGGAGTAATGAGAAAGGAAAATCACATTTATAAAATAATTATTATATAATGAAGACTTTAACATGAAATCTCAATAAACAGCCTTTTTTGTTTGGTGATATTATTCCCCGATGAAATGCTCGAGTTGGAATAATTTTCATTGTTATCCTCGTGCACTTTCCACGGCTCAATCTTTTTCAAACTTTAATCACAATAAATTTAATACTTCAACGACAACACAACAAAAGTAATTGTTCACGCTTTTTGTGCTCTGTCATCTGTGGATGAAATGCAAACTTTTCCTCAACAGATGCAGACTTGACACAATTCAAACTATTAATATTACGCTTTAGAAACTGAAAAATTTCGACAATTTTTTTATATAAATAATGTCTGTCCTTGCCTTTTCCTCTAGGAAATCCTTCACGCAAAATCTGTTTTAACCAAACAACTATTCTTCTGCTAATGACAATAATTTTACCAAATTTTTTATAAAAACATTCGAGTTAATGAGGTACGTCTAATACAGAGGACAGTAAAAGGATGGTCCTCGACGAAATGTTTATGAACTACAAAGATGTTCCTTCTTTGTTTAGTTTGCTAAGATCATTTATTACTGCTAATATGAATTAGGTAGCATATACAAGTTCTTAGACAAGACACATGCTTGACTATAGACGGTATGTGTATCACCATCAGCAATCCCATGATTTGGCTTTCTTATAAACCAGTGGTTCCCAAACTTTTTGTGTTGTTTTCCGGTTTTGGGTAGATCCCCATTTTACCTGATATTGATTGACTTCATTGCTACTTTTTAAATATTGTATATGTCTCTATATTATAAGATAGTATAATGTAAGTAAATAGGTACTATCAGTGTATGTTAAGATCCACTATCGTGGACCCCATTTTCATTTCATGGACCCCTAAATTTGGTTTTCTCTGACTTAGACCCCTTCCAGGTTGTCATAGACCCATGGGGGTCAATATAGACGACTTTGGGAATCACTGTTATAAATCATATTAGTGGTCTCAGTATTTAAACTTGGGGTTAGCAACTTTTGTAACCGCTGATCAAAAGACGTTTGAATTAGAGTTAGTTTTGTATTAAAGCAGACTTCTAGTAAATTATACGATATATTTTATTAAGAAAACAGTTAACAACATAACTTATACTGTATGTATAAAATCTATCAAATCATGTTGTTGTTGGCCCGAAAAATGTTTGTTTTATGTTTATGTATTGTAATTAATTTTTACATATATATTGTTACTGTCAACCCTTTAATATTGAACTTTTCTACCTGTAGTTTTGAGCTTTGTCCTATCAACTCTGTCATGTTTAGGCTAAATCACCAAAAAAATTCCCAGAAGGCAGGTTTTTTTAAGAAACTAAAATTCCAAGTCAAATTTGAAGGAGTCAAGCAACACCTGGTCGACATTTTTTCCCTAAAATTCTTAAAGATTTTTGACGCCTAAAAAAAGATCGTTAAAACTCCTAAGACGAACTCAAACTTTCCTTTCCTTTCTTTTCGCAAATATAAATTTTCGAGACAGTTTAAACTTATTCAAAGACATTAGGAACCAAGAATTAAAAAATTTTTAATTTAGCTAAAGTAATGAAAATTAAACTTTCTTGATATTTCCTTCGAGTGTAAGGAAAATGAGAAGTGGTAGGTGACAGGCTAGAACAAGCTCAAAACTGGAGAGAGTTTATGCACCTGGAAACACTCTTATCCATGAAGTTAGTTTTATACTGAAGGAGAAAAAAGATTTTTGTTTTTGAATGAATTTCTGCTCAAATTTATTTATTTTTAAATAGTTACAATTAATTTATTTAATAAATAATTCAACAAAGACACATATTAAATATTATAAATAAGTAATACATACATGATACACAAAAATTGCATTAAATAATTATTGAATAAATTAATAATAAATTATTTAAAAGATTTTCTTCTGAGGTATTCTGGACGTTCTGGACGGTTTAAGAAAAGAGAAAGTTCGGGAGTACACGTTGAGTTATTGTCTCCTCTGCTTTCTCCGATTCGGTGTAACCCAATATTTGAGCTGAGTTTAATTATAAACAAAATCAATCTTAATCGATCAGAATTTTTGTGATGGACGGTTTTCTTTATCGGTTTCGTTAAAGACATTTCTCCTACTTGATAGCAATGTCGGCGCAGTTACGAAACGTTTCTTGAGGTCCACAACCCAAAGCTTCTGTTCCATCATCGCAAACACCCCAACTATTTCCTGTGAAGAAAAATTTTAGCAGAGAACGGGATTAATTAATTTCCATTTTAAAAACACTTGAAATTCAAATTTGACATGACTGAAATGATTTACCGGTTTTATAATGCCATCTCAGAACACAGTGGTTGCATTTGACATCTGCCGGAAGTTGAACACTCAAATTGTGGAATCGAGATCCGTGAGCATAGTATTTGCTCGAACCATCCTCATAAAGGAGAGTTTGAAAACACTCTTCGGACTCTTTATTCCTATCCATGTCACAAATGTGGAATTCGAAATATCCTTTGTGTTCTGCTTCCAGATTAACTACAACAGGTATAACGGCTCCCTCGTCGTAGGTTCTTGTGATTATACCTAATCCGTAGAGTCCTCCGTCTTCATTGTCTCGAGGTACTGGATCATCATAGTCGTCACCACAGATTCCGCATTTTAATTTTCCGCTAAATGGCCCCTTGTAATTAAGACGAAATGAGTAGTGTATCACTTAGTACCTTTTGTAATTGTGTCAAAAATTTAAACCAAAAACTATTTTCGACTTACATTGAAACCTCCACAGTAATTCTGATTGTCGTCGTAGTTGACGGGAGTTTCGTAGCCAAATCTCCAAAGTGAACTCCTATTTGGTGGATCCCATAACATACCGTGGCCACGCACCTATCGAAAAAACGAACAAAAGTCATGAGTAACCATCCGGTCTTTTTAAAACCTAAAACCAAAGTTTTCGAATTATAACGAACCCCAATAATTCCTGAAAAATACAAAACCAAGAAAATCTCTGTTGTAGCCATAATTGGCAAACTTTAATAACGAATGCCAATTTCTACTTTCCATTTTATACACAATTTTATCTGTTTTTGCCATGACAATTAAGCTTCCTCGTCCTTAGACGAATTCATCTGAACCTCCGGAATTTGTTTTTGAAACTTGTTTGCGGCATTAGGCCTAATTGATAGGAAGCTAAGGTTTGTTTTCATTAATGGGACTTATTTCTTACCTTTGGAAAATTTTTCATTGAAAAAAAACTTTTATCTTATTTTCGTTATCTTATTTACGCTCCAATTTGTTTTTATTTCCTCAATCCAATTTGAATAAAAGCCTCATAATTGGGGTCAATGTTATCCTTATTTATTATATTTAAAGAGGAAGAGCTTTTGTACCTTTTTACGAGGATGGTTTCTCTATTCCAGCTGATCCTCGAGAGACGTACTGATAGCTTAACGTGACATTATCATGATAGGCGACTATCATATACTACTATACTATAGGGCCTTGGTACTCAAGAGTTTTCCTTCCCGGGCCAAATTTCCATTGTGACCATTGCGACTGGCCCACATGAATTACCAAAAAAGACTACAAGTTCGGCTTTCGATGCATACAGTCCACCCACCATCTGTAAGTACACCTGTTTGTCTGTTTCTGTATGTATTTTCCGTATATTACCTCATAAATATGGGTTGAGACAAACAATTTTAGCAGTTTCTAGCACATGCCCGAAAATTTTCATACTGAACAGGCACTACAGTTCAGACTTAACAATGAGCAATCGACCTTTCACAAATTTTCACTCAATCAGTTTCCACTGAGCCACTCAGTAGAGTTTGGTGGACCGCAGTTTGACTACCAAGACTATAGGGTAAACCTGTCATTAAATTTAATTTCAGCAGAACAAAGACTGACAAAAAAAATTTCTTTAACTTAGACTTAAAATGTAATATAAAAAATTAATTAATTAGTTTGTTGACTGTAAATTTATCTGTTTATAAAAGTATGTTTTAATAATATTAATTAAGCTTGGAACGAAAAATAATATATTTGTTCTACGCTTTGGATAGCTAAAAGTTCGTTATGCTCCCGTTCCAAAGCAGTGGTCAGGAAAAGGTGAACCGCAGACCTCCGATAGTCCGTGTTGTAATTTTAATGGTCGAAGAAATTTAGATTTTATTTTAAATTATCTAAGCTTCTTTATACAGATAATATAATTTTTAAATAAAACTGCAACCAGGTATTTTTTTATGCGGTTGATGGTCCCCACAAAAACGGGATGATAACTAAGAATTGATCAACCAAAAATTCTATTTTATAATTAAAAAGTGGAAGAAAGAAATTTGTAAATTTGACTGAAAGTAAGCACTAGCCATAAATTGAATACTTTAAAAGTTATGATTACTCAGGGAAGACTGAATTTGGTTTGAGAACGTCCATTAAAAAAGCCCAAGAAACACAAGACAACAAGGAAATCATATAGAGAATACAAATACTCGTGCAATATTTATGAATTGAGTCATTCGTAGGAGGGTGCATTACTTCAAACCTGATTTTTCATGTATTTTGCTTTACTTATAAAAGAAAATCTTTATAAAAGTATATATTATATAAGTTACCATCAAAGTGCGTAAATCTGTTACCCTGAAGATTAATTAGGGTATGTGTACATCAGCCGAATTCAAGCTTTAGTGGCAGCATATATACAAAACAAAAAGGGTCACCTTCGAATTTGTTTATACTTGTCCAAAGGTGCATAAAATATGCCTCACGGCCATTAATTTAAATTAATTAATAAAAAAATGGTGAAAAATTAATTTTAATTAAAAAGTTATACAAAATCAACGATCTTCGAAGAAAAAAGGCAGCCTGGCAGGCGAAAGACCTCGTGGCTGAAGAATCTTGGGGAGTGGTTCCAGCTGAACTCTGCATCCCTGTCCAGCCGTCTTCAAGATACTGGTCAGGTGATGATCTCCAATCTTCATAGGAACAAGAAGAAGAAGAAGAAGCGATCTTCAAAATTTGAAATTGCGAAATTAGTTGAGAGTAACATAAATGGTGCTAATACCTCTTTGGAACACATACAAAATGATTGAAGCAGTTGGACTATTTCTTGGTTTCAGAACTTGGTGAAAATTTGGGGCGTTCTCTTCTCGACAAACAACAGAGAGGCGGGAAGAGAAAAAAAACAAGGAAATACATTGAAAAGCTTTCCAATGATACTGATTAGACATGTCTACCGATATATCACCTTTTGATAATAATGACCTAAGGCAAAGTGAAACCGAAACAAATATCTTGTTATCAGTAACACGACCTTTTCCAGCATCTATCTACTAGACATCTAACTGAAATGAAAGTAGTATAATTAGCCATCCTCTGTGTGAAGACGTGAAAAGATTTATATTTAGCGAATTTTTCAGTTGAAAACTTTAATAACGAAAAAGTTAGAAGTATTATCATGAGATCAAGTTTCAAAAAGTGGGAGAAGGAAATCCACGACCGCGGAATATTAATTTTTTTATGATTTTGAGAGCAAGTTTTCAATTATAAAGGTACCTTACTCCCGTATCGAATCCTAAGATGAAGGACTTGGCCATGGAACTAACAAATTCGAGTCCGGGAAATTCGGAAACGGGTTATTAACAATGTAAATTTAATCAACTTTTCGCTGTTTTCGTTTTATAGCAAAAATCCCAAAAGATTAAACGCAAACCCCAATTTTTCCCATTGTTCTTTTACAAAAGGTGTGACATGTTTCCGTATAATTGGATTTAAAATTTTTCTCTTTTTTTTCTTCCCCGACAACTTTTTTATTATTCAATAATGGAGATATTAATAATGAAAGTTACCATAATATAAAGTAAGCGATGAGGTTTTTCCTTTTTTTAGTGATGCCTCGTTTCGCGAATATAATTCCTTCGTTACTCAAAAAATTCGATTTTTCTCCTTAACAGCTGACGAAAATCTAATTTTTCTTCTGTTATTCCTGTCATCTGTCGTTAATATAGAGGCAGTTAGTAGTTGGTCTATCATTCGGGGTGTTAAAGCGAATCAATATCCGTGCTCCCATCTCAAAAGTAGTGCATGTTTTGATTTATAAAAACATTTTATACAGAATTAATTTCATAAATACTTTAAGCCAAGTTATACATTACTCATACCTCGCTATACGGGCGCTCTTTATACGGCATTTTGCTATAACGACCTTCTTTAATTATGGCACGTTTTCGGTATACGGCCTAAAATGTTTCGATATAACGGCCAAAATGTGTCAAAGTACTGGTACAGAAGTTAATTTCCTTCCCGAAATTAGGCAAAAAATTTTGGATCCAGAACATAATCTCGTCTTTGAAGGTTTGAACGAACGTCATGTGTTTCATCTACTTAAAGCTGATAGGGAACCTATCCTTTGCCTATTTAGAACAAGGAATAAACATCCTCCTTGAAACCGATCCTGATGTCGAAAGTAGCGCTAACGTTTCTCGAGAAAGTAACTCAGCCAGTAGCTGTTAGAAACAACTGAAGAATGAAATAGACAAGAAGGCAAGACCAACAACGCTGGAGTATTTTTTTAAGCCAGAGCCATCCTTGCCAGTGAAAAATGACTACGACAGTGATCTGTAGGTCACCATTTCTTCATCGTCTTCTGATCAAAGCCATTTTAAAAATTATGTATGTATACATACATATATTTTATGTAACATGAAGTTGTTTCATTTTTGTTTGTGGATTATTATTGGTTTTTGGAGCCTGTTATTATTTTATGTACAAATCTATGTACTTGTTATGTATGTATTTTTGATTTAAACGAGATAAAATTCATTTTGAATGACAAGCCATGTTACATTTTTAACAAATTTGGAACCAATCTCACTGAATTTGTATTAGAATACTTGATTCGTTATACGGCTTTTCGTTTTACGGCCAAGTTTCGTGGAACGTATCAAGGCCGTAAAGCGAGGTATGGGTGTATTTAACAAAGTCAACCTCGAGAGTTTACTTCTGCCCGAATTATCTAGTCAAAAATATCTCAGCAAAGCTTGTCTTTACAGTAGAGCTTTAAAAACGGCTCTTTGAAACAAATTTCAGTTCCACTTAGTTTATATTTGGTTCTTTTGGATGACAAATTTGCTGACCACTACCAGATCCTTGAATTAGGTTGTAGTGGAATAGAGTGGAAAAACGAGAGGATAAAGGAAGAATTCGTGGGTTAGAGTATTTTCGTAATTTCTCTAGTACACTTCGTGAATAAGGGTTATTTGATATTTCTTCCAAGGTCAAAGCTCTATTAATAACCACTACAATTCCTATATAATCTGTAGTGAAAGTAGTCAAACCAAAACGATTTTTCGATTTCTTTTTAAATGGTAATATACCTTCACACTTTTTTTGTAATATAAGTGGAGAATAAATCAAGTTAAATGTTCTCTCTTGTGTGTAATCTTGTTATTTGACCAGGTGTTCGAGGTGATCAAAGGAAAAGGTTTGTAACTGTATAAAAGGACATTAAACATTCTATATACAAAGGCCTCCTTTTAATTATAGAATAATTATAAAGAGGATGGGATAGAATTAAAATCTTCGGCCAAGAAAAGGTTCCTTATTATTAGTTGATCCATATTGAGATTAAATACTTTGTTAAAAAGCTTAGACGCCTTCAAACACATGTACAACCCTTGCTTATGCTTAAACAGGGCACTCGGTATATAATAAAGTTTTCTAAATTATGGTTCTTGTGCTCATATACTAAATCATTTATTTACGACCATCTCTTAACGTGGTTATTGATCACTGCCTGCTTGATTTATCCTTCTTCCCTTTTTCTTCTAAGGTTAAATAATAATAATAATTTAGTCAGCTTTGTTTGCTACAAGAATTGTTTTCTCATTGACTCAAAATGTAGAAGGAAAAGAACTTGAAATGTAAGTAAACTCAGGCTCAAATGACAGAAGAAGAAAAAAGCGGTTTATAAAAAGACTTATTGTGGGTACTAAAAAGGTTTTAAGAAAATACCATGAAGTAAAGAGGCTGATAAGTATTAAACGTCAAAGAGAAAAGAAGAAAAGTTCTTTTCCTCTTTTTGTTAAACGAAATTCCGTTCTGACCGTGGTTCGTGCTCTTTTCTTTGTCTGAAGGGAGAAACAGTTAGTGCATAGACTTGCACACGTTCATTCGTAGAGTTATCTGATTTAAAACCAGCCTGTCAGGGGTTATTTCTCTCTTTTTTTACGTTTCCAGAGAAATAAAAAAAAGTTTCAACATATATGAGAAATTTTATCATGTTATTATTTAAACAGTGGTATGCAATCCATGAAAGCTGTAGGAACTCCTCTCGCCTTGTATTTGCGAGGCTGTAAATAATAAATTTGTAAACTGTGATAATCTTTATCTGCATATTTGTGTTGTTCTTGTGAGCAAAATATAATACAATACATGGTACTTGTAAATAATTTATTTGAAATGACAAAACACAAAAAGATAAGATAGAAGAGGCAAAGAAAGTACGAAGGATGTTCACCCTGTGATAACGTGAGACAGACTGTCGCGACGTAAAGGCCTGATCGCAGGTGATTCATACATGTTTATTGTGAATCGAAGGACTATACTGTTGCATAGTGTTAAGTTCTGAGATTATACTCATCCGTTCACTCTCTTTAATTCCACAACGTCCCGTCTGGATGCTGAATACCGAAACAGTAAAACACTCACAGTTCTATAGAATAGTATATTTGTAATATATTTTTGGTTATTTTGATGTATGTTTCCTTATATAACCACACTTCTTTCAAATTATATGCATGTTTATAGTATAATAATAACACAACAGTAAATGATTCCGTCGCCCTGATTTACACTATCTACAATTATATTGGTTTAGCCAAAACCTCTCCCCATTGTACCTCCTTTGAGCCTCTCTTGAGTGCGTTCCCCTTGTCGTTCTTCCTCAGGTACCGTGGAGCCCACTTCTAAACACTTTTTGTAGTCGGGAGAGTTGTATTCTATTGTATTGTTCTCGCCTCTGTATATCTCTGTTCCTTTTCTCCAGCTGTTCTATTAAGTCTTTGCCCTCCTCCATTCTTCCTCTCGATTCTTGAGGTGCTCTTCCATTTCTTTCAAAATATTTCCTTCTTCTCCTCTCCCACCCCGATTCCTATATTCATGTCTATAGTATTCCAACAGCTTTTGTATTGGAAAACAACACTGCACACCAATATTTATTAGTATAATGAACATTATATACGATTTCAGTAGTCTTCTATTATGTTCTTAGTAACTAGTCATCTCTTCAAAATGGTTTATACCAACCCCAAAAACATGTCATTTAACAACTACGTTAACAATAAAGATTGAGTCAAAAGAATTTTAATGTAAGAAACTAGCACGAGATTTAACACAAGGAAAACATTTTATTTAAAACGCACAACCGATTGTGAGGTTGTCCAAAAATATTCTGGACCAAACAGTGAATGAATGTCATATCCATTGCCATAAACACAAAACATTGAATTGTTCCCAAGAGAAATAACAACTTCGTAACTCAGATTATGTGATTTCTCCCCAGAGGATATTTCCACATCAGACCAAAACTTTCGACTTTAACTAAGCTACAGGAAATATACTCTCAATCTTATTCTTCTATTCTTTCTTTTGATTACAGTGTGTTGAAGAAGGGAATCGGCCAACACCAATTTTTTGACTGATTTTCCTAACAGTTTCTTTGTGCATAATTTCTTTCCAATTTTAATGACTTTGTTTATAAACTTTAAAATTATTTTTAATTAAATTTAGATTAATAAACATCTTTTAGTTGAAATATTTAGAACTTTAATAATAGACTTGAGATATTTTTAATCATCTGATTAGTTCCATCAAAAGATTTTAATTTGGTTTCCACTGGTATAAAACTTTTTGACACAAATAGTCATTGAAGTGTTAGTAAGAAAACTTCTTTTTCAGGTATGAGACATGTTCACCGGGTAGAGTTTTTGTGAAACAAAGTTTATTTCACCCCAAAAAAAAAAAGGAAAGAAATAAAAATTCAAATTCACCAGTCTTAACTTAATAGCGTTGTTGATTCTTTTCGCCAGACAAAACCCCAGGAGCACCCTTTGGTGAAATTTAACACCCAAGAGTTTGAGACCGCGGTTTGACTTAAATCCTCTTTGACTTGCTAAGATTCAAGCAACGAAGGAAAAACCCTTTTAGGCTTTTTCGTGTTCATACTTCAAAAGTTTTTAATGAACCATCTTAAAAAGGAAATTTCTTCTACAGAGAGAGAAATAAAATTAATTATGTAATGAAGAGGAATTAAATAAGGTCAAAAATAAATAAATAAATAAATAAAATCAATATCTATCTACTAGAAAATTCTGTCCTATAATGTAACAGTTAGTTTGAACACGATTGTGCATATTTGGTTCTCTCTTTTTATTACTGAATATATATATAACTGACCTACAATTCGTATTAGTATTCAACCTTTTGTACTGAAAGAGAACCAGACGCTGTTGGTAAAAATATTATACTGACTTAGCTCATAACGTTAGTACTCCTGTCGGTTAATTATGCTTGAAACAAGTACCCCACAATAACGCTATCAATTAACTATTATTTTGGCGCTAACAGTATTTTGTACGAATTCCAACAGGAATGAAATGATAGAGAGGTTGAAGTTTATTGGACGTAATTTGGATAGTTTCTGCATGCAGAAGATGGTTGAAAAAATTTTCTCACAGTTCGAGCTTTTTCAAACATCCTGTTACAACCAGAAGTTAAAAACAGACAGAACTTTCTGGTAGATCTAATATCAACTAGTTCGGCTCTTAATTATTGAAAATTCTATGCTATAATTATTCAGTAGACATTTAGAAATCTTCTCTATCTTCCACTATCGTCGACAAATAAATTAATTTTATCTTGCCTAAGTGCAGTTTAAACATCTCAAAAAATATTTTAAAAACTTTTGTAAATCATCAAGCTCTCTGACGATTGTGTTTCACCATCAGACTAACATTCAGGATAGAAGAATGTAATCCAATCGAGCCGTCGGAAATGTTTGAACGACATCTCAGACCTTCAATTACAAAAGAATCTTTGAAGTTATTTAATTCAAGAGAGGAAGAAAGTGAGAACCTCATTAAAGAGCTTTGAAGATCAGATACAGTTTGTCGAGATCGTCATTATGAAAATGAGAAAAGG
The DNA here is from genome assembly GCA_016920875.1 of Columbicola columbae. Classification (NCBI taxonomy): domain Eukaryota; kingdom Metazoa; phylum Arthropoda; class Insecta; order Psocodea; family Philopteridae; genus Columbicola; species Columbicola columbae. The sequence goes on along the minus strand of JADMLL010000001.1, from coordinate 12,019,012 downwards.
GCTTTCGAAAGCTCCTCAACCATTAAAAATTCTATTCTTTCTACGACGGGTGAATATTGATGATGAAAGAAATTTATGCATCTTCACCAGTTAGCGGTTATTGTTTTCGGAAAATGACACCAAATTTGTGCAAAGTTCGAGCGTAAAGATCCTGTGGTTTATCTTTTTATATAAATCTAAAACAAAATTATTTGTGAGATGGCTCAAGACTTTTTATTTGACAAAAAACTTGGACACATGTTTTCACCGAACAAAAGTTCGCCCATTCCTGCTCTGACGGTGATTTTAGAATTATTTATTCTCTTAATTACTTAGTATTTGAATTGTAATTGTTAATAAATCTCAACTCTTGAGTTTTCTCCGTTTAATCACCTTGTTCTCGTGACCCTTTTTTAAATTTAATTTTTTCCCCCGTCCGCCATTTAAAAACAAGAAACAAAGTTTTTAAAAACTTGAAACTCTTAGTTAATTAATTTTATTTTTAATTTGACTTTTGGGAATGTTTTCTTTTTTGAAAATAAACTAAATATATATTTCATTAAATAAATTCTCTCCAGACACACTTAAACCAAGTTTTATCAACTTTTGTTGTTATTTATTATTTCACTGTATACAAGTGTTCACGTCAGAGAAATTTTCCGCAAGTAAAGCCTCAAAAATATTTTCAACACTTACAACCTTCTAGGACAGCCTTTTTCCTGGAGAGACTTTTATGGGGGAGTTAATTAGAATCTATCTTAATTTTGGAAATAAAGAAATCTTTTGGCTCTGCCGCCACCCGACACTATGGCTTCTGCTAAATTTAATTAAGATGTTTTGAACTCTTATAGAAGGACTGACTTTATCTTATGACATAAAAGTCTTATGAAAGTCTCCGAACCAAAAACCACTTCTCCTTCAGTGAACACATGAAACGAAACAGGAAGATGAATTACGACGGCTGAGGTTTTGGTCTCCTGAAGAAAACTTGAATGGAAGGGGAATAGAACGTCAAGTTGCAACTGATTTGTCAGACCGCTTATTCCTTTTGACCTTCCTGCTCTTTAATCAATCTCTTACTTTGTGTCCTTTGTGCTTTCCTTTCCGACCTCAGCCACGAGGAATCTCATTTATAAAATTTCCTTTTATTCTTACCTTTGAAATGCCTCCACTTGACTGTTCACAATTTCCAGGCTAACAATCAATATTTCACATTTTCTTACCGTTTTATTTAGCTTACCGGTCGTTAAATTATTGCTGAATTGTATGTCCTTTTTGAATGTAAATCCGAAATTTCAACCCCCTTTTCAGTGCCGTAACAAAGAACTTTGACGAAAATCTACCTCGATTCTTGTTGATGGGATGTTTTCGATTGCGTAAAAGATTTCCAGTTCACAACTTTATTAATGGCTGTTTAATATAAAACTATTTATTATTTAATGTCCGTTTCTCTGTTTTATTTAAACAGATAGTCGATGGGAATCAAAGAACTGATGTGTCCAATCGAAAGGAACCAGGGCTGTTTTGCGGCGAGATTGAACAACCCCAGACTTTCATCTCGGAAACTTCGTTCGTTAAACTTGTCTTCAATACGGATAATTTCACAGACCAAACATACTTCAGCTTCGACACAAGAGCGGAACAGCCGTATGAGGTTTACTTACGCTACGGCCAGCATCCGGAACTTTATCCCAACAGGAGAGGAAAAAATTGATTCTGCAGGAGGGTAAGCTTTCATTTACCTCCATTTGCAATATTGTTATTCCTTTTTTCCATACTTTGAAGTTTTTAATATTATTATTATTGAAACTATATAGACAACTTCATAGACAAACTGATAAACTATTATTAAGAAAAGAAATCATTTTGAGAGTAGTTGGAGCGTGATTTTGGGTTTGTGTCGAGTTATTCTTTCTTTTTTGGGGCAATAATAAAGTACAGTATACTTGACTCGGCAATATATATAACAAAATTGTAACGCAGGATCATCAATCAAGTCTTAGAACAATGGACTGTTACCATTTTTCAAGGACTTCTCTTTAAATTTGGTTTAAATGTCTAATTTCTCTTTACTTTCCTGTATGCCTAAAACAAACTTTGAGATTGTGTTTAACTGTTTATTCAAATTTCATAATTATCGCACACTTTCATGAAAAATTTGAGTAAATCTATCATTAAATATTCTGCTGAATATTAAATAAAAAAAAATTTTTTTCCTTTTTTTTAGACCTTCGTCTAAATCAATAAATGTAAATTTGTTGAAACCCCTAGGAGGTCAATACGCGGATGCGAGTAAAATAAACAGCTTCACACAAGAAAAATTGAATTTATAAATCTAACAAACTTAAAGTTTCTGTGCATGTACATAAAAAAAAATTTCTTTATAAAAATTATCAAATAAATTTTCAATATTCTCCGATTTTATTGATTTTCAAAAGGCTGAAACAAACTTAATAAATCCGCCAACTTTCTTTTTTCCAGAGGTTATTTCGAAAGAAGTTTCGAAGATTGCAAACTTCAAACCTGTTACGTTCAATCTCCAGCTTATCCGGGAATTTATCCGAGAAATTTACATTGTAAATACCATTTGAACACAAGGCTGCCTTTTATAAAACTCTATATTGAAAACGAAGAATTCAATATAGACGGACAAAGATGTGAGAATATAATGACCTGTCCCATGAGATCGATTTCTTCAGGTAAATCTCAGTTTCATTGTGTGTTCCTTTGCCCGTGAAAATCATTTGTACATTTAAAATAATTTAAGTAATCTCTCTGGGTGTGAAAACTCGTTTTGATGTTTTTCGAAATGAGTTCTCGCACATCAAAGGGTCATTTTCAGTAACTTTTCCATTAGAGTTAAAGAGGATGAATAGTTAGCTGAAATTGGTAAAGTATTTTATAATTTTTTAGGGTCTCAGCATTGTCCCTACGATTACATCCGAATTTACGATGGGACCAACGAATCAAGCCCCGTGATCGGAACATTTTGTGGGATGGGAAAATTCCTCTACTCGATAATAGGTACAGGACGAGACCTGTACGTGGAGTTTGTCAGTTCGCCAGCTGGTCCATTACTCAACACAGGATTTCATTTTAATGTGGGCAATTGGCCGGGTCACGTGGAAACAGCAGGTAAATATTTCCCACCGATCTGGCGACAGTTTTACATCTCTTCACTGATTGGTGGAATGGAAGTAACTCCACACGACGAAAATCCCTTAATTTATGATTCGTTTTATAATTCCAGGCTACAAAAACGGAACTTGCAGTTGGATTTTAACGAGTGAGGCGTTATCCTCGTCTAGAGATTCTGAAGGAATATTTTTATCAGTCGCACACTGGTATCCTCCCCACACGTCGTGCACTTATCTCATGTTAGGTCAGAAAAATCAAATAGTTCGTCTTTATTTCCCAAGGTAATGAAAAGGTAGACAAAAATGTGAAGGAGATACAGTGAGAGATTTTTTTCCATTAGTTAAAAAGAAATGAAAAATCCTTTTTCTTAAATTTCAGTTTCAGAATCAATCGGATAGAATCTCCGATATCACCGATAGAAGGAGATTGCGGAGAATCTTTAACACTTTACGATGCTTCGTGGCCAGATGACTCTAAAATAATAAAAACTTTTTGTGATACGTTTTCTAGAGCTATGGAGAAACATGATTTTGTTTCCACCGGAAATGCTCTCTTCGTACGTTTTGAAAGTAAAACAGGAAGTTATTCAGGGTGAGTTGTAGCAGGAAAAGTCACAAACCGGTCAAATGATGTGGGTACCGACACTATATAAGTGTGACTTCATTAGACTTACCACACTACAATTTAGTCTCATCTCTGAAACAAAGATTATTTACAGATATTTAAAATTTTACTTACAGATCTTCTCTTTATTACTGGGCCCACTACGATTTTTTTCAACAATACTTCATCGGGGGAGAGAGTGCCCAACACAGCCTGCGATGAAGTTTTCCCAAGCTGGAAGTTTCGAAAAGGCGTTTTGAGGTCTCCTTACAATACTTTAGTTTATAAAAAGCAAGGAACTGCCAATCAGGACATAACTTGTCTGTACAGATTCATCACAGATAAAAGATTGTACTCCAGGATCATTTTAACCATTGAATCAATCAACTTCAAAGTAAGTGTCAGAACTTTTCTTCTTTTTATATATTTACCTTGAAACTTTTATGAGTCTGAAAATATTTCACTTTCACAGTAGAAGGAGCTTTTTATGCGGGAAATCAATATTTAAAAAAATAATAAATTAAAAAAACTGAAAGTATTAATTTTTAATAACCTTTTAAGGACCATCCTTATAACACTCCCTGTACCGAGTGTTGGGAAGAACGAATTGATAAAATTTTGATATGGGAGCCGCAGAACAACACTTCCGTATTTCATACTCCTGGAGCGACGTGTCTTTGCAAAAACACTTCAGGATATTCAACCTCGGGAATAAAAACAATTATTTCAAGAGGAGAAAACTTAAATCTGCAGTTAATAGTTGAAGGCACTCATGCTGCTAGTAGCTATTTTAAGCATTCTGCTCCTTTGTTTGAAGCCAGGTGGGTTTAATGGAACAAACTGAAAGAATTGATTTTACTGGATTTATTACCCAATATTAGCGGTTTCGTTTATTTAAAACTACAGTCATTCGTTTTGTATTTGTCTAATTCCAGATACGAGTTTGTTCACGGACCACTCTGTGGACCTTCGATTCTTCCTCCTGCAACAGATGGTGAACTCCATTTCCCACATTATGAAGCTCTTGGTTTTGTGGAACCACCTCGTTACCTTCGATGTCTTTGGGAGATTCGTGTTAATGAAAACAGAGATATTTGGCTTCACTTTGACAAATTCATGTTCACATCAAGGAGTTGTGAAGATGGAAAACTAAGAGTTTACCTTCCTAGTAATTCCTCTTTTTTGGTCTTTGAATAAGATGAAAGTTTGTGTTGTTTTAGATTAAATATCTCGAATAAAAATTGAATCTCTTCAATTACAGGTAAAGTCGATCCAATTCTTACAGTATGTGGGGAAAATGTGAGTGCATTAAAAGACATGCCTATTTTAACGTCCATGCAGCTAAGCAAAGGTCTGACAGAATTTGACCACAGAGCAGTTTTCGTAGAATTTGAAGGGAGCGGTACTCCTGCAAGAGCCGCGTTTAAAATAGCATGGACTGAATTGTTTCATGTCGACAGAAACTCTGCAGGTCTTCTAACCTCCCGGCTAACTGAACTTGAAGTGAGTTTGCTTTTGCACAACTATTAACTTCCAAATACAGGTTGAAAATATTTCTACTTAACCTAATAATTTGAATACATAATCCTATGTGTCTATTTTTTTACGAAAAGGATAATGTTGGCGACGGGTGTGAATTCGCTTGCCCTGGTGACTCTGGTTTATGTATTCCCACACGACTGGTCTGTAATGGAGTAGCTAATTGTCCTAACATAACAGGTATTTTTTTTATCTGACACCAACTGCAATATTATCTATTCTTGTAACATTAATTATTCACTACTAAAATAACGGTATAAAATTTTTAGGTGGACCAAGTGGAGATGAACATCCTGACTTATGCACCACTAACCAAGTGGAAAATGAAAGTTGGTTGGCCGTGTGGCTGGGTGCTGCAGGAGGAATTGGTTTTGCAGTCATTTGCTTCGCATTACTCTGTCGTTCTTGCTGTCACAAACGAACAACTGATGATATTCATGTGCCTTACTGAACATTCCTTGTACATTACGATACAAGTATGGTTCGCTCGAATTATGTAAAATAAAATATTTAAATAAATTTTCGAATATTTGATTTGGAGAGATCTCAAAAAATAAAGTAAAAAATGTTAATTAAGAAGATAAATAAAACATAATTACATTTCCGTCATGACAACTTCAAAACAGATTTACTGATCTGACCGAAATATAATTCCAGTTAATACAGAAAGATGATAAAACTTGTTTTTGTACTGCCAGCAAATTTACTTTAAGTTTACAAAGTTAATTTTGAACAGCTAGATATCATTTTTTTTTCGTTTTGATTTAAATAATGCTTTTTAATGTCTTTTGAATTCATTATTTTAGTTATTTTAATTGCAACGTTTATGAATTAAAACATTTTTATTTAACTCAAAGTTTATGTTTTATAGTCATTAAATTAATTAAAAAACCAATAAACAATATTTAAACCAATGTCAATAATTTGTTTAAACAATACATAACACCTAATGACTTTTAAATACAATTTATTCAGAAGAATAAATTTATTTGAGAAAAAAATTTCTTTTGCCAATAGCAGAACCTTTTTTATGGAGTTATAAATAGAATAAAAGTGAAAAATGAAAGTTTATTTCTCTTTTAAATCCTCTGGTGCAGTCTCTGGAGGTGGCTCATTGAGTTTAAGGAAGAAGAAATTTAACTTCACTTCTTTTTAAACGTGTTATCTATAATTGTGAATCGTCGCGCAATAGAAATCTTTAGTTTTTTGTTTAGAAGATGTGAAAATGTGAATTTTTCCTAAATTTGGTGGTAATTTGGGCATTTCAATTTCGACTAAACTGCTTTTTTAAAGAGAATTGAATCCTTTTCATTTTCATCTAGAAATAAATTATTCAAACGGCCTCCACTCTAACAGCCTCCAAATAAATTAATATAAGTACTACACATCCTTCTAAGTGATAATTTAAATTTACTCATTCAGTGGTTTTAAAGCTTTTGTATCTACAACAGAACCTTTTTATTTAACTGTTCATTTCTTAAAGTTGCTTCGAATACGACCTATGTCCTACCTACGTCGAGATCTAATGTCTTTAATTTTTGTCTTCAAAGCTGAGGTATTTAAGCTAAATGCCAGATTTTTTTCTATTTACTGAATTTTTAAAATAGATAATTTGGTATTAAGGGTACATCGTTATCGAAAAAAAGCGGGAAATTTTAAATTTAAAAGATTTGATAATGATGAATTGGCAGCACTGTTTACCACCTGAAAGCAGACTAAAGTTAACGTACTCAATGTTTACATTTTCCACATTTTAAGAGGTAAGTAGTAGGTATTTTTCCAGGCCACTGATGGTTATTTATTGTGAGAAAGAATTCCTTTATTCTCCATAAAATGGTTGAAGAACAAACTCTTTTTTAATAAAAATTTTGTCGTTTAATTTTTAATTGATTTTTACTGCATGCAACTAATTCTGTAAACTGTTTTTGTTTTAGCTGCCATGAAAGTTTTAAATTTCAACGTGGGCCTTTTGGGTCATGTAGATTCTGGTAAAACATCCCTAGCTAAAGTATTAAGTGCAGTTCCCAGCACAGCTGCTTTTGATAAAGATCCACAGTCCCAGGAAAGGGGTATCACACTGGATTTGGGTTTTAGTTCATTTACCTCTCCCATGCCTCCTCATTTATCAAATTCATCCTACGACACAATTCAATTTACCTTAGTTGACTGCCCTGGTCATGCATCACTTATAAAAACCATAATCGGAGGTTCTCATATAATTGATATGATGATACTGGTTATTGATGCAACCAAAGGATTTCAAACTCAAACATCTGAATGTCTGATAATTGGAGAAATCATGAGAAAAAAACTTATTGTTGTTTTAAATAAGGTAATTCAATTAAATTTTTTAAAGTTTAACAAAGATGAGAGTGTGTTTTGCTTGTGCTTTAGAAGTTTAGGGTAAGAAATTTTTGTAAGTACTGAATCTTATTGCAGATTGATATGTTGGAAGATACAAAATCCCTTGAAAAATTAACTAAAAAAGTGAAACTGACATTAGATGCAACATTTTTTAAGGGCTGTCCAATTGTTTGTGCTTCTGCTTTAAATAATAATGTAAATGAGCTATCAGATGCTTTATTAAAGGAATGTTTTATACCTGATCGAACCTCTGACAAACCATTTTTATATGCAGTGGACCATTGTTTTGCTATTAAAGGCAAAGGAACTGTCTTAACAGGTAATTGGTGTGTAGTTGTATAATAATTTGATTTAAACATGAGTATATAATAAATATATGATAGTATTTTAACAAAAAATTTATTTATCAAGGGACTGTTCTTCAGGGCATGGTTAAAATAAATGATGAAATTGAAATACCTTCAATTGGACTGAACAGAAAGGTAAAATCAATGGAAATGTTTAAAAAGCCAGTGGAGTCAGCAGTACAGGGTGACAGAGTTGGAATATGTGTAACACAGTTTGATCCTAAAACACTGGAAAGAGGTTTGGCATGTCAATTGAACTATGTGCCAACAGTATATGCAGCTGTTATAGATTTTAACAAAGTTAAATATTATAAACAAAGCATTGATTCAAAATCAATGTTCCATATTAATGTAGGATATGAAAATGTAACTGCTAAAGTTGTTTTATTTGGCTGTGTGAAAAATTCTGGTAATAACAATAATATCTTTCAAATGAATTACCCTAAAATCTCTTTAAAACAAACATTAAAAACTATATTATTTATTTCAGGAGAGCTTAATGATTTCGATTCAAAACAAGAATATTTTTATGTACCTGAATTCAATGAATCAACTGATGTTGCAAATGTAAAATTATTTGCATTGCTAGAATTTTCCAAACCAATTTTAGTCGTTCCAAGTAGTATAGCCATAGGAGGTCGTCTGGATGCGCCTATACATTCCAATTCATGTCGTTTAGCATTTTATGGAAACATTTTACTAAGTAGCTCTTCGAAAAAGTACCAAACAGAATTCTTACCATCATTAAAAGTGTATAAAGAAAAACATAAAAGAGGAACCATCGATAGAATTGTTAATGAATTTGAATTAGTGGGCAAAAACATGTTTAAAAAAGAAACAGTGATTGAAAAGTTTGTCGGAATGAAAATTAACTTATCAACAGGTGAAGATGGTTCTATCGAAAGCAGTTTTGGTCAAAGTGGAAAGTTTAAAGTTCGCATTCCCAGTAAGTTTTATACAATTAGTAAATATTTTAAAATAATTCTTGGACAATTTTTCTAAAAAGAGTGGTGTAGTGGTTTAAGTACTAGACTAAGAAGTTATGGTGGGGGGATCAAATCCTCCTCCTGTATACTGTTATACCTTAAAAGGAGTGAAAAACGGGATTAAAACTCAACTACAACTAACTACAACTACTTCTCTCAAAAGAACAAAGAAATGTAGCGGTAGTTTTCAATCACTATGACTAAATTTTTTTTCCAGATGGTATAAAAGAAACTACAATGGCAATGTATAGCAATAAGAAAAAGTTAGAAGACAACAAATCAGTTCCAGTAGAAATAATACTTCATCATAAACGGTATATCTACGATCCTGAAAAGAAAATGGTTCAAAGTTGATTTAATGTATTAACGAGAATTGAGTGAAGTTTTTAATCAAAAGTGTTAAAATTCTTCTCAAATGAATGAGAAAAACAAGAATACATTAAACTATGTGCAGAAGATTGCAGGTAAGTCTGATGTGCAAATAAAATATACTCTTTTAGTACAAAATAAATAGTAAATATATTTTTTTAATCATACAATTATATTTAATATGCAAAGTTTCCTTTACTATATAATATAATTTAACTTTGGTCTCAACCAGCTACCTTTGCTTTCATATTTGAAATCATTTTGGGGTACTTGTTGAACACTCCGCCAGATGCAAATCATCAAGCTAACTACTTGTCAGCGAATCGATTTAGGAACGGAAAATAATTAGGCAAGTTTCGATAAACTAAATACTAAAACTAATAGATGAGAACAATCCTTGACTTTCAAACAGTTAACAATATGTGAACATCATTGGACCAAAAGACCATCGAAAAATCGTTACCTCTACAACGTACATAACAAAACTAAAGTAGATTTGGCATTAATGAGTCTTAATTTAAAATAAATTTCTTTGTACTGTAATATGAAAAATTGGTTTAATATATATTGTAGTAAAGTCGTGTGAAATGGCATCGCTGGGCGTTCATCGGTCATCATATTCATCTTCATCGTCGTAGAATACTAGAAAACCCGCTTCGACGAACATAACAAAACCTGTTAAAAGACCAAAAAATCCGGCTGAGATGGTCATATCTTGATACTGTTTACTCGGATGTAAAGCTATTCTTGTTGTTCTGTTTTTTCTCCAGTCTTCTATAACAACAGCTGACGCGGCTATGTAAAGACATCCTCCCAAAACGGCGAACAATACCAACTGGAACAAAAGAAATTTCTTTTATGTAACCTCTTGACGTGAAATTGTGCATCTGTCAAAGGTCTTTTCAAATATCCAAGTCTCTGTTTTGTCGACAACGGCTGTATTTATTATTTACAGTTGAATTGCACTACCAGGAGATTTCTTCAAATATACTTTTTTTTTGGGTGCGCAGAAACAAGAGAATTTTTAACGTTAGACCGACATTTTGAAAATTTTGAGGAGATTTGTAAAAGGACAAAATTTTTCGAAATTATTTTCTGCCCTATAATGTTTTTATAATACAAAACCTTTTTAGCCGTATTAGACACAAAACTTTGTACTGGCTGATTAGCGGGAAAGAATTCTCCAGGACTGAGTCACGTTAGATACCCTGGATACGGAAATATTTGTGGGATTAGTAAGCAACCTACCTTAGGCGTATTGCGCATTTTCAAAGAAGTAAACAAAATATTGCGTAATCTCAATTCAAAAGAAAAAACTAAGACGACTAACTCATTAGATTTATTTAACAAAGATATTCGAATGTAAAAATAATTTTTTTTCAAACTATCTCGCTAATTGTCATTGAAACAATTTGTAACTTTTAGCTAAAAATATCCGAACGCTTTTGAAGTTTTTTTTTCCACTTCCTATTGAAATTTCACACAACACCTAACTGTGAAAATTTGTTTTGTACAACCTTGTTTCCTTTCAAAATGTTGCTTTGATTCTTGACTTGGCCTTTGTTATCTTGTTTTAGTATTTTACAACTGTATGGCAGGCATTTCTTTTTGTTTTGGTTTCGTCTCTTATGGCTGTTGGTTTATGTGGGCGGGGGTATCATTAAATGTTGACATTGAAACTCAGCGTTGAGTGTGAAGAGTTACATTAGGATTGGCAGGTTGCCCTGATTTTTTGTATTAGCTATGTATATCCATTGCAGTCATGAGTAAGGGGATTAGAGTCATCCTCAAAGATGGAGGTCATTTTGTTTTAGGTTTATACTAGTTCGCTTCGATTTGGAGTTCTAAGGTCTTCCCAAAATGATGAGTTGAAACTGTTTGGAACGGTATTATTAAGAGGAAATTTGAGACAGTCCGTTACCAAAATTTTTTAGGCTCATAGGCAGTGATTCCATCACTTGAGGGAAAAAAAAAATTTTCAGGTCGAGTGTAATAAGAACATTTCAAGCAACATGAAGACTTAGGAACTGTAAACAAATAACAAAACGCAGCAATTTTCGCATCAACTGGTTGAGTAGCAACCGGTTTGATCGTGATTTTCCATTAATCACATCATTCTCATGATTACCTTCACTGCACATTTTACTAAAGGAAACTTGAATACCTATTGACAATTTTTCATCACCATTTTATTCATCCAGGGAGTCAGAAGGTCCTTTAAATAAATAAATAAATAAACGTGGGTTAGCGTGAGTGACATGTGCCTTTTTAATTTTTTTTCCCCGTTCCAAAGGTGAAATTCCCAGTGTTAAACGTGTTAACATGCTAGTTGGTTAGTAATATGTTGTGATGAGAGCTCGAATCCTAATTTTCGTTTTATTTTTCCACAACTTTCTCTGGCTAATTTCAGAGTTTGGTTAAAACCACCAAAAACCATCGAGTAGGATGTTTTTGTAATAAAAAAGAGTGACAAATATTAATTTTTTTTATTTAACAAACATACAATATCTGCCTAAAATATCAATAAGTAATCCTTTTATATAATTAAAGATAATTTATGATAAAAAAGCTCATGAAAAAAGTTTAAAATGAATTGTTATAAAATATTAATAAATGATTATAGAAGCGTATTAAATATATCAGTTTTGATTAAACTGAAAATAAAAATGTCATGAAGCTCTACAGTGCTACCAAAAAGGTACCTGAAACTAAACCTAAAACTTAACATTTTACCTAAGACCAGCATTTCACTTTTTTTTTAATCTCGTTTCATTTCCGAGGCACTAAAGTAATTCTCAGCACAATGTGTATACCTTGAGCTTTTATGTTTAAACAAAATGGTCACGTGGGATCGCGAATGATATTATGATTGTGATAAGTGAAAAAAGCATTGAAACACCCAAGAACATGTTTTTTGTTTAGTGCATGAAAATGAGGTATTATTGACTGTTAAATGCAGAAAAATGTTTCTACCAAAGCTTTGAAGGCGAAGGGAATCACTGTTTTGGGTATATGTTTAGAAAGCTCCTACGTGTGCAGTTAAAGACTTAATTGTTTTATATTATTTCAGAAACTGAGAGTTAAGAAGAGGTAACAGAAATGTGGAGAGAGCAGCAAGACCGCAATCCCTGTTTTGTCAAATGATTATGAAATGAATATTTCCTGTCGATCATAATTTTCAATGTGATAACATTTACTTCTTTCTGTTATGTAGTCATGAATTATGGAATTGCTCCCTTGAATTTGAACGTATTTGCATTACTGACTTTGAACGTTTTGAATTAAAGCCACTGCCTGAACGGGTTGAACCTTTTCTCCTTTAACAACAAGTTCTTCGACTTGTGCTTCATTGAGAGTTACTTTAGCCATCTCATCCTATGCGAATTTAATTGTTACAAAGACATCAATGAAAAAAGTGAGAGCGCAGAACAACGCCAGAATACCAGCAGCTATGGTCTGGTCGCTGTATTGTTGAACATTTATTTTAAGGAGAGATTCTCCATGTTGCCTCCTGTAGTCTTCTAGTGAAACGGCTGCCGCAGCCACGAATAAACACCCTCCAACAAATGAGAAGAGAAGTTGCTGTGAATTATAGTCAGAGTTACATGCAAACCGTTTTAAAAGGTTATGTGGAGTTTGAGATTAGTGTGAGAATGGTGCATCATATGGTCATGGTGCAAATTAACAAACCAAACAAGTCCCAATTTGAAAAATTATTTACTCACCGTTCGTTTTGGTACTCTGTCACCCGCGATATGTGTGATCAACAATACTGTATTTATTATGATGTAACCAGGCCACGACACATAAACAATACCTGAATGGTTTTGGTCAAAAGCCAATATTCCATTGTTTGTTGGGTCTACTATTAGTCCGACTATCACAATCGATAAACACTGAAAGAGAAAAAGAAAAGTTTTTTTTTAATAATTAACATTATTTTTAATCATCTCACCCATAATTAATTAATTGGTCTTTAATAGAAAGTCAGGATTGACAATGGTCTTGCGATTTTCTTAGGAACAGAGCGGAAGAACCATAAATACAGTATCAGTACAGACACTTAGGACCAGTTACTGAAAACTTGTATAAATGAATGAATTTAGTGGGTCTTATTTAGTGCACCAAAAAAACTAGAAAATTCTAGTGAACCTAGTCGAGGTATCATTACCTTTAAAAACTTGTAAATTATACTTTTGTTTGTCATCAAGGCCACGAAAAACAAAATTGGCCGTTTAAAGGGAAACCATTAGTGAAGTTAACGCTACTTTCAAAACCATCTTTCACTTTCTCTAGGCATAATTTTTGTGTGTTAAAAAATTTGAATAGATATTCAGAGAAAGAAGAAAAAAAATCAAAACTACTCGAGTGTGATTAATTAAAAATTGAGCACAAAAATTCGAATGTGTTTATGCTCTTTACAACCCGCGCCTATTTATGTTCATTTTATTGACAAAATATTCACGTGGATTTTACAACATAGAAACAGGTTTTGTTTTACGCACCTAATTACGTGTTTGTCATTCTCGTGCATTCTCATTCAACAGCTTCGCTGCCAATTAAAACTGTTTGGAATGAAAATGACACACTTAGTTTTGAGAATATTGTAAGAACACGAAGCAAAACTACGTGTTGTAGGGCACTCAGTGACATTCCTAGTCCAAGTCGTAGTTGGTTTTTATGCCAGGGTGTGGTTTTGTTTTTATTGTTTTACGAGTGGGGTCTGAACGTAACTAACGAACTCTAAACCTATTGTTAAACAGTGTAGGAACTCGCCTTTTATTAATGTCTCTCACAGTCGAGCCCAGGTGTTTGTTACCCGAGTTTCGTTTTTTTCAGGAGGGACTTGTTGGAGTTTAGTTTTACTAACTAATAAAGGGTCTTAGTAAATACTTTGATGCCATCAACCAGCCTCAACCCAATTTAGTGGAGATCAAATTCTCCACTACCTGACATGGGCTAAAGTCTGCTAGACTCCTTACTTAGACTTCCAAAGTCTTCTAAAAGAAAACTGTGGTATTGTTTGCAACACAACATTTTTATTTATTTATATAAATTCGTGAAAGTTTTTCTTATTTTAAAAAATCGTATTAGTGCCGAATTTTAAATTTTTAGTATTTTCTACCATCTTGTCACTTTGTTCAAAAAGTTTTTGAGAGAAATAATAAATTGAAGTCGGTTTTATATAAAATCATTAATGTGTTTCTTTGTAAACAAAAATTCTCTGTCTCTTCTTCTTTTCTTTCTCTGTTTTCTTAGTTGACATCTTTCATAGAAACCCTTTTTTATAATGTAATCAAATTTTAATTTATTGATCTACACTTTAAATTATTTCTTTTGTTTTGTTTTGTTTATAATTTTGACGAAATATTTTGTTGTCACTAACCATCAATAATTGAGAACTTTTAGCCAAGTCCGACCAGAAATTGTTACTAAATTACATTATTAATAAATAAGATAGATTAAGAAAACAAATTTTCGGTGAAGCTGAAAAGAGCGCGTTGAAAACTTTTTTTGTTTTTTTAATTTTGTGAAAATTCAAATGTAAATATTATTTTGCTTACCAATTCTACGAACTTGCAAATGTACGGTATCGAAGCCCTGGAAATTAATTTAGGCTTGTTGCCCTCACTTGTCATAGCCATTACGTAAACTAACGAGAGTAAAACTTTAAATAAAACTTTTCACCCGTTATTTATCACTTATAAAGTTATGCGATGAAGCTGAACACAATGACTTCACTGTCACCGGTTGATCGCCTACTACTGCCGAAGAATGTGTTTAGTGCATTCATACAAATTGGTTGTTGGCGCTAAAAGGATTTATCTGAAGAATGAACCAACCTGTTCTCATCATTACCGTTTCTTCGAATTAACATCTTTGATAAAGCGGAATGTTACCACTCTTGCCCTGCCCACCGTTCTCTTCTTTGCCTCCAAGATTCCATTTTATCGCTCCAACTGATTGAGAAAAAAAATTTTTTTTTGAATGATTTGAAACTAAAGGTTCTGGTTATGATTTGTTCGACGTAAACCTGATTCGAAATAGGTTTTTAAAGGATAGAAGGATTATTTTAACGTGTTTAAACACGGAGGTGAATTCTATCAAAACCTAATTGGGTTTTAATGATGGCCCTTATCTCTCATTTTACGAAACATGATTTGAACGGAAAAAATTATCGAAATTAATTAATCATAATTAAATTGATTAACTTTTAAATACAAAATTTGATTTTGTTTTGAATATAATTATTATGGAAGTAATTTTTGAATTCATGACTACCACCTGTCTCAAAGTAGGAGAGCTCAAGTAGTTGATATGACTTTAAAGGACCTTTTTGTCTAGGGAACAGATAAGTGTCTGAATCCCAGGAATTTGGTAGTAGTAGTAATGGGGAGAAGTTAGTAAAAGAAAAGTAGTTAGGAACAAAAAGGTAGTACTGTGTTTTTCTTTTATTTTGTATCCTAAGATACAAAGAGATGTTAAATGCTTACAGTAAATGGTGACATGTAACTAATTTATTTACTGCCGAATATATTGTAATAAGTCTCTTGGTTTCTTCCCAAGCTGAATAACTAAATATTTATTTATATGTCTTCACTTTAAATAAAAATTTATTTACTCAGAGTGAAGACAGAAAGGGTCCAGTCTGTAGATGGTCAAGTAGAAAATGAACAACATTAAGTTCGTTGGAAATTAAATTTAAAGTTGAAAATATATTTTATCAAACCAAAAATATATCCAGCTTCTTATCAAATAATCGAAAGTTAGATTTATGGTAAATTTTATTCACGGAACAAATCCTAAATAAAGGACCTATTTACCAAAAATAAATAAAAAATTCCCCTCCGTTTCCTTTTAAAATAAATTTCAAATTCACCTCTTTTTCCCTTTTAGCGCTCAAAGGTAGTTAATAAGAATAATTAGGACAATCTTATTAATGAATCACAGTTTTTGTCTTTTGAACTGCGCCAGGCTTTTTTAAGAAATAAAAAAATAAAAGTTACTTAAAACGTTTCGACTTAAAAATCTTCAAAACTCACTTTAAAAATGGATACGTCAGAGACCAAGAAGAGAAATAAATTGCCCGGTTAGTTCGTCGTCGAAAAACGAAAAAAAATTGAAGAAATGGATGGAAAACTATTTGTAAATATTTACTTAGTTTACTCGAAAAGGATGCGAGAAATGGCCAAAATTTAGTTTGTTTTGGCCGTATAAACGTTCACCATTTGAAATATTTTTTAAAATAGAGGCTAAGTAATGATTCGTACAATACCCATTCCCTGCTGTAAGCCTTTGAGATTAATTCAATTGGTAATTTATTGTTTACTCATTTTAGGCTTCTTTGTTTTATTTAGGCACATTCAAACATAACCTAACTTGGTCTCGTTTTCAGATTGCAGTGACATTAAGCTTTACTTTGTTGTTCTTCGCGAGGAATTATCTCCCGAACGCTCCCATTTTACTGCCTGACTATGTACTAATATTGCTCTTCACCACTTTTGGAACTCTTCTTATACTCGCCGTTTTTGAGGTTTTCCTACAATCTATAGGTCATCCGACTACAAACGTACCAGTTAGTTTATTTATTTCTAACAGCATCTGAATTTTTGTTTATGTCTTTTCTACTCAAACACTTAAAAAGACCCTTAAAACTTTTTATTTTTTCAGATTGTTTTGGTTACAGTTTTTGGAACTGTGTTCTGTTTTGCAGCGGGAATCGTATTATTGGTTTTTCGTGAAATTAAGTCGAACTCTGACCACTACAGAACTCTGAACATAATGGTTCTGCTAATCGGAGTTTCCTTTTTCTGCAGCACTGTATATTTTATAGACACAATTATACTTATCCGTTTTTTGTGATTATCAACCGTCATTTTTGATAATTGAGTGGATAACTTGCTTTAAGCTTAATGGAAATGTGTATCATAAAATGTTTTATTCTTGATAAGAAATTTTCAACACCAGTCTATTCACCAGTTCATCCAGTCAATCTGGAAGTCAGATTTCAGGATGGGCTCAGGAAGTCAAGATTAATTAAAAGTGATGGAAAGAATATAAGCAGAATATATATATTTAGATAATACAATAGAATAATATGAAATAATAGTGATTGTGGGTGAATAACTTCAATTAATAAAATAATTAAGGGGACATGAAATTGAATGAGTTAGACAAACATGGCCGCCAACAGGAATATTGCATGGAGACTGCCTAAGAATCTTGCACCTTCCCTTCTTCTACCTCCTCCCGAAAAATGATGAAAACTGAAGTGAAATACCTAAAAATTTATTACCCTACCAGCTGATGTATAAAAAAGAAAAATTAAGTTATCGTTTTTGAGAATATGTTACTTTGAAATGGTTTAGTTAAAGAAAATTATTTCCCATTTATTAATTAATAAGATGAATATATTATTATCAGCAGTTTGGTTTCCTTGTAATTAATCGCTTGAGAGGCTCCATTCAAACTTTTTATCCCAACACCTGGAAAAACCCAGCCTCGAAATTCTCGTTCTTTTTCCTGGTAGCAGAACAAAACAAAACAAAAATCGGTTTTCCACGAGTTTTCAAATTTTCGTGACATTTTGTTTTTCAGTCAAAATTTTTAGTGATTTTTCATAAAAACAAATTTTACAATGGAAAAAAAAGATAAAAAGTTCATGTAAAAAGTTTTTCTAAATTTTCGTCTATCTGGATTTTCCTGGTGTTCTCGAGTTTTCCCCTAATTTTCACCTAACCTCAGGTACATAAATAAAAACCTAAACTTTGAACCAAATCAACTGCTTACCACCACTCATTTTTATTTATTATTTTCTTTTACATTGGTAAAAATAAATAAATAAATATTCACAACAGCTTTGAAGACATAGACTTTGGTTTTATTATCAGGTAGTAATCATTTAAGAAAGACTTTGATGGTAAACAACATTAATTGTTAATGTTTTAGAAAATAATTTATAGTTTATTGTTTGGTTGTCTAATTGATTTTGAGTTATAGCTATTCTATAGTGTTACAAGTTAATAATATTAGGTTTCATTTAATTTCAGCTGGGATAAAAAAAACACTAAAAGCAAGTTGTATGTGTCGACTTATAACAGAAGATTAAATAATTGCCAACAATTAAAACTAATTGATAATTAATTGATTTTATTATCTCGGTAAGTCTTGTTCTTTTCTCCTTTCCAATTTTCCCATTGTACATTGTACAAAGAAATATTTCTTTTGTATTGTTTAATATTCTACTGATTGTATAAACAAAATCATTTATATGTATATAATCTACTGGTAAATCTGAAATTGTTTGTAGTTTGAATTATGAGTGAACAACACTTTGGTTAATAACATACATGTGGTTACAAATGGTATAAATTTGGTTTTGGATTTTTTTTATGCGACTAAAGAATAGAAAAGTAATAAATTTGTTTTGTGAAACTTAAATTATTGCCTTGTGATTTAGAAGCTGAATCTATAGTGTTTTAAAAGTTCTAATGACTCTGGTAAATAAATTTTTGTATTTTATGAAATGAATTTGAGACGAATTTTAATTTATCTCATTCAATATGTGCGGATTATTTATAGCATGAATCATGTTATATGCTCGCGTTTGTAGTGCCCACCTATTGTTTATTGTTTTTTTTTTCTTTCTCCTCGTGTAAAATGGTTTGAAATGTTGGAAAATTTTTCTTTACAAAGAGTTATTAATGTTTTGAATGTCTAATCTAGAACTGTGAATTAGAATCTAAGGTCATCTGAAATGAATAATACCAAAAATTTTTCCACTTGTATGAGTGCTGACTAGAGGATGATGACTGAAATAAGTGGGTGTGTAAAAGTGATGTAATTTAATTTTGCAGAATGAAGCTAAAACATTTTGGAGAAGCTGATACAGCATATTTTGTAAAGGAATCAAATTAACATGCCTCCTTCAACTGGGTCGAAAATGAGAGATGCGGGGAAAAAATCAGGGGATTTCGACGAGAGTGAAATTAAAAAATTGCAATTACCCGAAAAAAATGAAAATTTTGCTGAAAATTGCGAAAATAAGTCTGTAGAACGTGTCCCAAAAAGTGAAAAGGGTGAAAGAAGACCTGAAAGCTCTTCTAAATATAAATCATCACTTAAACACGCAGGAGAAGGGAAAAAATGTGAAAAAATCAGTTTAGAAACGAGAGAGAAAGAATGTGACAAAATCAAAGAGAAAGAATGTGATAAAGTCAGGGAGAAAAGTCGGTCAGAAATGGAGGGAAAAGAAAAACGGGGAAGTTCCGTTATTATGGACAAAATACCCAAGAAAAATGCTCAGAGAACAAAAGGATCTATTTCTATAAACAAGACTGTAAAGAGCGAGGAGAATACAAAAAAGAGACCTGTTTTCTCTGCCGATAACTTACAACGTACAAGCACAGGGCCAAAAAAAGAGCAAAGTGGAATTCCTTGCAAGGAATACCCTTCTTCGATACAGAAACCGAAAGTGTGGGATAAATCATTTCGCAGCCCTAGTCGAAAGCCGCATAAAGAAGACGCTAAGGAAGGAGATAAAAAAGTGTCGATAAAAAGGAAAAAATCTTGGTCGTCGGTTGCAGAAGAGGATTCCGAGGAAGTTATTAAAAAAGAGGAATCACAATTCGACGATTTGTTTGATGATCCCTCGAAGAATGCGGACTGTGTTAGCCCGGAAGAAGCTCCTTCGTCGAGCTGTTCCTTCTTTGGAAAGATCCAACAAGGCGTCAGGGCTTATTTTATGTCTCGGAATTCTTTTAAGTTCGACACCGCGGCAGATGACAAGACTAAGAAAAATATCACGGAAGGAGGTACCAATTTGGATTAATTTGTTACTTACTATTTTGAAGGATCGATATCCTTTTTGAATTTCGTGCAAAACTCACGAGAATTAGACTCGAATTCACCCCCACTTGCCCAACTCCATTCCCAGGCAGTAATCAAAAACCAAAAAATCAAGGGACATACACAAAGCAACTCCTTAAATTTCTTCCGGATGTCAAAATATACACAAGGTTTCATTTAATCCATATTATGAAGTTTTTGTAGGACTGTGTGGCTTCTATCATATCTTCCAGATTTGACATCTCGACCACGATTTCAGTCTCTGTCAAAATTTTGTAAATGTTAAGAATATAATCTAAATTTTAACTAAATCAAAAATAATTTTCTTTTTCGTTCTTATACTCAAACAATATACATGATTATTCGTAATAAGCGGGATTCGAGATTTATTTCGTGTAAGTGATTTGAATTTATTTTCCTTTTTTTTATATAATAATTATCCAGTTTTTCGTTTTTAGATAATATTCTTAACATGCCACACAGAGTAATTTAAATTTTCAATCGTTGCGGCGCGCTATCTATAGGCTGGTTTAAGAAACAAGAAAATCCGTTACGGCATTTTGTTAAAGCAGTAACATTACTGGGACTAAAAAAAATTTTATTTTAATTACTTTGTTCAGGCATGTTAAGCATTGAATGAAAGCATTACCCTGGCGCGTTTTAATTTTAATTTTTTGTACAACATCCACGCACATTCAATTGGTTATAAGTACTTTACATTAGAATGACGGTTGAGTATTATGATACGAGTCAGGGTAAAGCCAAGAAAAAAAATGTCATGTATAAAAATAATTAGGTGAAATAAAAAATAGAATTACATACTCAGGTACAAATACCTATCAAGTAGTATAAGTTTTCGTTAGAAAGCTTAATGAAGCAAATTATTAATTCCTCAAATTGTAATCTAGTCAGCAGTATTCATAAAAATTTGAAAATAAGACTTAACTGATAGGAGAAATGCTTTAAAAAAAAATAATCATTGGGATATAGGGTTTGGAATGGTTCCAAAATTTATTTAAAATATTTATGGAAAGAGAATCAAATAGCAGAGGAATGAGTTACGCTTTTTATCCATAACGATATTCTTATAAAATCTAGAAAGGGAAAAAATATGACAGAAATAAGACAGAAAGCAGATTATTAGAAAAAATTTTCAACTTTAGGACAAAAATATAATTTTTATAGTCGGGAACATCATGTCCCTCTCCTTTCTCGACAGAATCAACGGTCAGACAAACATCAAAACAAATTTTAAGTATAAATATTACATAAATTATTAATATTGTGATATCTTTCCAAGTTGTTGCATAATTTTTTGATGTTCCAAATATTTATAATTTATTATTGGTATTCTGGTAGAGGATTTCACTGGTATTCTGGGATTTAAAATTTCATAAACTTAGATAAACTGTTGGTGGCATAGAAAACGTTTATTTGAAATAAGCCAAAACAGAGTAGTGGGTTAGCTTTTTAGAATATCAAACTAATCAATGTTTAGGACTTTAAACCCGCGTTGAAGTATCAAAAGAAGAAATTAAGAAAAGAAATCCAAAACTCTTACAATACACCCACAAGTACGAATATAAAATAAATAAATAAAACAAAATTAGTATTTCGAAAAGTGCTTTGTACAATGGGCCTAGGTTATATACAAAATGTTTAAAATCGGGAGGGCAGACCAAAAATTCTTTTGTCAATAAGTCTAAAATTAAATTAAATTTTCGAAACGTAAAAAACCTATATCATATCCAAAAACACTATGTGAGCATATAGATACCACCAAAGGGATACTTCTACAGGTCAACTGTCCACTTCAAGGCTCCTGACCCATCAGCATTACCACATCAACGATTGGAACCCGGTTTTGTGCCGAAGAATGAATCGGAAATTCAAATCTCCAGAGTGGCTGCGACAAGTTTTAAAGTCTCCGATATTTTCGAAAAAAGAATGAGACAATCAACCAGAATGAGTTGTTCAAGTTCAACCGGGAAACCAGGAAAGGATTTCTACGCTGAGAACATGTATAGAAGGCCTAGAAGAAATTCAGTTCTAAATGACAAACCTCTTCGTCCAAGAGGGAAAATAATTATTTCCAAAGCAACCAAGCCTTCGTTTATTCCTAAATATAGAAACAGACTCAGTTCTATCGTAACTCAGAAACTGATACGTGCTAATCTCCTACAAGATGTAGGCAGTGACGTATCACTTAAACAATCTCCCCCTTTGCTGGAGGAACAGGAAGAAGCCAACAGTTTACCGAAGGAAAATATTACTCCAAAGCACCCGGAGAGAAAGTCCAAAGTCAGCTGTTTAGTTGGTGTTCAAGTGAAAAAGAAAGTAACAAAAGCAAAGAAAACGGAGGAGATTTCGGAAAGCTCCCTAAGCGAAAGCCCTCGAAAATCTGTAGGTGAGGATGTGTCACGTCGACCCATTAATTATAACTTATTAAGTTTTTCGTCAGACAACGAGGCAGATCAATCGTCTGACGCGACTGAACCAGATTGTGCTGAGAGTAATTTATCAGAGCAAAAAGACACTAATGATGAAAAACGGCTCAGCCCAGACTCTCTAACAAGTCAACAATCCATCGAGGAGAAAACTGGAGAATTTGAAACGCCAAATGAAAGCTTAGGCACAAGTCTAAGTTATTATTCGTTGGAACGTTCACCTGACGGAACAGAGTTCGATAAAGAGGAGTATAATGCAAATTATGATACAGTTGATGAACTGGTAGATGTAATTAACACCTTCGAGAATTTCAACATTACCTTTCCGAAGAAAACTATTATCTATCACGCATCAGTAAAGAGATGTGGCCCGCACAAGAAAGAGAAACAATCGCTCAATGAAAATAAATGCAATTTAGAAAATATTGTGACAGCAAAATTAATGGGAGACATCGATCTGCATTTAGAGCTGGAAAATTACCTGAAAGCGATTTCCACTTCCGACGAAACGGGAAGCTGTAAAGCTAGAACGAAAAACACTCTTCAGCAAAACCATGTTAACTGTGGAAGAGGTGAAAATACCGATTTCGAAGGCTCAAATATTATCGAAAACAAATTAGGACTAAGCGTTTCTGCAGGTGAACTGAACTCTTTTGAAAATTTTGAAAGCACAATTGAGAAAGAAAATCCAGGGGAGAGGATTCACTTTCGGCGCGGTTATTCAATGAAGCCAAAAAGAAATCCAGCTGTTCGTTTAAATCAGCTATTTCCATTTGCAGTCCACCAAGTTCACCGAGAGATAAAAACCTTGAAAATCAATTTCTCGTATACCTCGACAGGAAAATTGAAAACTTTCCGGTATCGCAGGAATATATGGATTCGAAACCGACCAAGGATTGCGCCAGTCATATATTTCCCCAGTTTTCGGAGGAAAGTAAAAATGTCAAAAAAATCAGATCCGAAAACGACGCTTGCATACTACAACAAGATATTAAACCAAAAAGTCATATTAAAAGAACTGTCGGTGAGTTAGCAATACAGTCGCCGCAGCAGGATGCAATTCCACCAGTTCTTCAGAGTGTTAAAGTCCAGAAATCTCTTCCGGTTTCGTTACTCAAGAATACTCAAGGAGAGCCCCAGGGAGTTTTGCATGAGAGAATTTCACCGCTTCAGCCATATTGTGAGGGAAAATTGAAAGCAAACACCAAAAGCAGTGTCTTGTTTAAGAATTCATTTTACTCTACTTCAGCGGACTCATTAAAACTCAACAAAATCAGCATTGAGTGTGATTCAATTCAGTTGTTTACCAATTTTTCACCAATGAGGGCCTCTTCAAACCACCAATCTGATAGTCGTACAGAAGAAACCATAGAAGAGCAGGATCAAGGTGAATTTGTTTTATCAGAAAGAACAATAATTAACAAGTCGCCAGATGCGTCTATAAAAAGCCAGCCTTCCTTGAGCACACTAAACAGCAACACTGAAAATTGGTCTCGAGCCTTCAAGAGCTAATCGAAATATACAATAGCGTTCTTAAACAGAATAGAAAAATAAGAAGATGCAACATAAAGAAAGTCAAGCAATCCATTTCTAGTTATCTGATTTCTTTTATACACGACAAAATAAAAGAGAAGATGCACAAGAGGGAGTTAATAAATTACGCTAAAGAGAGAATAGGCGATTCCAAATTGAAAATTGAAGAGATTTCGAATATTTACGCGGACAAATCGAAAAAGTGTGAGGAGAAAAAAAATGTTTCCGAACTCGTAGAATATGTAAACAGGTTTCAAGAAGTTTTATCCTCATCATTGTCTATAAATCAAATAACTCAGTTAAATAACATAATGGCAAGTCTTCAAGATTCATCCTTGGAAAACTATACCCCAACAAAAATTGTGAACAAAAAGAAGACTACAACAAAAATTAAAAACGTTACGAGTGAGGAAAAAAGCTCAAAAAGCACAAAAGGCTCAGTAGAGTCGAATAAGAGTAAACAAAAGAACTTGAACTCTGATAGAAGAGTTAAAAAAATCAAAGATGTCCGTGAGACAATTTCGTTTCGAACGAACAAAATACAAAAACGTAATTTTACCAAAACTACGACTAACGACAAGCTGAAATCACTAAAGGAAGTCGAATTACCTCCGTCAGCGGAATTAGAATCGGTTTTGAAATCGTATCTAACTAACTCGAAGAAGACTGTTGGGAAGGATTCTCAATCGGGAAAAGGCGCGATTCAGTCACTTGAAAAAAGGAAAAACAAATTTATTGTTAACGTGAAATTATGCGAAAACAAAATCATCGTAAACGGAGTGCGACAGTTTCAAAGTGAGAAAGCTTTACCGACAGCTCTTCTTCCATCGGGAAGCGAAACTTCTGATTTGATCATAGAAAGTGTATCAAGTAAACAAATTGAAAATTTGAAATGTTCTTCAAAAGGTAAATCATCAAAATCAGTTAGTTTAAATAAAAACACCAATACTAAGAAACAATTTAAGAAACCGGAAGTTAAAACATCGAAACAAGGAACTAATCGTATCAAAACTGGGGATAAAAACGTCAAAAGAAAATCGGAGGAAAGCAGTTCAGAAGATGATGGAATCAAAACTAAGGGATCAGCCTCTTATAGTCTTATACAGAGAATAGCTTCCAGAGGACAAATCTGCCAAAACGAGGAACCGATTATAAACGAATTCGAATATAATCATCATCTTCTAAAGATTCAGCATCCAATAGAAGCCATTATCGAAAGCTCCGAGTCGAAAATTAGTGAAAAAACTGTCGATAACTATAACGAGTTTTCGCTAACTCACCAAGAATCTAAGTTTCACGTCGAAGGAGAAATTCTAAGTGACGGAAACGATGTTCTTTATGATAAAGGCCTAAACGGATTAAAATCCTTAACGAAGAATTCGATATTGTCAAACGTGGGCAGTGGCGAAGAACCGAGTTTCTTGCAACGTACAAGATCCTACCTGATAGAGGATTCTAATAGAAAAACCGGAACCTTGCTTGATGGGGAAAACAATTTTACTCGAAAGAAAATCGCGAAATTCACGAAGCCAGCTGACGCCACGAATATACTCTCACATCAAAATTCTAACAAGTCACCACCGAAAAAGAAGAAAATTTTACTGTCGAGACCTCGGAGCACGTATATGTACTATCCGTACCTTCAGTGCACTCAAGGGGATAAAATGACGAAAAATAAAAAAGGTGGAGTGAATAGTAAATTAGCTTCATCTTCTCATGAAGGTGCCGTTTCGAAAACGGATTCATCTAGAAAAGGTCAAAATAAAACAAAAGTGCTCAAGAATATCTCAAAAGGTTTGTCGAATCTCTTCAAGAGGTCGCCAGAGAAAAGAGAACAAAAGTCGAAAACATCAAAATCGAACACGAGCCCAACTACCAAAACGATTTTAGAAAAGAAAAACCGAAATTCGAAAATCTCAGGGAACACTATTGATTATCAAGCTTTGAATTCGAAACTCGAACGGGATGATCAAAGCAGGGAATCACACTCTTTTAATGTAAATGAATTAAACACTGGCTCCAGGATCATCGTGGAGAGTAGTTCCTTCGTAAGCTTACCAAGTTCTGAAAAAATTGAACAAGAGCCTAAGAAATCAGAAAGCGACCAACATTCAACTTGTGGAGGTTGTTCAAGCAGTCTGAAAAACGAAAATCTTGAACGAAATTATTCAGACTATTGCAACCTAGAATCAGAATGTCATTGCGGGCTAGAAGAAGATGGCGAAAGTAATAGTGCTCGTGTCAAAAGATCATTCACGAGTCAAAATTCTTCAGCAACCACAGACAGTTATAAGAGGCCAATGATTTTGATTCATGCAAGAAACGAAAACAGTGACGATGTAAGCTTTCCATCTTTGATGGTACTCTCGGAGTCCTTTTTGAGATGTTACTCGAATTTCGCAATATCGAGAACAAAGATCAAATCCCTTTTCAAGTCTCATTCAGACATGAAATTTTATCCTGGAAGAGTTGTTGACAATCAGGAAGAGCAAAAACCGTTCGTTACCTTTGTGTTGAC
Source organism: Columbicola columbae (assembly GCA_016920875.1). Classification (NCBI taxonomy): domain Eukaryota; kingdom Metazoa; phylum Arthropoda; class Insecta; order Psocodea; family Philopteridae; genus Columbicola; species Columbicola columbae. Next base: position 11,992,341 of record JADMLL010000001.1, on the reverse strand, counting down.
ACCGAAGCAAAAGGATGAAGCCGGTATTCCGGACAATCAAACCATAGTCGTGACTAAGCCAAAAGCTTCAGAAGAAAAATTTTCGAAAGACATTAAAGAAGATGATTATCACGTGAACTTTGGACAGATAACCCATGAGGTAAGAAAATCTTATTTTTAAATTTATAGTTGTTTATAGCAGGGCCTGGTAGCTTCTCACAGGCTTCAAAGACACATCATTTTATGAGCTTTCCGTTCCTTAACAATTTACCCAACTCTAAGGATTTGACTGATATAAGTTCAAACACCTTATTCGGCCCTGTATCATCTACTCGTTAATCAAAATCAGTCTTATTGGTATCCTTTGACCTACCCAAAAGTCATCCTTCTCCTTTTCCTTCCTCTTTTTCTAGATTTGATTACTTTTTCTTTCAGAACTCCCTGAGAGCCATCGAGCTGTTTATTGAAACCCTTTCAGAAAGTAGAAAGAAGGCGAGACTTGCAAATTCTAAATTGAAAGAGCAAGAAAATAAAGCGAAAAAGACAATTCAAAACGTGCCGAAAAAATTATTTGTGAGTGCTTCAAAGCCGTGTCCAAAGAAATACAAATTCACACCATGTCGACGGTTGCAAGCACTTTACGCGAGCAAGAGGAAGCCCTACCATGAATGTCAGCAAAGATTACTTTCCAGCAAAATCGAAAACTCGACAAAGGAAACTTTTAAAAAAAATTCTATAACAACTAATACAATGAAAGTTACTCAAATGCCTTCAAGAAACCCAAACCTGAGTCAGGAAAATGAGTTAGAAAATCTGAGAAAAATTACAAGTCACAAGAACAGTGAAATTATGAACGTGAGCGTTCACGGAGGGAAGAATGATGAAGAGAACTTTGCGCTTGCCGCAACAAGATCTCGTTGTATCTATGAAAAAGAAGCAAACAATGTTGGTAACGATAACACTCGAATGAAACAAACCTGTTGTCGAATCATCTGGAACAGATCCAAATCTCCAGAAGCAAGAAAAGGGTAACTGAAGCCATGGATGAGAATCACAAAACTATGGTTTTGAATGACGATTCAGATGCAGCAGAGATGAACCAACGTTCATGTAACAGTGAATACGACTCAGAGCGGAAAATGCAGATGACGAAAAACGCCAAAAAAATAAGTCCTGTTGAATACGTTCGAAATTGTAAAAGTGTAGAAAGTTCTGGAAAACAAATGAAAGGAATTAATAACGGCAAGACATTAAAAACGGTCAAGATTAAGATCCATTGCACCCAAAGCAACTCAAGCAAACCGGAAATGGTTGTAAAAAACTCTTATCCGTCCTTTGTTGAAGGAATAGAGTCGCAGGAAAATTCGACACCGGAAGTATGTTCTCAGATCAGTGATGATGAAAGAGAACTTTTGGATTCTTTGCTCTTGAAGGAGGAAAATTTGGGAAATTTAGAAAGAAAACCTTCCGTTTATTTCGATGCCGAAGAAAACGAACGCGAAGAAAACTCTCAAGAACAACATTCTCAAGGTGAGTTGTTGTGATCTGCTTCCGCATAAATCCGCCTTCTCTAAATACACCTGAGAAACCTGGTTTTCATTCTAGTTTCTTTTAACTCTCCCAACTCGTGGAGTTTCCCGCATCGGAGTTTTCTACAATCGCCTAACACAGGGGTCGGCAACCTACGGACCACCTCGGGTTATACTAACCGACCCAACGAAGCACATTACTACTAGCCTGCAAACAAGTAATTTTAATAATTTTAATTACGATTTATAAAATTTTAGTAAGTGAAAAGAGGCTGTAAGCATTTGTTAGTTCCGCTTAAAATATTTGAAAATAAAAAGCCCAGTGGTTTTGTCTTTGTTTTCATTTTTTTTTTCCCACCCGAAAGCGCCTCCAAAAAGTCCGGCCCGAATTTCAATAAGGTTGCCGACCACTCACTTCATAAATTAAATCTTTAAACTAATACTAACCTTTAGTATTGAAGCAACTTTCAATAAAAAGTAAAGACAGTGAAGTAGTCATAACTCCAACTTAATAATTTTAACTTTCGAGGTCGTTACCTGTTGTAAAGAACATTTTGCTAAATGGTTTATCACAAATCGTGTATAACAAATCGTAGAACAATCGCGGATGTTTTACTGGCAAAATCCGTGATCCTTCTACGACTTTTTTTACGCGATTTTTAATAAACCCATAGGATGTGTAAATGGCCTTCAAAATAACCTCAACTTATCGAGCTTCTTCAACTCACACCACAGGAAATACTTTTTAACAAAACTCTAATTTAAAAAGGAACAATATCTGTTATTTTACTCTTTTGTTAGAAAACACCTTCAAGAAACGGAACAGTCTTAGAATGATTCCATCCGGCGAACTGCGAGACACGGTGCCATTATTTAATGATAAAAGGGTAGACAATCCGGACAATAAGTGGCGAAGAATTTCCTCACTTCTCGATGACGTCTCTAAAGAAATGGAGAAATCAGATGAGGAGGAAAGTGAGGATGGAAAGGATAACGAAGAAGCTCAGATCCTGAGTTCAAAGGAACCGGAACCAAAAGTATCAAACGTTTTTAATTTTCTAAAAGAGCAAACATTGGGAAGAACAAAGACATTTTGGAATAGAGCTACAACCAACGATGAAGGGAGAGAAAGTGTTCAAAGCTCCAGTTTCCTACCTCAAAATTCATTTCGTCTGGTCGAAAGCTTTCGAATTAAAAGCCAGCATTTAAAATTTAGTTTAACAATGCTCGCGAATTTTAATGAAGTCTTTCTAAAACTGATTTATTATTTGAACGCCTTTAAAGACAAGTGTAACATGGAACCTGAGAACGCTCAGAGAAAAGGGAAACTAGATAACTCGAGTATCAAGATTTCATCAACCTACCGTGAATTACCCGTGGCGGTGTACCAAAGCAAAAGCGAGAATGTCTTCGAAACGACCAGTTCCGGTTTCCTCATTCACCAAACCAACAACCTGTTTAATATACCTGAAGCTTTAAGCGAATTCCCATTGATATGTGACGAATCAAACGATAGGAATACCCTACAGGTTCTAAAACAACGAATCAGAAAGCAGAGACTGCTTACACAGTATTTGACAAACTTTTCAGGTTCGCCTGATATTCAGTTGGTTAAGGATAAAATTATAAAAAAATTGGAGAGATTGGAGAAGGTGGTATCTCTTCTGGAAAAGAAGTTTTAAGAAGAAAATCTTGAATTTAATTGTGTCTCTGCTTCATAAACCAAGCTCTCCAAATTAGTTCTTTAAGTAAAATATGGATAAGGAGTCCTGTTTCCGGTGAATCAGGTCATTAGATTCTGATGATGTTAAGTTAAAAGTTCTGTCTTGTCTTCCTTTCAATTATTAAACAAATACATTTCGTACTTGATCAAAATGTCAAACGTTTAAATTTCTCTTTTCTTGTTAACTTCTAATTTTCGTCCAACTTATACGTCAACGGAAGTACACTCATACCTCGCTATACGGCCGCTCTTTATACGGCATTTCGCTATAACGGTCTTCTTCAATTATGGCACGTTTTCGATATACGCCTAAAATGTTTCGATATAACGGCCAAAATGTGTCAAAGTACTGGTACAGAAGTTAATTTCCTTCCCGAAATTAGGCAAAAAATTTTGGATCCAGAACATAATCTCGGCTTTGAAGGTTTATCATTAAACATCCTCCTTGAAGCCGATCCTGATGTCGAACGTAGCTATGACCAACAATGTTGGACAATTTTTTAAAGCCAGGCCCATCCTTACTAGCGAAAATTGATGACGACAGTGATCTGCAGGTTTTTATTTCTTCATCGTCTTCTGATCAAAGCCATTTTAAAAACTATGTATGTATACATACATAAATTTTTTCACAAGTTGTTTTATATTTGTTTATGGATTATTATGGGCTTTTGGAGTCTATTGTTATTTTATGTACAAATCTATGTACTTGTTAAGTATGTATTTTGATTTAAACAAGATAAAATGCATTTTGAATGACAAGCCATGTTACATTTTTAACAGATTTGGAACCAATCCCATTGAATTTGTATTTGAATACTTGACTCGTTTTACGGCCAAATTTCGTGGAACGTATCTAGGCCGTAAAGCGAGGTATGGGTGTAAAGCAAAAATGTTTGCTGTTGAAAATCCAGAGATACCAAATTAATTTTCATTCCCTTCGACTTTAATACTCTCCGCAAATTAGAAAACAACAGCAAAAGTAACTCTTCTACCTTTTTTATCAACCCCTCGGTTAATAGATTGTTAGAGGAAGAAAACCTTTAAAAGCTAATAAACGACCGTTACACTTTAGATCTCTCAAGACAATGTCTTAGAGGAAGAAAACTCGCATAGAGTAAGACAATATTTCCGTTCATAAATGCATGGCTCCCTCGACGGTAAACAAAATCGCATGGCTAAAAGTATTTATTTATTGCTCTTTTTAAAATTCTTAATAACCGCTTATTTATATTATTATGTATATAAACTGAAGACCAGTTTCTAACTTAGAACTTTTAGCATGGAAGAGGTAGGATTTGACATTTTTATTTACTTTATTTTTGTTTATGCAGTTCAAAAACGGTTTTTCGTAAGCTTCTCCTAATTTTACAACCTAACTTTATATTATAATAATATATTTGAAGCCGGGAAATATTTGCTTGTTTGGTCGTAACATAGTGTATTTTAGTCGAGGGAAGTCAGTTTGAAAAATTATGAATATTACATTTCAGAATGAGGATGATTCCACGGGACAGGATTCATTTACTAGTGACACTGTTCGACGAACTATAAGCAGTAAAAGCAGGACATCGATCAAACCTGAAAGAGCTCACAGTCCTCAGGTTCAACAGGCGTATGATGACAAAAATTTGAGTTCTTATAAATATCGAAAGGAATATTCGTCTTCTTCTAAAGGTCAACATCCCGAAATTCGAAAGTGTTCCAAGAAATCAGCGATTCACGGGTCATTAGAACATCCAGAATATGAATCAGGAGAAATTTCGAAGGTTTTGATTAAAAACGTACCCGTGGACGATGAAAACTTGTTTCCAAGTTCGGAGATTGTAATCAGTGACTGCTGGAGAACAGCAAGTGGTGAAACGTGGTGAAATTCGTTGAACTTTTCAAAGACAATAGTCTTGAGGAAGAGGATACTGATGTGCCGATAAGGAAAAGAATATTGAATGAGGAGTTTGAGAAGTCTCCGCCATACACTAAGGAATTTCATATGCTGACGGAAGTTCAAAGAGCCAGGATTTTGTCCATCGTCGAGGATTCTATTAAAAAAATTGCCAACGACGACTATTTACATTCGTCTTGTGGACAGTCTGAAAGGGAGACAGCAGAGATATATCGGCGAAATAGTGTTGAAAGGTTTTTCTGCAAGAAATTCCTTCTCCCATGGGTTATAGTGAAAATCGTCGAAATGGTGAGCCCATAACGTCACCTATTTGAGTCATTTTTAAGAGCACCCCTAAGCTAAAAATGTTTATCCTCTTTCTAGGTGTTATGTCACATCATTCAACTCATATTCCTCTCTCAAGGACCTTTTTTACTGGGGCAAAATGATCTTTTACCAGTTGCGGTTACCTATTACCTCACTCTCTTCATTATCTTAGTTTCTCTTGTTGTGCACATCAGTTGTTTTAGTTATGCAGGGTTACAAAACCCTTGTTACTTTATGGTGAGATTTACACAGCTTAAAATATCTACCAGCAATATGATACCTCGGATGATGAATATCTCAGTTTGCGTTACCTTTTCAGGGCGTAATCTCCTCATCAATATTAACGTTAACAACGACTCTTGGAATTCTTATAATGTTAACTTCAATGGAATACTACAAAACCTTTACCGAAATCCTGGTTTTGGTTTTCGTTGTCGTTCTCCTGTGCTCACTCTTCATGGAACTATGTCTGTGCTATATCGAAGTGAAGAGCGTTTGGAACAAAATAGGCGCTTGCGAACAGCATTATGTCACTTGAATAAAATTTACCAAAATAAAACCAAAAGTCATTTCTCTTATCCCGTCATATATTGGAAAGATAATCAAAAGCTCCGGGATGCTACAATTAGTTCGTAGATAGAGATAACAGGAATTAAGATAAGAAACGTTAGTCGTATTTTCACGTCTAATCAGATCATACATTGCTCCGCAGCCATTTTTATTTAGAGAGAGAGGACAGGTTTACGGTCAATATGTCGTTCAAATCGAGGATTTATATTACAGCTGCTTGCTTAGGTGAGTTTATTCGATAGAATTTACGTTTCTTTTGATTGTTAGCTCTGATTAATGTAGGCGTTCAAGTCATTTAAAATAATTTTTTACTAAACCGACTGCAATATTAGGTAAACTTGGTCGTCTATTACTTTTGCAGAAAAAATTAACAAGTTTTATAGATCTTATGTTTCGTCTTTTCGCAAATAACTACATAACACTTTGATCTAGTTTTATGCGAAATATAAATCGCATAACTGCTCTAGGCTTAAAATTTATTGATAGGTTCCTACTTAGCTTAAAAACGCGTGTGAAAGAAGACCTCACTTGTACAGTAAATGAGAGAACGATGCCACGAGAAATAAGTTGAAAATAAAATAAAAAACGAACGTGTAGTATTTATAGTCTTTGCAAGTGTGCAATACTTTTGAAAAATACTACAGTTCATTGCAATAGGTTTCTAATCCCGACCCTCGTCACGAGTTTCTTCCTTGTCGGCTAAGTTCTGACCAAAATTTTTGATTATGTAGATCAAATTCTCAATCATAAATTGAACAACAAAAATTTTTAAGAACAAATCAATTTTAGAATTGAAGGAACTCTGTGAGATAGATTAAGATTACTTCCAAATATTTTTTCGGACTCATTTTTTTCCTCACAAAGAACTGTGACTCAAAAGCAAAACAAATAATTTTTTAAAACCAAGATAACGATAACGAATCTCTTCTACACTCTCTTCCCATCTCTCTCTCTCTCCTTGCGCAACGACGAACAATATTTTTAATAAACGGTGACTCAATGCCTCTAATGAATCGCGTGTGAAATACTTAAGACACCATTGCTAAACCTTCCAGCATCTTCATTTTGTCATGATTAAAAATTCAAAAATTGTCCAAATTTTTTAAAAATCACTTCTCTCAATTTATTTATTTATTGATTTATAATTTTACATTACTCGTGTGTTTATATTAAGTAAAAATGAAATATTTTCAGTGTTACTGAGTACATTGTTCATTGAAGAGGTCGAGTCGAGAAGAGTGATTCTCATCGGTCGAAAAGCCATCACAAGAACATATTACAGTAAGTATTCGATTAATAATGACAATGATAATAATAATAACATAAATTTGAAATTAAGTTTTGAGAATTACAACTAGAAAAAGGTTTTTGATTTCTCTATTGATTCATTTCGATTATTGTAATTATTCACTGACTCTTCTTACAATTTATTAATTAGAAGAGGAAAACCTTCTCGAAAACACATCAACCAAATCACACTAAGTTCCCAAAATTCATTAATATCAGTTGTAATCAACTTTTCAATTGTTTTTTTCTCTGTTTACTGATACCTCAAATCAAACTAAAAAAAATAAGTCGTCAATAATTAACATAATTTCCATTTTTCCAAAGAAACAAAAAAATTTTTTGGGCTCTGTATGTGTATTACGATAAGTATTAAAAATCGAAACCCATGGTTTTCAAGTTGGCACAAACATTGCGGTATCAAACCACCAGACAGTATCTGACGTTTAACGAAATTTCAAATTAACAACTTCGAATTTGATAGGAAAACTAAATTTAAATTTACTATTAAATTTCCCTTCGCGATCTCATAAAAGAAACTCTCTTATTAACAAATAAACAGATTTATATTTTCATGGCAAAATATAATTAAGATTACAAAGTTAAAATTATCCTTTATAAAACAGCTCTACAACCGACCTTTTTTCCCGTTAAAACATTTTTTTCTTTGCTCAATTCTTTTGAATTCGCTTTAGGTTAAAACTGAAACTCTTTGCGGGTATAAAAAACTGTATTCTCCTACACAGTCCATACACCTTGTTTATTCACGAATCGAACCAGACAAAAACTGGTTTCACACTTTTACAAATAAAATTCTCTCTTTGGTATTTACCAGTTGGCTTACGAGTCGTAACACTGCAGACTGCTCAGTATCTAACCGAACACTGTCCAGTATCAACACTTTATACAAATCCCTACAATTGTGATTAAAACCATTAACTTAACATAGAACTGCTGACTTCTCATAGATAGGATTAAGGGGTAAATTGATCATTCTAGGAAGATTGTGAGTGAGTGTCTCAAAACTAAAAATAATAAGATTTACGTTAATCGAATTTGAATCATTTTTAAGAATTAGTCATAATTAATTTACATTGACTCAGTTTTCTAATATTCTGACTATTGCAAATCATCCTGGAGATACTAACTGAAGCCTCCGCAGTAGTTTTTAAATTATTTCATTCGCTAAATGTGTACAGTTTGTCTCATTAGGCCGAAGAATGCTGTAAGAGAAACAAATACAAAACAAATTATAATATTAATTAAACTGAGACTAAATCAATTAATTAAATCTATTGCTAAGTCAATACTAGGCCAACTAATTAATTATTTCTATGATTTTTATAGAAAAACCCTTGATTCCAGCATGGGCAACGGTCACTCTGATTGGAATATTTATGCTGGTTATAGGCGGCGGGATTTATTTTTTACTTAACAAAATTATTTTAGGAGATCTAGTAAAAGGACCGAGATTTGCCAAAGTGGCCAGATCCGAAGCAGAAGTTTAAAATATGTCCATAATACAAAAATCATTTTAAGTTATTTTTAATCCAATAATTATAAGTCCTTCTTTAATAAAATTTTATTTATAACTCTCAAAATGCCACTTATATTCATCTAAGGCAGTGTTTCCTAACCTTTTATAGGCCATGCCTCACCTTAACATTTGTATGCCCCCTCATACATACTTTTTATACAATTTTTATACAATAAGTATAAATATATTTGTTAAATCAACGATTAATTGACGGACACTTATTTCAAATTGACACCAACTGAATGATGTGAAACTCTACAAAGTTGAGCCAATTAGGTGCGAACAACGGCGCTGTTTGGTGAGTTTTAAAACGTCCGGATTTCCCCACGACAGGGGAATACCTAGTTGACATTTTGGTAGCGGCAAACGAAATTATACTTGATTGTTATCTACAGAATTGTTTTAAGAATTTGCCTGATTTGTTAAATTTGTCACAGATATCTAGCATTGCATTTAAATAACCCAAAGCGAAAGGGTTAAAGTCGTGTCGAGTCTATTTTAAACCGCCCCCTGGTTGGGCCCCGAGTTTGGAAACACTGATTTAAGGTCTAAAATTTCAAACCTTCGTTTTACACTACCTTCTCACCTTTTATCTAGCATCCAACAGATTGTTTCAAAATTCAGTTTAAAACTCCCTTCGATGATATTTATCTGGGTCGAAATAAGACGTCACAACTACTCTATGATTGAATTTTCGGCCGGTTAATGCTTGTTGCGCTTTTTGACAGTCCAAAACGGAATTAAATTCCACGAAAACCTAAAAATCGAATTTTATAAATTAAAATTCTGACAAAATCAATAACAGTAACAAGATTCTCCACTTCACTTGGTTTCTACACTAACAAAACTTCCGAGAAAAGATAAAATTTACCTTTCCGCAACCAGGAACATCAACACCACGTATAGGTCGAGGAATCTCTAACGATTTTACGACGCCATGCTTGTTACACTCTTCCTTTATATCCTCAAGAATATCCTCATACTCTTCTTCATCGGTTAATTCATCCGGAGTCACCATATTCAGAAGACACAACACCTGAAAATATTTATGTGCATTAAGTCATTTACATGTTTCGGATTCTTTAACACAAATCTCCTCAATCCACTCCTCCAAATTTTAAGTACAATTACCTCTGTTGGTGGACCGGACATTCCTACACTCGTCAAACCTGGAACTTGGATCTGAACAGGTGCTTGCTGACCCAAGGCGGCATTCTTTGCTCCCACACTAGCTCTCTGTACTATTAATTTCTTATCACCTAATTGCATCCCATTCAAACCTGCTATAGCCTAAGAGTACATTAAAAATCAATTTTAGACTTAAATTTGAACAGTGACTGGAAAATTTGTTTTTCAATTATAATATTTTTAACACTAAATAATTATCAACTACTGCTTACCTGATCGGTTATGTTGATATCGACGAACAAACAAAACGCATAACCTTTACTCAACCCTGTAGTTGAATCCATGACCAGATTAAAAGCTCGCAGCTGTCCGAAACTCATAAGAAGTTCTTTTAACTGGAAATATAACAAATTCAATTAAAAATTGTATTCGCATCCCAACCGCCAGCAAATCGATAGCACAAATCACCAATCACAATTTAAAATTTAATTCACTTCAAATCTTAAAAATAGCTTTTAGAACTACCTAATGCGTACTTATGTGTTTTGAATTAATTGATCCTCTCCGAATTCTAATATTCTATGTATATATCAATTATTGTGATTCAGTATTTATTTATTGAAAATAATATGAAATTGACCCTTCAAATATTTTTCGAGATTATCTTAATAAAAATTAATTTTTCACATGATTTTGATTTTTAAATCCATTTTTCATAAATTATTATAAATTGCAAATGGGGATTGATGATGTGTACATATTATACAGTTTTTATACTTAAGTAATACTCACGACACAGAATTAACGTCGATTGCGTACAGTTTGATATTGCTCTGCAAACTCAATCAGTTTCTTAGAATAACCAATTTCATTTTTTTTCAGTTTGGTTTCAAATCGTAATCACAATATTAACTTCCAGGGATCAAAGTAATCAAATAGAGTACAGTGAAATAAAAATTTTTCTTTGACAGGTTTTAAATCAAACAAGTCTTCTCCCCCTCCTACCGTTCCGAACCATTAAGTTCTGGGAAAAGATAAACTTTACCAAACCTTAAGCACAATACAGTGGTACCGTGAGATACGAATGTCCCAACATACGAATTTGGGATGTGCGATAATTGCATAGGTGATCCCTAAATCAGCTTTCCTCCCGCCGCTTTGAGATACAATTTTTTTGACATACGACGATGATCACAGAACGAATTAAATTCCTATCTCAAGGTACCACTGTAATTTGAGAACTAATTGCACCCCAAAACTGGCAAAGTTAAATATCCCACCTATGACACCTCTTATTTCAAACCCGGAACCACACTTAGTTTTGTAGAGAAACCCCTTATCGCCAATAAATTTTTTATGTATATCTAGATGTAAAACCAAACTTATAAATTGGTTATTCTAATTAGCCTGGCATCGAGTCTGTTGGTGAGTATTAAAAAATATGACTTGCCTGACTAGAAGACAGAGTACAACAACAAGAGAAGCCATACAGAATCTCCACAGTTGGACCAAGATGCCGGGGTGAGCCGCCTTTGGCTGTGACAAAGGGGAAACAGACGTACTGATCAGTATTCATGTACTTTATTTTATAATATAAAAAAACAATCAGTCAATCCAGGTGTACTAACTCAAAATAAATTGGATAATAATTAAATAATTAATATTATTTGAAAATTAAAAAAAAATCATCCTAACCTTTGCTCCATAAATTTGATCTATTTATGTAAAATATTTAAACAAAAATATTAAAATAATTACAAAATTAAATATTAAAAACAATTTTAAAACCGATAAATCATACAGTTCGTTCATCTAACAAGACCGACGCGTACACCCAGATTAACTGATCTCAAACCCACTGTGAGAAAATATCCGAAAGAACTACCCTAAACTTGGAACTGATATTCACTTCTTGCAAGGTGTTAATTTAAGAGTTTCCCTGCCCACCCAAGACAAAGTATTTAAACACCTTCCTTCGGTTTTTCGGGTGTACTTTATAAATTTCTTTATCGAGCTGAAAAAAAACCTGAAAAAAAAATTCCTGAAAAGGAAAAATACTAGAAAGAAAAGAAAACAGGAATTTTTCAAGCTGAAAAAAAGGAAGGTGTCGCATGGAGGGAATTTCTCCGGCGCGTTGACTAGACCCTAAGAGCTGAGCTAAAAAAAAACCCTGTACAAAAAAATAAAAAAAAGTAAAAAGCTCGGACGTCTTGTTTCCTCCTTATCAGCCAACAGATAAAATTACAATCAGCCTATAACCTGCAATGGGATGTGCAACCTCTGACCTTCAAATGGGCACTAAGATCACTGAGAAAATATTGGCCTAAAGTTTAATGAATAAAATTTACACGAGACTAAAGACTTTAAGCTTTGAAAACTTTCTGAATTGCAAAAATCCTAAAATATATCTTGGAACGAAATTTTATGAAAACCTTTTTTAAGGTTAGCACATCCCTTGTTTTGAAACAAAAACAACCTGGAAAAAAGAACCAATTTGATGGTCCTAATGTCTCCATTGTCTCCGTACTGCAATCAACACTTACCTGTTCCCATCACTGAAACTGCAGATGTCAGTGACAGGTAAACTAAAAATCTGTGACTATCTGTAATCCTAAATTTAAGTGATAATATATTCACCAAGTAAATGAGTACTCACTTACATACCAGTAACATTTCATTTTTTTAATTAAATTTTCGGATTACAGATAATCAAAAATTAAATCCTCCGCATAACCTCCAAATTGTTCTACTTCTTAGACTGAACATTCAGAAGAGAAGGAAAAGCTAAATACAACCTTCGGTATAACAAAAATGAACTGCCTACATAAATTTCGATGAAATAGCCTTCACATCAAAATTCTACATGTAAACTTATTAGATATTCGAGTTCCTGTAAGAGGCCTAAAACAAATAATAAACCCCAGTTAAGACTTACCTGATCTTCATTCAAGTAATTTGGAAGACCACCTATAAAAATTTTATGTGGTGAGTCAGGCACCACTGTACTTATCACTCCAGCTAAAAATGAAAATTAAAAACAGAATTACAAATTACACTTGTTCAAAATAAAACAAAAAGGTTTTTAAATAAACAAAGCTTACCCGGAACATTAACTGATGGATTTTCAGACATTCCTGGCATTGGTTGATAGTCATGCGGCCTTCTGATTTTCAAGCTCTGGCCTTTAAAGTTTATGCCATCAAAAGCCATAGCTTGAGTTGTTTCATCTATAGATCGGAACTGGAAAATACAAATACATTTTCAATCTTTTAGGCTCAATTTTATTAAAAATTTGGAACAATGTATTATATTTGTAACATTGAAAGAGTACAAAAATTGATCAGTCTTTACAATGCAATTTTAATCTGAAGATTGAACCCAACTTTAGTAATGAAAGTGCCTTGTACGTTACTAAAATATTACTTGCAAGGTAATGTATAATTCAGTTACAACAATATTAATTTATCCACATTATGCTTACCTCCAAAAAGGCAAAATTTTTATCCAAATTGATCTGACAAGCTAAAACTGGATTTCCTGCAGCCTGAGCTAAGCCACTAAGATGCATTTGTTGATTGAAAAACTCCATCATTTCTTCTTCTGTAACGCCAAATGGTATATTTCCAACATACAAACGCCTTGCCTGACGAGTTATTGTTGAACCAACAACAGGTACAGCTGCTTGGGGTGTGTCAGCTACCACATTAGCAGGTATTTGTCCTGCTGCTTGCATTGCCTTATACTGTAATGGTGTTATGTGTTCAAATCCTGGTGGAGGAACATCCCAATACAAGGATGGTTTACGCCGGCGACTACTACGCTTTTCACGTCCCTAGAGCTGCAAAAAAACCATATACACTCTGCGTAAACAAACTTATGCCTTTGAAACAAAACACAACACTTATATATCAAAAACAGCATAAAAAATGCTAGCATAATACAAACCCAGATTTACTTCTCCTCCTGTCCTTTCTATCTCTGCTCCTTGATCTGGACTTCCTATCACGGCTTCTCGATTTCGACCTCTTTTTACGATCACGAGATCGAGATCGCTTCCGTCGATCTCTGTCCTTATCCCTGTCTTTTTCACGATCCCTATCTCTATCTAAAACCACAAAAAAAACGTATACATATACATATATATATAAATTCACAATGGCAACACAAAGCCGCAACGTTAAAACGCAGCCGGTGAAACTAATCTTTTCATTTCTCTTTTACCTTTATTGTCCTCCCCCATTTCGAAAACCCTCCAAGTTTCACAAAGATCTAGTACTTTAGCACAAAAAATAAATAAATATTATTAAAAACAAGTAAATGTCTTCAAGTAGTTCGCCGCGAATTACTTGAAGAACGGTCAATATCCAATATGGTCGATGATGCTCAGTTTTATGACGCTCCGACTTGTTTCAACTTCCGGAAATTCGATAGAATTCGATAGTCGTTGCCAATCGATTTCTGTTCAGGAGGATTTCCCTTTTTTTCAAATTAGTTTTTAAATTAAATTGTTTTAAATTGAATTAAAATTTAAAATTATTAAAGTTCAATAAATTTTTAAGGTTTTACCAGACATTATCGTAATGAATGTAGTCTGAACCAAATTCATTTCCACATCGTTACGAAGGATTTTAACGGACTTTGTCCAGACTTTCTCGTTAGGCCTTTTTAGCCTTTACAGCTTTAGGCATTTTCGCGGTTCTAAAGATTGATTTATATCTTAAGCACCATTAATAAGGCTTCCGATAATCGTATGAATATTTGAATTTACTGGGAATTCAGTTGTTTGCAATTTAAATTTAAGTTTAATATGAAATTTATAGGTAACTTCAACTAGGTTTTAAAGACAATTTTATCCGGTTTCTAGTGAGGTCCATTGGAATAATTATTTAATTTAAATTTAAAATAAATAACAGTAGGTTTGATAAATTACTATTTATTTCATTAAGGCAAACATCTTCCAAAATATTTGTCAATTTGCCAAAGTATCAAGTTTAAAACTTTTAAAACGCTTTTAATGTATAAACTTTTGCCGAAAACCAAATTTTAACCCAAGGCAACTCTCGTAAATGAGTACATCGAAATTCCCCGTTAATCCTTTATAAACTATTTTTTAGTAAATGGAATTTATTGGATACCACATGAATTTTATTAATCTTTCATTAAACAATACGAGATTATCAAAAATGAATAATCGATTAAACCAACATGAAGCGAACAAACTGCAGTCAAAATTATGTTTAAAATACATTCCGCTTTCACCTGTGGGCTATATATTTTGTACCCTAAGGCAAAAAATGCATCTCCATATTTTTAAAAAATTATATTTCCCATGATTTTATGCAGCCATCGACGAGCCTAAAGTTCAGTATTTCGTTAAAGCTAAGTTTCATTAAACAGGAGTTGACGGGGTGGAAATTTCAAAACATTCGCCAGAATGTCTAAGGCTCCTGTTACAAACACAAACTGAGAAAGAGAGGAGTCAAGTAATCAACTACAGTGTTATTAGAGAGGCTTTTAGTTTCATATCCAGTGACTTTTTTTAGCGGCCTTGTTTTTGAAAATCTCTCAGATGCCTAGTATAGTATCTGACCTTTGTTTTACCGTTTCACAGAATCCTTTTTGTAGTGTGTAACTTGTAGTGCTTCAAAGGGAAAACAGTGTGAAAATACTTATATGCATTAAAAACTGTCCAGAATGTAAAATATTAATATCACCTTTCTAAAATCCAAGTCGATGGTACAAACAGATGTCAAATCAGAAATTCTAACACACAATGAGACTATTTGAACTTTTAGAGCAAAAGAAGATTCAGTTTGACTTTAAAGATTTCAAGCTTTTAATTTATTTTATTTGACATTTGTTACTTAGAACATTTCAACATTATGAACCGCAAAAATGTTTTAAACTTGTTAATAACTGTAGCAGTAAATATGTTACCACAAATCCAGTAACATAAAACTTGCTCTTCTATCCTTTTGTAAAGCTTTACATCTCCACCTCATCAAGGATTTCATTAATCTAAAACTGATCTTCTATCCGAGCTCGTGAAATCAAAAGGCCACCATTAAAATTCCTTTTGACGAGTATGTAACCGAACGCCTTTCCTTCGCTTCGAATATTTTCCCCACATCCCTTCCTCCGTCAAGTTTTTTTTATAAATTTTTTGTCTCAAGTTTGTAATCAACAATTTCAAACTCCATTTCCTTTTATTAAATCCTTTGAATAGAAGTTAATTCAATTTTTTGTATTTTATTTATAACCAAACTTTGTAAATTGTTACAAAAAACTAACTTCAGCTTTCAAAAACAAGTCGACAAAGCAACAAAAAGTTTTAGTAAATTTCCTTTCTTCTCTCGATGCCTATTGTAGTATTCAAAGCATTTTGCTAACAACTTGGAAATATAGTTTTAAAATTGTCTACAAAAGAGAAAATTAAAAGAATTTTAAGAAAAAATCTCAAAAACGTTCGCTCTTGTACTTCCATCATAAATAAATTTTGATCTCGAACACAAAATAAAAATTGGAATAGGCAACAGCAGCAGTGTGGGCTACAAAAATTTTAAGATAGGAAACCCTCTATCTTGTGGAAATGAACATTTCACGAGGAAATCGCATATTTTGAGTTTTTATTTTCCTTATTACCAAGCGGTGAAAAGAGAAAAAGTTTTGTGAGAAAAGGAAAAGTTAGTGAGAAATTAGAATATTCGTTATTGGATTTCCCTCAGTCCATTTCCACGAAGAAGAAAAAAGCAAATAAACAACGACATAAAATGAAACATAAAATACTGCTTTGTAGTAAATCAAAAATGTTTTCTATTTCCGGCTTGAAATGGAGTCTGGAAAAATTGAGTTTTTATTAGCACTTAAGGTATGCTGAGTAAAAAACGATAATTCCTCGCTTAAGTCGCTTTTTGTAATTTTTAAGTTATGGGTTTTGTTGGCGTGGAATTATCTAAAGAATTCTTTCTTGATATTAATTTATTGGACATTTTCGGTTTTCAAAATATCTGGAAAATAAATATTCCCTAAATTTCAAACATTTTACTTTGTATCGGATACAACCTTGCCAATTAGACTGAATTCGGTGTTGGTCCAAAAAAATTGTTATCGTTATTTAAATCAAGTTACTTTGTGAGATCGTTTTATCTTTAATAGGAATTACATAAAATTGGTCACCTCAAAGTTGAGATTTCAATAATAAACTAAAATGTCGATCTATGAGGTCGAGGACTGGTGAAAATCTTTTCTTGTTTGAGCATCACCGAATTTGGATTCAAATTTTTTGTTTTATCTCCAGTGAAAACGACCCCGAGGAAGGGACTATAAGTTGTTGGTAGGACATAGGGTTTGGGGTTTGATGAGCGGATCAGTGTCCAGGCCCCAGGAGTTGACGGGGTGGATTCAAATAATTTTAGATTTACACAGGATTTGACTCCAAAAACTCACTTCGCTGTTGTTTCTAACCGATTTTGTTGAATGAGTCGAATTGACTCACTCCAGTGATTATAGAATCAACATCCATATCTTCTTTTTATTAAATTCCCTCAGAGCCGTTCCTAGGCTTTGAAGTCTCAAAGTGGACCTCAGACGAGAGATTTAGTGTCTCCGTCACTGTTTCGTCTTTGCTCGCTCCTAGCTATTATATGGATAATTCTGCCACCACAGAAAATTTGTAATTGTACTTCTACTTCTAGGCGGTCGCCTAGTTTGCTTACGCCTAGGAACTCTGCTCCCCTTGTTAACTACCACTTGTCTCCAAGCATACGACCCAATTTAGTTTCACAGACTAGATTTGAAGGGTTATGTCAGCATCTTAACCTCAGGAACGGTTTGGATAAAGCCCACAGAAGGCTGGAGCTGTGAGATGAGGTAGGAAAGAGAATACTGGAAAGTGACTATGACTAAGAGAAGCGTGACGTCCATATATAAATGGCTAAAAAAAGGGCATTTGGCTGCTCACAGGTACACAAAACCCCACAACTTTTTTTCCTGAGAATCTAAACCCAAAGTTTGATTTCAAATCCTAAAAGAAAACAAAAATAAAAACTGTTCGATTTGATTTGTTATTCTTAAATCATTAACTAAAAATAAGTATTATTAAACACTTAACCATTTTTACATAAAGCAAATAAAGATGTAAACAAATTTTGTTGTGAGAATAAAAGGAGAAAAATTAAAAATCAAATTCTTGTAACGGAGATAAAGGCAAATCATTTAGCCCGGTCATGGTCCGCAGCCAATCGTTCTTTTATTTTTCTCCTTTGCTGGCTTGACTACATTCTCTTTATGCATCAGAAGAGAAGGTAAAAAGTCTTCGCTGTTCCAACAATTTGTTCCATTAAGGTAATATGATTAATCGCGAACGAAAACCAAAAATAGGAACAACGATTGTTCAAATTTTAACGGTTTTCGGTACTAACAGTTTATTTATTCTCCCCAGGTGATTCATTTCATTTAACAAAAACAGCTCGTAGACGGAAGCATGTTTACAACAAATGGTATTAAATAACTGTGAAAATTATTAGACACCCCCTGTATTGTAACTGCTCTGAAAAACGATACATCGTATGTGATGAATAATTTTTACTGTTGGGCTTTCCTTTGGTTTTGATAAACTGCCACCTGTTTGCAAATATGAGATGATAAGTAGTTTGTACGTCTAACATTAAAAGGTTGAATGTATGGATCAGTCCCAGAGTGTCAAGAGTTTGCAGCCCAAGCAAAAACTGTAAAACATAAATTGTTGAAATGGGACCTGATTAATACAGCTTGATAAGAGAAAATTTATCGAAAGACTCCTCTGAACTAAATAAAATCAATTATTTAAATGGAACGGATCATGAATGAAGAACAACAGAACAAAAATGTAAGCACAAAGTGCGGTAACAAGTAGTCATGACAACATCACGTGAAGTTCATGTACGTTGCATTTATAATTTATACGTAAGAGATATGACCGTAAGAGAGCAAGGCAGAGATGAGTCAAAGTGCAACAAAAACTTATGCATATTTAAAATCATGGAAAAATTACGTTTCTGCTTACGGAAATTGGCATCCTGGGAAATCACTGAATTTAAATTCATTTCATGTTTCCTTTTAAGTTTCTGTAAATAAAAACGCAAAACAGTCAGGCTCGGTGTTGGTTCTAAACCATTTGCCTGCACCTAAAAAAAAATTTAAACCATAAATATAAGATTATTGGTTGAGAGACCACATTTGCCCCGAGCTAACATTTTGTATTCTGGAATAAAATGAAAACGGGAAGATGTTACCAAAGAAATAGGACTTGGGGGTGTTTGAGACAGTACCGTACATCATTACATAATGTGTTTAAATTATTCTATCAATAATCCCGATTTCTCAAGCGTGAATCTTACCAATTCAGAAAAATGTTCTAGAGTTAGACACTTCATCCTAAACGACTAAAACTGGAGAAAAATACTTTTCCACTAGATACACTACAAAATGAGGTAAAGAGCAGATACCGTTTCTCAGACGTAAACTCCTCTTCCTCTTCTCTTTTGGGAGGGCTGAAGAAAAAACTCAAAACCAGAATTCTTGACAGATTTTTCATCTCAAGGTCGCATTACATCGAAGTCATTCATTAATGGATCTGATTAAATAAAAATGAGAAAAAGGCGTGATTTATGATTTCGTGCACATTTACCACGCAAAGGCTATATCTCGCTTCATCGACAAAACCGACACCGACCATCAAAGCTATCATACAGCTTTGCATTATTATAACCTACCACTCCTCATTCCCCATCGAAAAGATTTTATTTTAGGATAAATCCTTGCCGCTTTCTAGCCAACAGCTCATCTTTCCTGACGATAATTCCAAACGGCTTTCAATTACAAATAATTATTTAAAAAATTTTTTCACAACAAATTGAGTTTTGTTTAGTTAAGTAATTAATTTTCAGAAAGTTGAAATTAAAACAGAAACTCCCCGAAGATTTCATCTAAATTATATGTTAACGTTGAAGATTTCCTTATACGATATGACAGACGACTTTTATAGAATCCAATATAATTTGTATATTCCTTGTTAGTTCGATGTCATCAGGTTGATTAGTTCCTCAAGTAAAAAGACAAAAGGAAATGGTTTAGTTTTCCGATTTATTTTCTTTATTAAAAATATAAATCTTAACATTTTATAAAACGACATTTTTCAAATCCATTGAATCTCTTTTTGAATTTACAGGACAAAAAAAGGGCATCCAAACTTTGGCCAAAATATTTTTATGGGTCACCGATGATACCCTAAGTTAAAGGCACAGTCTTTATTTGGTTTTTCAAATAATATATTATTTAATTGTACTTTAATCAATGCTTTGATGCATAAAAATAAAATTAATAATAATAATAATAATTTGTTTAGAGCCCCTTTAACAAAAAATTCTAACAGGTTTTGTATTTTTATTTATTTATTTGCGCAATAAGATTTTGCACTAGGAACAAATACGAACCTTGTAATGTTATTAACCCACTGAATGGATTCTTTTAACAGTTTTTTGGGTTTGTTACAAACCGCATAAAAAAGTTCAGTTTCACCACTGAAGATGTCAAAAGAGTATGTTGGCGAACTCTCTGGTTTCGGTTTTGGGTGTGTTTCGGTTACATTGACACTGTATAAGCGTTCTAGACCCTTGGTACTCAAAGTGCAGCCCACCAAGCTCTACTAAGTGGCCCAGTGGAAACCGATTGAGTGAAAATTTGTGAAAGGTCGATTGCTCACTGTTAAGTCTGAATTCTGGGACATAGTGATTGACCAGTAAGAAAATGTTGGGGCCTGTGCTCAGAAACTGCTAACATTGTTTGTCTCAACATACCTTTATGGGTCAATATACAGAAAATACAGACAGAAACGGACTAACAGATGTACATACAGATGATGCGGACTGTATGTGGACTTGTAAAACCTTTTTTTTGGTAAGTCGTGTGGCCCAGTCGCAATGGTCACAATGGAAATTTGGCCGAGGAAGGAATAAACATGAGTACCAAGGTTCTAGACCTCTTGACGGGGTTTGTAATAAACCCAAAAACTTTTACGTTTTTACATACACTGTGAGTGTTGTTTTAATTTAACTTTTAATAATAAAAAAAGAAAGAAAAAGTTGGATACTAAGGTAGGAGAGTAGCAAACACCAGTTGGAAGTGGTGAAATGTTTGTCGGGACTAAAAACAGATGAAGATTTTAATGACTTAAGATCTTCGTATGCGAAACCCGCTTCTATTCAATGAAATCACCTCAGAAATCGTGACTTTAATTTAAAATATCCTCGCTAATATCTCTTTCTCTCTCATTGACAATTCTACTGCTGATGTCACATCTCACGGCTATCTGTAAAAATCGTATGTGACTCTAAACTTAGACTTGATCCTCACTCAATTGGAATCTGTGTTTGTTTTACTGAGAACTGAAGACATTTTTAGAATTATGGAATGGTGACGAGTACTAAAAACAACTCCTCCATCTTACCTTTTAGCATGTGCTGACTCGATACAACTATTTCTACCTCGCCTTTCTTTAAATTAAACGTACTGCCAATTTACCGGAAAACAGCACAAAATAGTTTTATGTAAACAATCAAAAATTTTTGAAAATCATTATCTTCATCCATTTTTATTTATTTATTTATTTACTCATTCGAATTCGGTGTGATGGATAATTTCGAAAACGAATCTAAAGATATAATCAGAGAACGATCGTGGAAGTGATGAAGAAGATTTTACAAGGCTCCTCACAGAAATTAGCTCTTGTCATATAACGTGCAGACATCTCGAACCCTTTCATTCAGATTCTCATCAAAGATTCGTGATATTTGAAAATAATCAAAATCTTATTGCGCAATACTAATTAATCAATTGAATGAATACATTCTTAATTTATAACAAAAAAACAAATCTACTTTAACCGAATTATAATTCACCTTATATAACGTTCAACTTTTTATCACCTACAACTATCATTTAAAGCGTCATTCTTAAACTAAAAAAGCTTTGGCAAATCTCCAAATTTTGTGTAAAAAAATTTGGATTCAATTTTGTATTAAATCACAAATTAATTAAATAAACTAAAATACAAAAAAAAGATAGAAGCGAATTGTTTTAAAGATGGCTGCCAAAAAGGGAAACAACAAAATTCGGAACAGGACGAAAGACCTGCGGTAGAAGGGCTCTTAACTTGGTTAATGTAAAAAATACATTTCACGGGTGCTTTGATTGTTTAAAGAAAATCCTTCAGCAAAGAGAAAAGAATTTTTTTGCTGTCAAACTGTTTATTTTAAAGAAAAAAAAATGAATTAATAATTGACAAGAGATAAGTTATGCAAAAAAAAGTCATTACTCCTCTTGGCAATTAATTAAAGTTTTTTTTCGAGTTAATTTTTTATCTCTTAAGAGATGCAAAAGAGTCTCGCAGACGGTTTTTTATTTTTAATTAATGATACAAATAAGTTTTCCGTTTCTGGAGGAAAAGTTTTTGATGGGCCTTTCAGCGGGCAAAATTTTATTAAAAATTTAAAGAAACGAAATTTTCATTCCGAGATTGTGAGAGCTTTCTACCTTTACCAAATATATTTTTACTTTTTTATTTAGAGCACAATTTCCTCCTTCTCATCATACTTAATCTTTGTTACTTAAATCACCGGCTAAGTCCCTTACTAAACCGCCGTAGATATATACTCTATGACATTACCTGCTGTTCCTATGACTTGAAATGGAAACCAACATGAAAAGACAGTTCAAAAGTATACACTCATACCTCGCTATACGGCCGCTCTTTATACGGCATTTTCTCTAACGGCCTTCCTTGATTATGGCACGTTTTCGATATACGGCCTAAAATGTGTCAAAGTACTGGTACAGAAGTTAATTTCCTTCCCGAAATTAGGCAAAAAATTTTGGATCCAGAACATAATCTCGGCTTTGAAGGTTTAAACGAACGTCATGTGCTTGATCTACTTAAAGCTTTCAGCCTCTTACATATGAGGAACTCATTCAGTTGCAAGCAGAACTGGGATTTGATGAAGGGACAGAGCCTGTTGTATCCAAACAGCTAACTTCAAAAAATTTGTTGAAAGCTTTTTCCTATTTCGAACAAGGAAGAAACATCCTCCTTGAAGCCGATCCTGATGTCGAACGTAGCTATGACCAACAATGTTGGACAATTTTTTAAAGCCAGGCCCATCCTTACCAGCAAAAAATAATGACGACAGTGATCTGCAGGTTTTTATTTCTTCATCGTCTCTGATCAAAGCTATTTTAAAATTATGTGTATATACATATACATATTTTTCAAATGAAGTTGTTATGTATGTATTTCTGATTTAAATGAGATAAAATGCATTTTGAATGACAAGCCATGTTACATTTTTAACAAATTTGGAACCAATCTCACTGAATTTGTATTAGAATACTTGATTCGTTATACGGCTTTTCGCTTTACGGCCAAGTTTCGTGGAACGTATCTACGCCGTAAAGCGAGGTATGGTGTACTTATAACAAAATCGTTTGTTTCCATCTCAATTCCACCCACTGATATAATTAAATATTTGAACCGTTTATTTTGAAAGCGGTTTAAGTCAATTATCATGAGGTATACAATAATTAATTTCGGAATATTTCATTAATTTCTTAATCAATCATTTTCACTGTCAATTATACTAATACCATTAATTTTCAATTAATCAAATAAATTTTTTATTTATAATTAGTTTATAACATCAAAAAAAAATTTAACGTTTAATTTAATTTAAAATCTGTAAATAAAAAGACATAGTGACTAAAATTCCAAGCTTTAATTTTTAACAATTGCCTTTTGTACCACTTTCAAAACAAACGATTCGTTTGTTCAATTTTAAATAGTGAATTTTTGCCTACAAGAAAAAATTTAGGAACGAATATTTTTTTTAAATCCTAAAACTTTAACCTAAATTAATATTTTTCCCTCATTCCGATCATAAATAAAGAAAAATCAACAATTGAAACGTCTATACGTGACTGTTTTCCTCTTTCTGGAAACCCGTGTTCAAAGGAACAAACTATGCAAAACACGTAAACTTTGCATAAAAGCTAGACTCTGAATAACAAAAACGAAAGAATAGAGAAAAAGGTTTTTTTTTCTTTTTCACTGTACGTCCTTATCGAAAAATAATTAAAAATCACGATATGGACTAATAATTAGTCAAGACTAGGATAAATCGTCAACTATGACTTCATTGTTATCACTTTTGTTAACGCAGTCCCGAATCCCCTGAAGGATTATTTGAACTCTCCTATCCAGTGCAACATAATGAGGTTCCCATAAAACTGGGGCCACAGGATCTGATTGCATTGCTTCCCTCATGGCTTCGCTTAGTTTTTTTGGTCCATTATGGTACCTGAAACAGATGAAATATTAATTTGATTGAGTGGACGAAATTTTGTTTAACGGTCTGTATCGCAGCTCCGGTTTATTCTATCTTTGGATTGTTGGGGTAAAAGGTTGGGATAACCCTCTTGGATGAGCCTGGAGTCAATAAAATAAGATAAATCCGTCATAGAGGTGTTACAAAACAATGGACCAGAAACGGTAATCGAAGAGGATTCATTCGGTATTCCTTGGCGTCCTCTCCACCAGTTAGGTCAAAGTAGTTAGTGAGCAGCATAGGAAGCGGTTGTTGTAGTTGATTTGTGTATCAACTTGTGTATATATTTGTATTGAAGTAAACAATTGCTATACTGTAGTGTTGTGTAATTCCGTTTGATATCTGACGGTCATACTAAAACTGTTGCTATTATAATAGCCTAACAACTTCATCTTTGTCTTTACAAATTTGGCAAAACGTTTAGTAGTGACACAGTGAGCGTGACGTATTCTTTCAAATTTTCAAAGGGATCTAATAGACCAAAACTATGATCAATACTTTTACTTTATCCAATACATCTCTTAGTAGTTCATATTAGTATGATTAGTAGACTGGCTATTACGCTGCGTCAGGCTCCTAACTTCACCCAAACTGTCTCATTTTCAAGGAACTAGTGTATGTCAGATTCCTGACAAAATCAACGAGTTATACAGCCAATCACACTAACAAGAGCTGCGAAAATTTAAAGACTCATCAGTGTTTCTCGCAAAGATTAAGGAAACCCTTCACAATCAACTATTCAAGAAGTACATCAAAGTTTTGTCACCTGTCAATTTTTATTTACAAAACAGAGGAATGTTACTCGGAAATTTCAGAAAACCCAAATTCGTCTTAAGTTTTACAAACACAAATCTGAAAGTGCAATTGTCATTTTACAATGGAACAATCCGAAAACTTCCTCTTTCACTTTGTCAGAAACAAAAGATTCGATTGACATTGACTCATTTAAGTTGCATGGAAATTTTAATGAGATGTTTGCTTTAAACTTTCGCGTGTAAGTGTTAAAGACATGGAGGCATTTCTGCTTTCAAAGTTTACAATATACTCGGGGGGGAAAATTTGGCATTTAGCTTTTCTGGTCACCAAGTACCACGTGTCATGCAAAACCTGAAGCGCATCAACTGTCTATACTGTGAGTTAAATAAATTTCTAATGCTAAATTAATACTGACAAATCAAAATCATTGTAAAAAATGACTCATGTCATATCTGTAAATTTTTTTCAGGGTAATAAGAATGGAAACAAGTCGAGTCTATGTCAAGGCGTCCTAATTTTACGCCAGCCATGTTAAAAAAACAACAAATAACTTTAAAATATCTAAAAAATTTGCGGTTTTTTATTCTCATAAACTAGGTTACACCAAAAGAAAGTAAAAATTTGTGTAAACGTAAAAATTGTTGTGGTGCAAGGTTTTGTGCAAACGCGATAAAAACGTTAAGCTTAACTCCAATCAATGATCTTTCTCTAAATTTAGGAATCAATATCTTGTTAGATTTTGAATCTCCGATTCTCAATCAGATTAGCTAAGGTCGAATGAACAACTCCTAAACAAAGGTTAATGATTGGCGATCTTTTGGCTAAAAAAGGGGTAAGATCACTGAGCTTTGCAATGGCAGGATATTCCTCGAAGGTATCTATTGATTGATGGCCATCTAATTGTAGGGATAATAGGATTAGAAAATGTGGTGTTTGAAAACTGCACTAACCAAAAGCAAGCGGTCCTGTAGATGAAGTTGAAGTGTATACCCTTGTAAATGAATTTTTATGAGTATTATTGCTGAGAGCTTGGATACTACACAGAACAAGACACGTCATATCGAACGTATACCCAAAAAACAAAATGTCATAAGCCAGAAGTCGGCAAATTTGACATACAAAAGAGCCAAATATAAACCATACAAAACTGATATTTATTCAAAGAGTTATTTGAGTTTTGCTGTAGACTGAAAACGTCTTAGCTTAACTAACATTACATAGACAAGTATAGTCATTGAGGAGGGTTGATCCATTTACTCTGCAATCCTGGACCTCCTTTCCATCTCCCAGAAATCGATTGTTGTACCTGTGTCACAGCTAACATATTTAACTTGTGTGTTAGTCTAAGTCCGAACTGTTTGTATTATTCCAATAAAGTTACAATTGTAGTCAGTATGTGTCAGATTACAGTGTGGGTCAGATTTTCCAGTTTTTTGTTACCTGACAACTTAAATATGAGTACATTAAATAAAAATTTATATTATAATTATATAAAGATAACATTTTGTGAAAGAGTCACAGCCAAGGCGTAAAAGAGCTGAACTTTGCCGACCTCTATTTTAAACAAACAGTATAACTTGATACTTAGTTCAAGACTGAAGACAGTTGAAGACTGATGCGCAGCCATAAAAACCTGAAATAATTGGACATCCAACACAAAGACCTACAGTATAATATGATGTTTTCTGAACCTTCGGTGGAAAAACTAAAACTGAAAACCAATATTAAGCAATGCCGACGAGAGATGCTAAAAACAGGAGATATAAATCCCAAAAAAACGACTGAACGGAAATCAAAAATCAGAACGGAAACAAATCTAAACAACATGGTTCCTGGACGACAGAAACGAAAGGAAAAAAGGAAGAGTTGCATAAAAGTTGTTAGTATTTGGATGTTCTTAAAAATTTTTAGATCATCTCCTCATGGCCATTAGGTTATTCCAATCCCACGTTCTCACACGTTTTAGAACCAAACTTACTGATTTCAAAAACACACACACACAAACAATTCACACTTCCAGTTGCGTGAAAACAGGGACAGAATACAGAAAAAGTAAAAGTCAAAATAATTTTTATCGCAATAATAAAAAAGGAGTCGAAAATAGAAGAAGACAAAAAAGTCACAGTGGTAGCAGGTGAAGTGAGAAGAGAATAACGTTTCCTGAGCTTTTTAAAAACCGAGAGAAGAAAATGCGGGGTTTTTGACTTTTTTTTCTATTTGTTTTGAAATGAAAAAACAGAGGGAAAATTTTTTGAAATTCAATCGCAGTTTCTTTGAAACACAAAAAGTCAATTCCATAAAATTGCTTTAAACGAATTTCTATTTCCAGTAAAATTTTTCAAACTCATTATATTATGTTGATGTTTACTTGTTAGAATTCAAAGATATTTTTTTTTTGTTTGCGACGTTAATTTATCCTCATTCTCAGCTGTTTCCTTCTTTATTCCATAAATTCCAACTGTGTCTCATTTTTTTTTCGAATCTCTCTCAATTTATCTTAACCGTCTTCAAATTTTTCAACGCTACAGACCTACCATCCTCATCATTCCAAAAATTTTTAAATTATTTTAAAACCACTTAGACTTGTATTTGTTTTCATTGCTTTCTGAAGTATTTGTGTTCGTTACTTATAAATTATTTATACATTCCTATTAGTTTTGTCTACTTGTTTCCTTCCCTCGTATGGTACTCGCATATTATTTATTAGCGTATTCTCCCAGTATTGAAAGACGTTAAGCAAACTACTCAGTCAGGAATTCTTCGGTTTTTCCATCTTTCGATCACTTTGGCCTTTACTGTTTTTGCTTAGGTAGCTCTGATTCAACTTCTCCTTTGGTTACTTTGTGTCTGAAGGTGTGCCTTTCTAAAATGTCAACTGCACATGTTCGCAGTTCTTTCAGAGTTCTTCTAGCCAAGGTATTGAATTGTGAGGTTACATGATCTAGATCAGTGATTCTCAAACTGGTCTATATCGACCCTAAGGGTCTATGATAACCTGCAAGGGGTCTACGTCAGGGGAAAAAAATTTAGGGGTCCAGGAAATGAAAATGAGAGTCTATGATAGTGGATCTCAACATACACTGGTAGTACCTATTTACTTACATTATACTATCTTATAATATAAAGTCATATATATATATAAAAGTGCCTTTGAAGCAAAAAATTTACTTAAAACCTACCCAAAACCGAAAAACATGGCAAGGGATCAACAACAGAAAAAAATTTGGGAACCTCTGATGTACAATAGATTAATTGTAGTCACTCGATTTTCTGGTAGTCTAGTGAGATGACTTCATTCGTTTTTCCACAATTTCGATTTCAATGTTTGAAAACTTTTCTGTTGTTTGATGGTGGTTCTGTGTTGATTGATTGGTAATTAATTTATTTAATGATTTACAATTATTTAAATTTGTATGAAAGATTTGATAACACCAAAAAGGGTACACAATTACCATCATATCAATGCCAATTCAAACCACTCCATTGTAGAAAAATTCTAATACTTAGAGATAAGAGTTATAAATTTAAAATAAATTTGAAAAGAGATTTGAATCTGAGCGATCTCGAATTCTGCAAAGACATACTCAATTAGAGAACTAGTCGAAAATCAACAAACAAACAATAAAGCCGACACCGTTGAATTTATGATTCCGTGAAGAAGTAACGAAATCAGCGATTAATTTGATTCCCTCAGACATCGGTCCATTAAATCTGTCTGCTAGATAGTCACTTTTCAACTAACTTTAAGAAGCGAAATTGATTCGCGAATTAAAAGATAATATGGGGAACCTGGTGTGTCGGAAAGTTCAGTGACCAACAGCAGGCTACGGGATGGTAATTATTGCAGGCGAGAGAGACACATCGAAAAGTCTTGTGACCAATATTTAGCTCAGCAAGAGAGATACGAAAAATTATGCTCGGCTGTAAATACAAAAGTAAGAGAACAACACCTTCAAATGTGTTAGATTATATAAACAAATGAATATATATAATACATAAAAGTATGCAAAGTTTCCTAAGAAGTGTGCGTTATTTATGAAATAATTAGAAGCTTCTAGCTGTCTAAACGCATATTAAAAGACCTGCCTGTGTGTATATTCATACTCAGTTCTTTGTAATTTGCAATACATATCTGGAATAAGTAAACAGATGCGGCCCAGATTAAAGGTTCATCCACTTTTAGACGTAAAGGTTATGTGGGGTAGAAGATTTGAAATACTCCTGTTAGAAAAGTACAGCATATCAAAGCAGAAGACGTGATTACGTTTATTACTATCGAAGAGTCGCAGTGAGAACGCAATTGTAGATGTAAGGTGCTGAGAGTATAGTTAATAGATATTCCTTTACACAAACCAGTATGAGTCCGTTAGTGTTTGAACGCTTCTGTAACAGAACACTCTAAGTTCAAAGAGAATTTTTGGGGTGGAGGGGGAAGCAA
Source organism: Columbicola columbae (assembly GCA_016920875.1). NCBI lineage: Eukaryota > Metazoa > Arthropoda > Insecta > Psocodea > Philopteridae > Columbicola > Columbicola columbae. The sequence continues at coordinate 11,962,777 of JADMLL010000001.1, read as the reverse complement.
AAACTTTAAAAAATAGTAAACGAATACACATAAAAAGAGATAAAAAAGAAACTTATTGTAAAATAGAATTCAATACCACGGCACAGGAAAAAACAAGAATTTGAAAAATGAGACCTGAAAACGCTCTACAGATTGAATAAGCGAAAGTGGACAAGGTGATACATGAAGCAAGAACCCAACCTCATTTTTTACTCGGTAAAACGAATTTCGAAATAAAATATGTACAAAAAGGAAAATAAGTGAATTTCCGGTGAGCAACGGTTTAGAAATAAATTCATCCGTGAAAATGGGTTTAAAAAAAGAATAACTGTCGTTTTAAGCTTTGAAGAAGCAACTAATAAGACTAATTGACTACATTTCCGGTTTTTCTCTAGTGAAAAGAAGCCAGGACGACAAGTCTAGTATAAATAAATTCGCCACTTCTTTCTCCTAAAATAAACACATTGTAATTTAGAAGAGTGAGGCTTTTGCAAGAATTACTCCCCTGACTTAAATGTATAATAGTTCTAAAAACACAACAGGGGGGTAAAGAATACTAATGAAAAGATGGCCAGAATACATTTCAAGCACAGTGAAACCTCTGATCACAAACAATCTGTTCCTTAAACCATTTTACACTACAATAGCATGGATGATCGAGACCCGAAGAATAGTTTATAAAACCAAGCCAACACCGTTCGCTGACGGATTTAGTGACCCAATAACGTCGGTAAGTTGTGTTTAAACATCCTACACTTCATGTCATCCAAACATTGTAATTTCAGTTTCTGCCTTTCTTATGGGTGAAAAAAAAATGTATATAAATAAAGAAAGAAATAAAAAGAAAATTAATGAAAATATAAATTTTATAAAATTTCTACTAAGTTACAATAAAACGCCTTTTAAAACACCACCCTCACACCCCCACCCTTCCAATTCATAAAGAAAACAACGGCTGGCTGTTTTCCAGAAAATATAACCTTCTTCTTGAGGGAAAAACAAAAGTTCCCGTGAAATAATGAGACATGAAGAGGAAATTTTCGACTTAACAGAAAAATTTGTTTCACTTTAACAAATCCTTACTATCAAATATTTTAAGCCTACAAGTTTATTTTAAAAATTTTTCTAAATTAAGGGAAGTTCAATCGAAACGAAAAAGTTTTCTGATACAGACAAAACTCAGAACTCCTTTAACAGTGATATGTTACATTAATCTGACAAGTTGAAGGCGAGGGAATCATTGATAAGAGGAAAAGCGGTCTCATCTTTCTCCACATCTGAAAGGGATATTTTTCAAAAGTCAACTCACCTTAATAAAGTGGCCAATGTCGACCGTCTTAAAAGGCAACACTGAAGGATTGGAGCTAAAATAGAAATTTCATCGTGGAATGGCCTTCCAAAGCCTCTTCCATGGTCTAAATGCAATGGAAACGTGTTATTCCCAAAGATTTTGAAAGTTTCATAATGGTGTCGGTCCATGTTCCCCATTAAAAAATCTAAGACCGCCATATCCATTATGTCTAAAAGTCTTCTTCCATGATCGTAAGGTTCTATTTCACGAACGGCTGAGCAATAATCAGAATCTGGAAAAATTAATTAAGTGAGAAAATGTTTATGAAAATTCAATTAAGTGGGCGGTGGGGGTGGACTTGTTAACTTTGACAGTTACCCTGCTCCCACTGAGCTTTCCTCCTTTTATGATAACTCCTCCGCCAAGGATGACGCCAAACCTTTCTTGGAGCCATTTCTTTGTCTGGTAGGAAAGCAGCGAATGAGCCTTCAAGCATGTCTGGATTTCCGCAGATAGCATGGGCTGTGTCGCAGTAATAGGAACATTTCCCGTGGAAACACAAATTATTCGAGGGTGACACGAAAAACGTCTTGAGCAAATCTCCTTCCACTAAGGCATACAATTCCGAAGTCATGTTTAATTTCCTGCCGGTAACTGGCATCGCTCTTCGGAAACCCAACAGCCTGGAACACAAAAAAAGGAAGCGACACGTGAGAAAGTTAACAAAAATTTTGCCTTTTTGGTAATTTAACGGCTCTTTCACAAAAAAGACTTCAAATATTTGTTACCTATCCAAGTGAAATGCTGCTATTTCAGCATTATGCCTTTCAAAATCCGTGAAGTAGAAATGGTTCGGAAGGGTTTGCTGTTCCCTGGGAAATCTGAAACAGATAAATTAATTTTATTAACTTGGTTTTAACACAAGTAAACTTGACAATGGCTTGAATTTAAAACAAAAAATTTTTTTCCTCCCATTTTTCCAAAAGTCAAATTATCATTAACGGATTGCAAATTGCATTCTAATCCACAAGACATTTAAGACAAGGGAATTCATATTATTTGAAGAATGAAAAATTTGAAAATAACCGGGGCCCATACTGTTTCATTTGGCCTTCATTTTTACATTCGAATTCGTGTTCTCGTCGTATTTATTTAAAAATATCTCAACTTAGCGTCGCTTCAGTTAAAATTTCTTTTGTTACTACGTCTTTTGCTGCTGTCAGCGGAATAAGTTTTGCCCCCTTTCCCGACTGGCATTTTATATTATACTCCCAAATCCTTATTTTAATTTTTCCTTTCAATTTAAAGGTTTTAATTTTTAATTTGATTTTCTTCAAGAAATCATGATGGCGAGATGGATTGAAGTAAAAGATTTTTAAAATTTTATTTTAATTAATTTTTCCTTGGTTTATGAAATAATTAACATAGATGGTTTGTTGCTACCCGTAGGAAACCAAAACCAAATTTTTGACGTGATTTTTGACGTTGAATGAAATCTTTCACTTTCAAATTTGGTTTAATTGATAGAGCTCCGACTTATGCGTTTTACACGGTTTGAATCCCAAATTTCGCCCTCGCTTTACGACTTGAAAAGCATTTTTACCTTCCTACTGCCTTTCATTTAAACCAAAGCTTTCAATTGTCCGCTTGAAAAGATTATAAAACAATGATACGTAACTGATGCAAAAACTTGAAACAGTAGAAACTTTGTGACAGTTCAGTTCACAAAGTAATCTATAAAACAAATTAATTAAGCTTATTAATTACTGTTAAGAACAGCTCCCACAGTCACTAATGAAGTCACTGCTGTTGGTCAATCGGATTCTTCTCCCTTTCAGATAGCGTTTATAAGAAACCTATACAGTGACGTTCTGAGGTTGTCAGTGAGGTTCTGAGGACCTCTCATTTGAATCATTTAACACAGAGGACCCCATGGGGACTATTTAACTCAAAAAGTGGTTGGCAAATAAATATTCATTATTTTTAATTTTAAATTCTTTTACCGTTGAATTGTACAAAATGGTCACATTAGCCAAATCATTACTACTTTAGTCTTATTAGGATTTGCCTTTCCCACCTTTGTAAACTAAATCTGATTCTAAAACCCTCTTCAATGCAAAGAATATCGTCTCCTCGTCTAGGTTCAACTCATAATTCAATAGTGTAACAAGGGGTCAGTGATCAAATCCATAAAACTTATTTTTCGTATCACACAGCGGGAGGGGTGGCTTAGTGGTTCAAGTTCCTGACTTGGACGTTACGATCATGAGTTCGAATCCTTCTCCCGCATCCTGTTATACTCAAAAAAGATGAAAAACGGGATTAAAACCACCCCGATTATGTATCATACACGTTTCAAAAAGAAAAATTTTCAAGGTTTCAAACTTTGACGCCATTTTTAATTTCCTTTGAAACTAATTCACAAAAGAGACAAAATTATCTTTGGCGCCATTCGAACCTTTCGACTTTATTTTACGCAATAAAAAAAATTAGGAAGAAAACATTTTTATCATCAAGTTCATAATTTTTGACATTATAATACTTATTTTTATTATTTTCACAAGCGAAAGGTATTATGTAGGTTATGTATCTTAAGCTGAATGAAAACAGTGTTTTCGAAAGAAATTTCACTTTTCGATTGTGTTTAATTTAGAGCAAATAAGACTTTTCGACGTGAACAACATCGACAAACTAAATTTCGATTTAAGGCTTCTTTTCTTTGACTACTCGCTAAATACCTTTGTCACGCGGCCTTCCACGTCTTTTCACCCGGACACAAAACTCATGCTATCGAAATCAACGTGCCAAAAATTATTTTAACAATTTTGAAATCCGATTTTCATTTTATAGTTCCCAGGCGGTTGAATCATTCAAGATGATAATGAAAATTGTTTGAGAGGACGAGAATCCGACGATTTGGATTTTTTTTTTGTATTTAAAACACAAAAAAAATTTGTCCTTAAATTTACCGTAAGCTAAAGCCTGAGATTATTTTTAGAAGTGTTAGCTGACTGAACAACTGAGAATAATAATTCATTATTCGCATTTTTTATTGATTTGATCAACGAGCAATTTCTCTCGTGTAAATCATCTTCTCCATCAGATTTATGAATGTAAATGGGCTTTCTCTTGCCCGATTCCACCGCTTCAGGTTTTACACTGATGGAATATGAATTAAGTAGTCGAATTAAATTTCCTTTTTAGTGCTTTCTTATGTCTTTCTTATTACTTTTCACCGGAAAAGTACTAACGTTTTACAAAATATGACTGATGTGTGTTTGTTTCCCTTTAATTTGAGTTTGATGTATCCTTGTAACTAAATTCACCCATCTAAAAGATATCAAGACAAGCTTGAGACAAACTTCTGGAAAATTTAAAAATAAAGCCTTTTGTGAGGTGGTGGTAGTAGGATTTCTTAGGAACTTCTGTAAGTTCTGAATTCTAAAACGGACAGTTTAAGGTTAGTTAAAATGGAGCCTAACACGACACTACAACTTGTTTTCATTATTTAAAAAACGATGAATGTTTGACAGCCGCAAATTTCGACAAAATAGTGCGTATCCAACCCTAATCTATGTACTTTATGGTTCACTTAAAAACTAATCTAATCTAAAGACTAAAAACTTCAAACCTTGGGTCCGTTTTTACTAATCCTAAAAACTCTCAGCTCCCAATTTGTTTCTTCGGGATTGCGAATAATTTACTGCAAAAATGGCGGCAAATTCAAATCTTGCGGTCATTTTGGAACGACCTACATCAGAGATGGCGAACCTTTTTTGATGCCGTGCCATAGAGTCATAAAAATTTTTAATCGGTGACGTACCGCAATAAAATGTTAACGTGGTCAGAACTATACGTAAGTATAAATAAATACATAAATAAAAGCTATTCTTCTTTAAACAGTTTTATCTAGTGCGCATCTTTATATACTTTGAGAGAATCCATGCAATATTGTAAATTATAAAATGTATAATTTGATGGTTCTAGTCAACATACTAAGATAGGTATTCAGTACTACAAATTTACATCGTAAATTATAAATTAAGTGTAGATTAATAATTTTTAATTAATTTCTATCAAAAAGATAACTTATGGAATAAAATAATTTTGTTTTGTGTGCCATCAAAATTTTCAAACGGCATCGTGCCATAGGTTCGCCATTTCTGCTCTACACAAATGAAACATCCTCTTTCTGCGAGCGATCTTTAGTTTACATTCATCTTGGTTCCCACCATGCCTCTAATACGAGACTTGGCTCCATTTTCTCAAATTTAACTTGTGACATCTTCAAGGTTCAACTCCAAAATGCCCGAACTAAACTGATTTATAACATAACCGAAACAAAATGTGCCTTCAACCTCATTTCTACTTACACGTGAGAAATTTTTTTTTCTTTTTTTGCGGAATTTCGAATTTGTCCGGATATTTCACGTTGATTGATTTTAGATTAACAAGTCGTACAAAAAATTTGATGCCTTAATCCACTAAAAAGTGACTTGATAGAAGGGAATGAAGAGATAAAAGGGATGAAAGACAGGAGGAGAAGGAGAGAATTATACGAATTTCGATTTTCATTATAAAAAGTAAAAGTTTCACTTTTATAAAATGTTATAAAATTATTTTTGCACTCGACACACAAAATTTACATCACAATGGTTTTTTTTTTCAAGTTTTAGGTTAAAGACTATAAATTTCACTCTAAAAATCTTTTTTTGCAAATGAATAAAATCATGTGAGAATAAATTAAACTCGACAACACTTTTTTCTCTCATTTTGCACCTGTTCAATCTGAAATCTCTGAATGATAAGGTTCCCGAAATTTTTGGTTCAACGGAGGGAAGGATTTGGCATTTCGCCCGATCGCTTTTTCGGTTGCTGAATCCCGTTAAACCCTTCGACTATCACTGATTTGACCATTTTATTTTCTCCTAAATTTGCAAAAGGTCTTCTTCTTTTAATTCGCCATCGACTTAGAATCATAATTCCGTTCCCGATTTATCACGTCCCACCGCGTAACTTCAAAAACGTACATAACCACAACTATAATTAAATAAAACAGAGGCAACGCCAGGAAATCATATGTTACAGGGGTCTTCAACGTTTTACACATTAAGGGCCAAAAAAATTTTTTTACTGCACAGCGGGCCGGACCATAGGAATAAGAATTTTTTTTGGCAATGGTCAGGATGATTAAACAAGTAGATAAGTAGAAAACAATTATTTATTGAGCCAACATCAACAAAAGGAGCAAATTAAAAATCAATACAATACAGTTGGTCAATGTCAGTTTTATTTTTTTTTCTAAAAATTATTTTTGTATAGTCGTTATTGAAAGTGCTGTCGGCGGGTTGCGGGTTGAAGACCCTTGATCTATTAGGTGCATCATTTACGACATGAATTTTTAATGAAACTTTGATTTTGTTTATGAAGTAAGTTTTCTATTTAAAAATCACCAAAACAACACGCGTAAAACAAGGTCCGAGTTAGAATTTTCGATCTTATCAAAAATAATTATAAAACAAGATTCGCCTAATGAGAATCACGCCGATGTTTACGAAAAGAGACATCAAGATACGGATCAATGGAGGATTACTCATAATAATGTGGCGTCGATAATGTCGAAGAACCATTTTCTTTTCAATGTCCGACTTCAAGAGTTTCACCGAGTTTATTACCGTTAATTTGAGTTTTTCGTTTTGACTGAGTCCGGTATAGTCCCGTCCGGTTTGGTTCTTCTATTTGTCTTCCTTTTGATTTTTATCTCGTCTTGAACAAAAACCCTCTCAAACTTGAAATGATTAAGAGCTGTCAAAGTGTTTGAATGGTAACTCAGAAAATTTTCAAAAATTCCCCGGTCACTTCTCCTCCTCCTTTCCTCTCTTTCTAATAGTTCTCCAAGAGTCTATTGGCAATTGTTTTATGTGGGTCCAAGAGGTAAACTGATGCCCTCTCATTTTTTTCTCTTTCTTTATCGAAAACTTTAATCTAAGTGGTGTTACCAGTCTTTTATCTCCGAGAAACCAAACACCTTCCATTTTCTAACTGTGAACAAAAATACACATTTTCCAAGTTCATTCTCGACCTTTTCTCCTGTTTTTCGAGTAACTGTTTCAAATGAGTTGGAATAATAGTTAAAAAACAATCGAAAAAAAATTTTTTTTGTTCTTCATTCTCCTCCTCTTCAAACATTCATTCTCGGGTGAAAAAAGTTTCTTTCAATTCACATCACAAAAGTCTCGTAAACTAAGCTGCCTTATTACAGAATGACTGAGTGACCATTTATTGACCTAGATAAAGAGGACCATCTTCAGTCATTCTGGCACCTACAATAGAGACACGAATGAAAGCAATTAACGAATGCAATTAATGGAATTTGTAAAATTCATCTTCGACATTGTTTCTCAATAGTTTCTGCGACGCGCCAACACAAAAGATGATGGCTTTCAGTTATTTTTCTGCTTAATTAAATATCGAAATGATTAAACGACAGAGGGACGTCTGGCTGCCACACTTGTTTGAGTCTGGATGTCAATTTTTTACATATCATTTGATAAATGCTTAGAAAATAAATTTTTAAACAATTTATTGACAAATTGGTTGACAAGGCGGGACAAACCATAACTCTACAAACATTAACTAAAAGATACGATAGAAATTGCAAAGAAGTTTTGGAAAGTAATCATCGTAGACACTGATAAGCCTATAAAGTGCATCGAACCGTCAGTCTCATGCCTCATCGGATTTCAAACGGTATCGCCGTTCTGAGGTAAAAACAAATCAATAATTGTAGATCAGTATTTTAAAACAAAAAATCAATCTGATGGGAAAGGGCATGGTTTTGATGCTAGAACGGTTCCAGAGATGAGATTATGGAAAGCTCCACACAGAATGAAGCCAAGTGAAGCATAAATTACAAGTGTGAAACTATTTCCTCGCGGATGGCAGCATTACCCTGTTGCCTTTTCAAAACAAAGCGAGAACAGGATGGTGTATTACGAAGATGAGATCAAAGCAACACTTCAAAATATCATATAATGTGTTTAGACTATCACGATTCATATTCCTGAATCCTCACTTGGAAATATATCTTTAAGAGAATCTTTGATTGCAAAGTATTGAAAACTGAGTTTGACATCCCTGTCGTAAATGAACTCTTTTCAAATCTCAGTGACCACTTCTCCCTAGTAAGTACAGCAAACAATCAAACGTCACAGGAAAGCAAAGAAATCTGAGAACAACACTAAAAAGCATTAAAATGTGACCCAACTCTTTAGTTCAAGTTTTAAATTTAAGTTTACCAATTCCCTCATTTACTGTTGATATTTTACTTTTTTGCCACACAAACCTCTGTCCTTTGCCTCACCATTGTCGCCCATTGGCTATGGTTACACTTTAGGTGAGAATTTAGGAAGTAAAAACTGAATCAGAAAATGTCGAAAATCTCCAAAAATCTCACAAAATTTAAATTCTAAAAATAATCAATAAGCGACTTCTAAACAAGAAGAAACTCAAACAGTGCAGTAGAAGAGAGAGGGGGCCCGTTTCTGACTTCAGACAGACAGGAGAAAGATAACATGATAGAGAACGAACAAGAGTACAAACATCAAACACAACGTTAAATCCTTTCTAATTTTATTTAACTTTTCTTCAAGTCATTTCCAACAAAAATGGCCCTGTAATTTCAAACAGAAAAATGAAAAGTAACTTTTCTTGTTTTCAATTTAAACGAAGCCATTTTCTTCTGAATAAACCAAAAATCCTCGAAAATCTTTGTAACAAAAACTGGGTTCTCTTGAATTTTTCAATGGAGGGCAAGGGATATGTCAATATATCAAAGTGGTCTTGTAATATTCACAACTTATTTGAAAGGTAATTGAAAGTCAAATTGGAAAAGCCATGAGAGAAGGTGCCACCGGGTCTTAGACAACGTACAAATGATTTGTATAAAATGGAAATTTGAAAACTGAGCAATATCTCTCCATCTTACTTTCTCCCCTGACTTCCATTTCCGATCGCTTCAACCTTTCTCCGAAAATATTTATTTTGGTTTATCTTAACCTTCGTTTATTTTTGAAACTCCTCTTTTTTCATTCCACTTCTTACAATCACTTCTTTTTATATATTTCCCTTTTTCCCCGTTTCCTTTTCTTAAGAAAGAAAAATTTTCTTTTAGACTTCTCCGTGTCTAATGTCAAAAAGTCTTTACCGCCTTCTGGAACTGAATATCAGGTCCGTTCTCCAGATGCGACGTAGATGGTCTCATACTTAAGAACAAGTGGCATTAAGAGGGACCACAAAAATTATAAATCCTCACTGATTTTGAGTCAATTTTACTTTAGTTTGTTTGAATGAGTCAAATAGACTCACTGCTGAAAACAATCTCCTAATCGATATCCGTAAATCGATTTGTAGAATAAAAAGGACTTCCTTGAGAAGAATTAACGAATGGAATTAAATCAAGGAGTGTTTGGAGCCATAAATACGTTAATAAAAATAAATTTTATTCTTTGAAGAAGAACCCCCTCCATCCCAAAACCTTTTTGTCTTCTTAAAGCGCTTATCATGACACAAAGTATCGACTTGTCGTCGACTAGGTAATATGCTTCGAAAATTTCTTTGTTTTCCTCACAAACTTTGACAAAGATGGAAAAATCATTTTCCGTGAGTAGGCTTTCTAAATAAATAAAAAGGAAGAAGAAAGAGCATATTTGTGTCCTTTGGTTCTGGCTTAACAACTGCAAGACGAAAGCAATGTGAACCCTTCCAAATATTAAATAAAATTTGAACAATTTCACAATTTAAAAATTTCAAATAAAAAAATTTTCATTCCAGAATTTATCTTCCTCTCAAGATACCTTTGATCCGGAAAAGCTCCCAGGTTTAAAGTACTGATTATAATTATTATAATTTATTAATTTATTTATACATAAATGTTACACTAACCCGGGATTAAATAAAGATGAAGTAACACCTTCCTATTCAAAGGGAACGACGAATAATACCAAACCCCTTTTGCCACATCAATTCTACACTCGATTCTAGAGTTGTAGCACTGATTAAGAGTTATACTCTTGCTGAATTCGCTGATATCAAAAATAAAATTGTTTTTACCGGGACTTCGACACCTACCTAATTAATCAACTAACCTTGTTTACTTTGTCAAAATGAATGAGCTACCGTGTAACTTTAACCGTGAACCATAAATTTTCATTAAACTGCCGCGTTTTTTAAGTCTATTTTGAAATATGCATGTTACTTGCTAATTTTTGAATTTGGCTGTCGAGAACCGATTTAAAAGTCTGTAATTTGACCTCTTCAACAGTACCCGGAACTAATCCCTGTTGCTTGATTAAGGTCATATTGGAAACAGGTTGTAGTTAGCAGAGAGACAAATCCATCAATTTTCCAACAAAAATAAGAATTTGCTCACTGAATTCATAAAGAATAAAATATTAGTCATCAACAAATTAATCTCTAGACAGTATTTAATTGTAGTGATTTATTAGAAGTTTTAATAATAGTGTTATGGAAGCAATCAATAAGTCATTCGACCTTTTCGCCTTTGTGTCCGAACAATTTTCTGATTCTTTCAAATTACTTTAAAATTGTCAACAAAAATCGGCGGTATCGCTTGACATTTGCAATTATTTTCGGGCCTGTTTCAAACCAACCAAATCCAATCGCATTTCATGGTAGTGAGGTAAAAGGTTATCACGAAAAACCCGACTACATGCTTGTTTTAACCGAATCATTTTCGAATAAATATTTCCTCTTTTAATTAAAGGTTGTTCCGATTATTAGAGCAGAAATAATATTTCTTCCTCCCTGAACAAGAAAAGGATCTGAAATAATTGAGAATTACGCATCAACACCTACAGAAGTCTTATACAGATGAAATAGAAAATACGACCTTCCAGGAAATCTAAAAACAAGTAAAAGTGTGGGATGGAGTCGGAGGAGGAAAAAGAAAACAGTGAAAGAACGATTTCAGGGAAAGACTCAGTCAGAACAACAAAAACAACCTTACATGACAAATTCTTAAAAAGGAAAGAAACAAATTATAAGAAATGAGAAAGGAACAGAGTTCTGCGAAGAGATTGTGGTTGGACTATTTTTCCTTATTAACTTCCCTGTGTAGGCGACGCACATGTTAAAGCGCGTGTACAGGAATGCTGACAAAAACTCCTTTGACTTTTGAAACTGAAACTATTTTCGAAATTGGAAAGTAGCAAAGTGTTGCCATTAATAAATCCTACATTTTAAATTAATTAAAAAGGCAACGAAGCTACGAAAATCAATCAAACAAAATTCTGTACTCCCTACTGTTACTGTTCCCACAAATTTTATACCTTTTAACAGTTTTGATTTTTCACAGTTTTGTTTGGTTAGTAAAGTGGATGTTGGGTTAACAGTTAGAGATGACATTGCTATCCAAATTATATACTTTCTGACCATTTGTTTTCCACATGTTTTGTACTAATTATATGAGTCTATGAGAGAAATCTATAATATAAATACGAAGCTGTAGTTAAACTACGTTGATTTGCTGTTGTTTAATTTTCATAAGTGAGGTGTTAAAAAGTCTGTTCTCATTTCAACTTGTTTTCTCTGTTCCCTTTGAGCCAGAAGATTCAGCTCGGTTCTTTAAATTCAGTTAACAGTATAGTTCAGGGGTCGGCAATCTTTTTTGGTCGCGGGTCAAAATCAACCAAAATGCGAGTATTAAAGAGACGTTTGGCTGAGATATTATCGTACTAAAACAGCGACAGGACAATGTCGCTGCATTCCACATAATATCGGCCGATTCAATTTCCAGTCAGGCGGGGTGGGGCTTTAACTGATATATTTATATGTTATACTGGATTCAAATTTGGTACGTTCATAACTCTGCGGCAAAAATTTTTTGGGAAAAAGAAAAAAATTTTTGTATAACCCTACCTTATACTTTATTTTCGGAGCTAAAGTGGGTCACTTGAAATTACCAAATGGGTCACTCGATGACCCACTGGTTATAGGTTGCCGACCCCTGGTATAGTTTTTGTCGAGATTTCGAAGCAAATCACACCAACAACTATTAGACAGGAGATAATATATCATATTCCTACATTCTTAAGAAATTCTCTTTGATTTTCCAGCTTTGCTCTACTACCATTTTCATAAATACTGCACATTGTTATGAAGAACTCGTTTCTTAAGCAATATACGCTTCAAACTGACTTCTTGTCGTTTTTCTGACACCTTTCTTTAAAAAAATCTTTGTTGTAAAAGTTCACAGGTCTTCTCTCGTCATTCTCTTTTATGTTAAGAATATACTATGCTGATATTATTGGTATTTCTAGTAAAATAAAATTCTTAATGTATACTGAAAGGTGTTCGTGGCCCATTTAATTCGCGCCGAAAAATAATTTTTCTCAGATTGAAAACACCGTTTCTCATAGAAAAGAAAAACTTCAGAAATGAAAAATATGAACCCACACAAATCGGATTCGAGTTTTATTTATTTGTATATCACGGTAGTTCACCTATCATCTAAACTCATATAAAATTAAAATAAAAAAATTCCCTCCATCATCCATTATTCTGTTGACACCTTTCGAAAGAACGAAGAAGTCAATAATACGAACATCTTCACTCACTTCTTTAGAAACACTGTATGACAAAGAAAGAAAGAAAAAAGAATTTAGCTCGATTCAAATATCAAATTTCGGAAATTTGAAACATTACAAATTCAAGTCTTGAAAAGGAAAAGAGGGAAGGAAAATTTTTTTTTTTTAACCTTCGAAACCTTTAATCCGGATGAAATGTTGATACGAACTTCAAACCATCTCACATAAGCGAGAAATTACGTGCCGTCATTTACACAGCCTCAGACTCACGGCAAAATTCATTCCGTGCGACGCCAAAGGTTCTCAATAAAATATTCCACTGAGAGAATTTTACTCTCACCTCCCCATACAGTAACTTTATCATTACTGTCTTTTGTTTTAGTCAAGATGTGACGAATTAATTATTGAACATAACTTCAAATTAACGGATTCGCGAATTGGGTCCTGTCAAAAAGACTCTTTTAAGGTTCTCTTTATTGTGTGTTCTGATCAAAGTGTGCCCCCGGGTTATCCATTCAGCCCTGTTCGATTTTTTTGGTTCACTCCCAAAATTTTAAACTATTCCTCAAAACTATTTTCAGCAATTTCAACGAGAAACCGCCTTTTTCTACTTTTCTCACCCACAAAGAAAAATTTTCAATAATAAAGTGATTCTTACCTCATGGGCTTGAACAAAGCCTGCATGTTGTTTTTATAGTCTATGATGAGTTTCAGTTGAGTACCTCCTTCCTTCTGCTCTGTAAACAAAAAAAGAAATGTTTGCTTAATATATGAATTTCCAAGCAAAAGTAAATTTCATTATAAAGCAAAATCTTCGATGAAAGAAAAATGATCATATATATGTTCCAAAAGCAATTTTTCTCGATAGCTTATGCTCTCATCTTTTTTCTCTCCTCGGTCCAGAACCAAAACTGTTTGGCACAAGAGAAAACTACTTGATTTTGAGTGGCATAAAAATTATTGATAATATAAACCTAAGAAAAGGTAACGCCCAGTCAACAACACACATTTTATAGTATAAGATTATACTTTTGTATTATTAACGATCTCCTCACATCTGACCAGAATTCATAATTATTGGGTAGGTAATAACAAATAAACAAAACAGTACAAATGATTGTATCAAATTGGTCCTCAAATAAATAATTTAAATTACACTTCCGCCCTTGGGGTTACGACGATAGTTTGTACCTCAGACCAAACCCCCTATACCATCTACTTGGTGTCTCCGGTTGGAGACAGATGGTAATTAGCAGGGGAATTTAAAAAAAATTAACTATTGGAAAGGGCGGTTGAAGAGTTAAATTCTAATTTTCAAAACGCCAAACAAGAAAACATTTATACAACAAGAGAAAAGTGTATAAACAAAACAGATTGTATTCAACTGATAAAGGTTTACACATCCCTCATTTGGTATTGACATATTTGGTGACATTTTTACTGGTTACTTGGAAACCAATAACATCAGAGTACTCACGTCTAAAATTTTCATTGGTCGTATAAAGACCAATCAGAAAGACCATACCTCGCTATACGGCCGCTCTTTATACGGCATTTCGCTATAACGGCCAAAATGTGTCAAAGTACTGGCACAGAAGTTAGTTTCCTTTCCCAAATTAGGCAAAAAATTTTGGATCCAGAATATAATCTCGGCTTTGAAGGTTTAAACGAACGTCATGTGTTTCATCTACTTAAAGCTGATAGAGAACCTCTTTTCCTATTTAGAACAAGGAATAAACATCCTCCTTGAAACCGATCCTGATGTCGAACGTAGCGCTAATGTTTCTCGAGAAAGTAACTCAGCCATTAGCTGTTAGAAACAACTGAAGAATGAAATAGACAAGAAGGCAAGACCAACAACGCTGGACAATTTTTTTAAGCCAGAGCCATCCTTGCCAGCGAAAAATGATGAGGACAGTGATCTGTAGGTCACCATTTCTTCATCGTCTTCTCATCAAAGCCGTTTTAAAAAATTATGTATGCATACATACATATATTTTATGTAACATGAAGTTGTTTCATTTTTATTTGTGGATTATTATGGGTTTTTGGAGTCTGTTATTATTTTATGTACAAATCTATGTACTTGTTATGTATGTATTTTTTATTTAAACAAGATAAAATGCATTTTGAATGACAAGCCATGTTACATTTTTAACAAATTTGGAACCAATCTCACTGAATTTGTATGAATTTGTATTAGAATACCTGATTCGTTATACGGCTTTTCACTTTACGGCCAAATTTCGTGAAACGTACCTAGGCCGTAAAGCGAGGTATGGGTGTACTAATAAAAAGCCCAACTAGATAAGTTATATGAAAAAATTTTATTATGGTTTTAGCTAATCTCAGGTAATTAAACTAAAATCTACCAAATTACCTAAGTACTCATTCTTGAATTTGTCCAACATGAAAACAGACAGTTCCTGCTAGACACCATATAAAACTTTTAGTTCACATGGCACTTCTCTCTTACAAGAAAAACATTTATGGCTTCACATTTTTATGGTGTGTCAGAAACGTGAAAAATAATTTTGACTTTTATCTTAAACACTACCTCATTCACTACTTTATTTATAGATGCAAAAGTTATTAAATGAAATGAATCTGACATAAAAGGACTCACTTCGGAAATCAGGCGGAAAAAAGTTATTCCAACTGCATTTCCGCCGCTCAAAACTTTTCCATTTAATTCAGGAAAGAGAAATTAAATTGAGAGAATCCGAAATAAAGGAGAAGCTATTCGGTAAACCAACATCTTTGTTTTCTTATTAAAAGTCGTATTGGATTGCTGATACGCTAAAAGCAGCCCTCGGCAAAATTTATATTTTCCATGCTAGAGACAAAATGCTTAACTTCTTAATTATTGGGTTTCAATAGGATATCTCCCTTGACTCGTCGCAATATTGATAATATTGTTTGACAAGCGGAAAAAGGAACAATAGTCGAAAGTTAGACAATAGTGCTAATACTAGTTAGGTGGTAGTTGGCAGGCAAAGTTTTTTTTAATCCCGAAACTTCATGAAATATTATTAACATGCTATATTGCGATTAAATGAAGTTACGCTAGGTCATACATAAAATTTCCGGTACGACGGTTTTTTTGGAATTTTTTTATTAATCTCAACTGAGACCATTTTTACGACCATACATAATTGTTTTATACACTTCAAATGAATTTATTCGTTCCTACTGCAAATATTCAGGCGTTGTGTGAATCGATTTACTCTGTTACCGAATTCGATTCATTCATATTAAATTTTTCGTTATTGCGTGTATAAAAAGTTACGGTCTTTATATTTTATATAATAATTATTTCCTTGAATTCAATCCCCACGGACCAGGAACGTTCTCACCTTAAATTCTTTTTTACCGAAGAAGAAACTGACATAAACCGACTGCCTCGGGCGAAAACCATTTGGATCCGCCATATAATCTTCAAACAGTATGCAAGAGCAGTAACTATTAATAAGTATAAAATACTTAAAAGGTGTTAATTATCAAAGAATAAAATGAATCAAGTTTGAATGAAAATTTATTTCAAGCTCATTAACGAGTTTCTTGAAATTATTCAACGCCAGTATAGACCTCCTGTCTTTACAGTTATACGATATTGGTGATTTTAAAAAAGACCGATTGTATTGAAAAATAGCTCTGAGGGCTGTTGAATAAATAGAAGCATAGATAATGTGAATTGTAAGTGAAATGTATTGGTCATGAAAATGTGCCTTACTT
Organism: Columbicola columbae; assembly: GCA_016920875.1. NCBI lineage: Eukaryota > Metazoa > Arthropoda > Insecta > Psocodea > Philopteridae > Columbicola > Columbicola columbae. Next base: position 11,946,166 of record JADMLL010000001.1, on the reverse strand, counting down.
ATGAGATAAATCCCACATGAATGTGGTGGGCATCACTTACAAAATGAACTTATGGTGGAATTGAGAGCTATTATAAAATTAGGAACCTATCTTTAACTCTTCAGTGTTTCCTGACCGAAATCTTAGAGTCTGATCCTAATGTTCAGACTTCCGAACGTAGAAAACCCTTTTGGTTCAGGAATGATTCTCCTTAAATTCACCTGTGGTGGTCGGTGATGTGTATGAGGATAAGTTTGGTAATGAACAACTCCTCTAATGCTCTTGAACCATCTTTAGTGGTGATGAAGAGTGGTGAGGTTGTTAGAAACAAACCAACTGATTCCTGATTTCGGAATGCTTATTGATTCATTCCTACCAGTATTTATACCCCAAAAGGGTTTGACAACCGTTATCTTTTGAATGACCCATCCGGGCGGGCTATTGTGTCAATTTTCCTTAAAATTCCTAAGTCTTTGTCCCGATGGATCACTTTACAATTATCATAACAGGTTCAGGTACATCATTCTTTTAATGATTCATCCGGCCGCCTTCTGTGGTATTTTATCTTTTCTTAAAACCTCTTGGCCTTGAACCAGATGAATCACAGTACAGTGAATAATGAAATTTCCCCGACATGTTCTCAAGTCTGAACACCTAAATCAGAAACACAGTCTGTTTCTTAGATAAAATCCTTTACAGATAGATCAACTACTAGTTGTTTCAAACAACTGTGACGTGGTAGTTATCTAGAAGTCTTAAATGTCAGAAAGAGTTCTCGCAGATACCTGAAACTTTGTCTTACTTATCTCGAATTAACAAAAAGAAGAGACATTAAATATTATATATTTTTTAATACCTAAAAGTATTACGATAATCCTTTAAAAAGGCAAATAAAAGGCAAAAACACAGAAAACACCTCACAAAAAAGTTTGAAAAGCAAAGATTGTGAATATTGTGTGAAAGAAAGAAAGAGAAAAGAGAAGACCGCATTAAATCACTACTTTCGCGACAAACAGAAACCAACAAAGTATGAAATAACAAAGAAACCCAATAAATAATAATAAAATATAAAAATAAGAAAAACTTCTCTCAATAGAAGAAAACGTGTAACTTTGAATTTGTGGTAAACGTTTATTTGATTATTCTTGCAAATATTTTACATTTTTTCAAAATTAACTTTCCTTTGAACCTCCATTTTGAAAAAAAAGACGTTATTATGGTTTCATCGCTTTATTTTTCATTATTTTGAGGTCAGCAAAAAACAACACCAGACAAACTAACAATCGAATTAATTTAATAAAAAGAAACGCTGGTTTGAGATTAGTCAGAATGAACCTTTTGTTAGTCATCGTCGTGAGCATAGGGTTTCCTTACTTTGACCATCAAGAAGAAGAAGAAGAAGAGTTTCAAGCAGAAAAAGGGAATCGGGTCGAGTCGTTTCAAAAATTTTTCATTTTAATGCTCTTTCGAATCAATAATGCTCGGACGTGTTTTGTGTCCAGAGGTCAAGAATGAAAAAATAAAGAATTCATTATCCTTGGTTAAATTTCCCTTTTTTGGTAAGTAATTTCATTTTTATGAATACCTTTTTTAAACTTTCGCGGCCATTGTTCCCTGTGTTAGCGGTTTTACGGCATGGGCTAAAAGAAACACCATAAGTTTGCTCAACATTATCTATCACCTGCCTACATATTCGGTTTCTAAATTAGAGTTTTCGATTCTATTTATAAACCGCAGAGGCCATGTTTCATACCGTACATATTTTTATTATTGCGTTAAATACCAAGAAAATGAGTGCAATCAGGTTTCCTTTTACGCGTAAGAGAGACCGCAAAAAATTGGCTAAAACTAACTAATACAATTGCAATAAAAAGGTCTTTTAGAGGATATAAGAAATAGGCTTTATACCTGAAACATCATTGAATTACTCACAAAGTGAATTCCTGATAAAATTGTGCGATACTTTTGAAATAAATTTGCCAGGAAAGTGTGCATTATTATGAAACTACATTTATATCTATTAACTTCAAATATTGTTGGCTAGTCTATGTTAGTTCCACAACAGTCAGTCGTTTGTCCGGATTTAATAAATAAAAAAATAGTTTGGTAGATATAACTTAAATGAAAGACAGGGTAGGAGAGAGGTTAGAGCACTCTCCTATCACACAAAGGGCCGTGGTTCAAATCCCACCTGAGTGCAAAATTCCCAGCCAGTTTCTCCCTGCTCTTCCTTACCTAAAATCTTTTCCTTCAATTTGTCCACTATCCTTTCCCCAAAATTCCCTCCAAGGCTCACAACCTTGGTAGTAATGTTCAGTCAGCGATTAAGCCTTCAACGAAAGGTAGCTGACTCTCACTCAAGCATATTTCCAACTTGCTCCAACAAATAGGAGTGAATATGAGTTCAAAATATCGTCGTCTCTAGTTGGCCGAAACGAGGAAAAATGAAAGACACCTCAAATTTGTTTATTTCGGGATAGTTACTACCCTACAGCAGCTACAGCAGTTCATGTCACAATAAATAAGTATCGGTTATCACTTTCACAAGTACTGAAATGTGATAGCACTGAAAACCTATTTCTAGGCAATTAGTCCAAGTCTCAAATATCTTTAAAAAAGTCTAAATCTACTTTCTACTTCAAAAGGCTATTTCACTTCTTCATTATCATGGTTAATGCTTACTAATTATGCTAAATATAACTAAAAAGTAATGAACATACCTGCATGAATAATGGTTTCTGTAGCCATTAGGTGAAGTAATTTATCGACTAGAGGATCATCTTTATCGTACAACTGATTTCTTGATATTTTATAATGAAATTTTTCTAAATCCGTGACATTATTTCTAGAAAAAAAAATTAAAAAACGATTAGACTATACCATCAAACAAAGAATTAAATACTTTCAAATTTAAGATTCTTAAAACACGCATGAGTTTAAGGCCCAAAGGAAAAAAAATTTTCAATAAGAGTTGTTGTCACTCCAAGTTAACTTTAGTCTTGAACAAAATCAAAGAAAACAAACGACAGGAGAGTGAGTAGGAAAATCGAGGGCAAAAGGAAAACCAGGGATCCTTCTTAGCAATCTGTCTCTTTTCAGAATCAACAACCGTGGTAACAAGGCCGAAACTAACTTTGGACCGAAAACCGTTTCTATTTTAGAGAAGGAATGAAATATTAGGGGGATGGTATACTAAAAACCCTGCTTACGTTCTGCTGTGCTTTTGATATTTCTTTATTTGTAAATTTAAGGTTAACTCGAGTGGGACGGGAGTTTAAATTTTCAATTTGGAAAACGATTTATTCTCCTCCTTTCTGTTTCTTTTTCTAACCTCTTCTAATTTTATGTGAATTTGTACGAGAAAAAAAATTATTTTCTGTTCTGCTGTTACACATCAGGAATAACTTGCATTTTTAATGGTCACCAACAAGAATCGACATCTTTTTGTACTTTGTCTGAATGAATGGATGTGTTGGATTGGTTCAAAACCCTATGATTATACACCAAAACATTATGTTAAAAATATCAGCACCGAATCTTGTTTACAGAAGTGTGCAATATTTATGAAATGTAAATCTTGGCAACACTGTGCAAAATTTTTGCAATGCGTTTTTGGAAATGTGTGCATTACTTCTAAAATAAAATCTTCATAAAATTTAGACAAGACAAAAAACTTTTGTTCTAATAGGGCCTTGGTACTCAAACTGCGACCCACCAAGCTCTAGTGGGTGGCCGAGTGGGAAACCGACTGAGTGAAAATTTGTGAAAGGTCGATTGCTATGTGTTAAGCCTGAATTCTGGTAAAAAAATGTTCGGGCCTGTGCTCAGAAACTGCTGAGATTGTTTGCCTTAACATATTTTTATGAGGTGATATACAGAAAATAAATACAGAAACGGACTGACAGATGTACATACAGATGATGCCCTGAGGGTGGACTGTATGCGGACTTGTAAAATCATTTTTTTTTGGTAAGTCGTGTGGCCCAGTCGCAACGGTCATAATAGAAATTTGGCCCGGGAAGGAAAAAGCTTGAGTACCAAGGTATTTGGTGATTAAAACATTGGGCCAATATCCTTCTTAGTCCACTAATATCTATCCGGTGAGTACAAAAGTCCATCATTAATGTGATGTTGTGGCTATAAAGAAATTCGTCACCAAAAATTATCAGAACCGGTATTTTAGGAAAGTCATCATTTTAAGAGACATAATGTCCAGGTGATTTTTTGCGGTTGTCGCCATTAATGTCAGTAATGATATTTTACTATTCTTTTTTTACGGTATTTTCTGTTCAGACATCTTCCCCAAAGCAGCCAAAACGTTTGAGCGAAGTAAGAATAAACTTTCTTCTCATTCCCAAAAATTTGACTTTAGCAGCGGAATAGCCAGAAAAATTAAAAACTAAAACAACACTAACACAAGGTCCAGTCTTTAAAAATAAAAATCTAATCAAGTTAAGTCTAAAAAAAAAAGAAATTCTTCCAACAAGATTCGGTCTAAGAAATTATAATTAATTCATGCACTTTTCGTAATAAGAATATTAAAAATATGCCTTTTAATAAACGTTCTAGAAAATTTTATTGCATGTCATAAAGCAAAACAATAAAACAAGCCGTAAAGGCATCTGCGAGCGAATAGAGAGCAGGAAAACTTTATGATAATCAATGAAAACTTCGCAAGCTTTAAAAAAAAAATGCAAACACTTATTTTTTCTAAATTCAAATTTTGGGTTAGTTAAAAACAAATCAAACATTAAAAAAATGTTATGTAAGTCTAATTTCCAATCATAACTTCACAGTTGAGTACATACTCGTCACCCCGTTTCCGGGTTTTACCACTTTTTGAGCCTTTTTTCATTTTTGATTTTTGAGTTGTCTTCTTTCTGTAAAATAAATATTTTTTTTATCTGCCATTAACCTTTCTTTATCATATTTTCATGTTTGGGTTGTGGCACTCAGTTTGCAAAAAGTACTTCCAGTGTGTTTTTGAGACTATAAGTGAAAAAGAATTATTATGGGATTGTTTGCGTATATATATTTATGTTCTTGCGAATTGTTTACTTGAATTTGTGATACAGACTGTCACATCGAGAAGAGCTCAACACAGATTATATACACATGCTTCAAATGGAAGCTTTATACTGTTATACAAACGAAAGCTTCCACCAGTCTTTAAAAACACCCAAATTATAAATTTTATCGTTTGGTTATGATTTCCACATATTAATATCTTCCCAACCAGTAGATATCATCAGATACTAGAATTCTGATTCTAAACTCCCACGACAAAGTTGAATTGGACTACAGAGCAAAAATTAAAACCTCGCAGAAATATTTTCATTTTCAATTCACATGACTTCCATAATTTATGACTGATATCAATAATTTTTTTAATAAAAATAATTAAAGTCACAATGAATTCAAAGCTTTTTATTTATTTGCTGAAGTATAGGAAAAACCACCTGTTGGATCTGCGAACGACAGTTAATTGCTTCTCGAGCGAAATTAATTCAATCAGAAAATTCTCTAATTCTTTTCCTCTCAAAACTCTTTTTTAAAAATTTCTTCGAATTACCTTACCCCCATCCCTTTCCTCCCTTAAAAAAGGCTTTTGGTTTAAAATTAATGCCGTCTATTATCCGCACTTAGGTCTTTTCACTTGTATTTTATTTCCTAATAGTATTTCCTTCCTTCCTTTCTTTCAATACTTCCTTTTTACGATCTTCTTTATCTAAATTCAAATGCCAATGGCTTCATTATAGACGATACTAAACGTGAAGGAAAAAAAAATTTCAGAGGGGCTAACAGAATTTAGTTAACGAAAAAAAGACTCTAAGGAGAATTAACAATGAAGGGAAAAACTGAAGGAAAAATAAAATAGAAATAATAATGAAAAGGAATTAACATAAAACAAATAATGAAGGCAGTCATGTAAATTAGAAGAAATTTAACTTTGGATGATTAGAAACTTGTAGAACACAAAGGGAAATTGTATAGAAAGGAAAATACTGTTGACAGATGACTGCAAATATTTTTGCCCTTGTCAACTACCATCTGTCTCTAAGGGAGACATTTTGTAGTTGGTCTGGCTTTAGGGGCTTTATATTCAGGGAACAGACCAGTGTCTCAACCCTAGGAGTAGGATAACAGGATGCGACTGGAAGAGCAGTCTAAGGATGAGATAAGAGTAGGGATAAATGGGAAGAAGAAGTAGAAATAATGAGAAATAGAATAAGTTAAAAGGGAATCAGAGAAAGGAGAAGGAAGGAAAGAAGAACAACATGATGATGAGAGAGTAGAAGAAAGAAGTAATAGATACAGTAGGAAAGGAATAAAGTAAGAAGATAATAGAAGAAGAGGAAGTAAAGAAGAAAGGTGGGAGTAGAGTGGTGACGCTATGGGAAACGTTTAGAGTCTAGGGGTTAACTGCAAGTATTAAAATTATTTTTACTTTCAAAAACAAACAAGAACAGGAATTTAAATTAATAAAAAGAGAACCCAAATTTATAAGAACTCAAACACCTGAAGCAATGGAAATAAATTTTGAATACCTCTTCAGTCAATTATTTCAAGTAATTCGTATAAAGATTTTGTATCAGAGAATCTAAGCTCAGAAGCTCAAAGATCTGAAGGGTGAAAACAGTTCATAAGATTGTCAAACATTAAATCAACAGCAGATCTCAAGCCCAAATCACGTGACACTATATCCAAATATAGGGCAACACATTTTGTTTAAGTCTCGCATTATTGTTTATAATACCGCATTAAAAAAGACCATGATATCAAAATACGCGTAAAACAAAGCGTCACTTCACACATATAGTGAATACTTAAAAAAAATAATTCTAAAAATTTTAACCCTGAAAAATCATCACCTTATCACTGGACGAATACCAGTCTAATGAATACTCAACATCTCATTTATCAATGTTGCCAACCCTCAGGTATTTCATTTGCAGCATAACTAAATTTTGCTATCGTTAATAGGCTTCCACAGTTTACTGTTTACTTATTTAACTTTTTACTTACAATATTTATGTTTATTGAAATTTCTACAAAGGTTAACACAAGAATTACAGGTTTTGACAAGGATGTGTAAAATAAAAATCACACCTAAAGTTGTAAATAATATTTTTCTGAGAAGAACAAACGGAAGTGGAATAACTTTTACAAATCATTTCCTAATTAGATTGATAAAAAAACGGGAGGAAGAATTAATGAGAGACGAAACCGCATATTCTAGAAAAAAAGGAAACTTAAATAGTTGTATAACAGTTCTTCAAATAAAAGAAAAACTAATTTAAATAATTAAGCTTTTATTCAGTTAAACGGTGAAAATTGGTAGTGGTGGTAGCAAGGGGGATGGAAAATTTATCAAAATTCACAGGTGTAAGTCGGCACAGACTTGCACCAATTATCATTTCCAAGATTTCTTTTTATGTAATTTCCTTAATTGTTATTATTTTTTTAAAGAATTACATTTTCAAAATATTGTGTTGCATAATCACGTTATAGTTGCACTAAAGTTTTTCAAAACCCATTTTCTTCGTGTCTATATGTCAGGTTTCAAGTGTGGCGTGGTTTCCTTTCAGATTTATAAATTGTGCAGCACTTTTTTCTTGACATGAAAAATATTCCTCTACTCCTTTTTTGTATAGTTATCATACAGTTTGTAAACTAACTTCTTTTAAAAACAGAAAGTTTAAAACGGAGGGAACTAAAATTTCCCTTTCAAGGCCGACTTTACAGTCTAAACGAGGTAGAACACAAATAAAAACTTTGAGAAAAAGTTTTCTTTCTAGTTCTGAGAATTTGACAACATCTCTCAGATTTCTGATGTGTTAATTTCCACGTCTATGGTAAGTTCCTCATCTCTCAATCACAAAACGATGTCCGCCTCAGCCTGTTTTAAAAGTTTTTATATGTAAACGTCAATACGTAAATCACGCATTTTCAACTGGTCTTAATATAACGTATAATACTATTCTTATTTCTTTTAAAAATTATTTTTAAAACGTCTCAATATATAATATGTAAGTATATTATAGCAGACCTTTAGATCAAGATGCCAACTGAAGCTAACTTCAGAACTTTAAAAACATCTCAAAAAATGTTTTTTCAACTTTAGTATCAATATGATAAATAAAACTACAACTATTCGTTATGATTTTCAATATTATATGGTCTTATGTCTGATTTTATGACCGTTATGGGAGCTGCCTTAAGGCCACAGTTTGCCTGCTCCTGCTTTAAATCTAGGTCTATTTTATTACCCTGTTGACCGCCACTTGTCTGTAAAAAGGAACGATGGATAATTAATAAAGGTAGAAGAGACGTGCAGAACAGGTCAGCGTCTTATCTCAGAAGCTCAATGACTCAGAAAAATTAATAAAAAGTGAGACTAGGGAAAGCATGTTATGTAATCTAAAAGTTTATGTACTTTAGACCTAGACAATATTTCTTTCCTCAGCTGTAGTCACTATGTGTATCACATTAGCTTAAAACCAGCTAACGAACACAAACAAACAAACATGTATTTGTTTTTATTTACTATATATACCTAAATAAATAATTTTTTTTTTTCTTAAGTAAACAAATTCACTCAAGAACCACGAAATAAAAATAAAATAATTGAATCGTGAATCGAAAACATTCAAAAGGCAGATCATTTAGATCCACTTAATCAAAATTAATTTTCTTTTCTTTCCGAAAATGGAAAATAACTTTTACCAAAATCATTATTTAAAATCGTAAATTACATCACCCCAAATTTCATGCAAGTAAAATTAACTTCCTTCCTTCTGACAAAAAACAAAATATGTATCATGCCAATCTCGGAGCCGGAATATTTCAATTTTTATCGCTTTATTAAATTCGTATAATTAGCTGTCAAATTAATACTCGTATAAACAAAACCTGCAATATCACTGTTTTAAAAGGAAAAAGTTGCACCTCAAGGGATGCACTTTCTAAAAATGAAATAACATTTCAAAAGAAAGGAAACAAAACAAAACAAAAAACATCTTCCCATTCCGACTACTATCATAATTATTATTATTATCGTTATTTATTTTTTAACTCAACACTTTCAAAAATACCACGAATGAAAGGAGTATTCACTGACTTCATACTAAAGCAGACATTCGATTCAAACTTAATGTATTAATTAAATTTTAAATTACATAATTCCTTATAAAATAATTTCAAAAACTTCGATCGGATTCCAGAAATCGGAAGTTAACTTTTCCCCGGTTCCTCGTTTACTTTACTTTTCCAGACTTGATGGTCTTGAAGCTTTTGAACAAGAGTCTCAGTTTTGAGTTTTTAATTCAGTTAAAGGAGAACTAGTGAACAGGAATGAGGACTGCTTAGTTGGAAAGGACTTCGATTTGTTTTCTCCAGAGACCTGGGACAAACTTTACCGCGTATAATTTACAAGAAGAACGTACTGGTCAATTTTTAAACTTGAAAGTCGATTTATATTTTTAGGTCATGATTAAACCGACGGAACCACAAACGCTGGACCAGAATGGTTCAATGGTAAAACTCCCGCATGAGTCGTAAGTTCAAATCCCGCAGAAATTTTAGTGGTTACCCCCGCCCCCGTCCTTCCTATCTCACCTTCTCTGTCATAAATATATTTCTCATGTACTACTAACAGTACCGTTATGCAATCTATTAAGAAAAAAAAATGAAAAGGACGAAAAGTATTCACCCAAACCCGAAATCTTTGCAAAGTCTCGAAATTGAAATTTGAGGTAGCTAACTACCAAAAATTTTGACTCAAGAGCTTTGAATAACTATCCCGGCATTTTAAGAAGTAACAGAGACTACTTAAAAACCAAAAGTTTGAAATAATATAAAAATCCTGCGCCATCTTCAAACAACAGCTCTCTTCTACTGAAAAGAAGAAACTACGATAACACAGAATGGAGTCAAAGAGAAAGATGCAAAAGTCAATCCGTCAAGAATGATTTAAACTATGTGATCTTAAGATGGCCGAAATGAAAATAAAATCGAAATGAAACCACAAATTCTTAAGCAATGTTCACTCATCCTCAAAATTTGATAAAATAGCAACAACCACTGATCGATTTCCACTGATCGATGATGAGAACTCGGTGTGGTTTATATGTAAAACTATTTCAAATCGCAAATGTGTTTCTTATAATTTCTTTTTCTACCAACAACCACAACAACAACAACAATAAAAGTAAAATGTCATCGAGTGGCTCGAGGTAGTAATTTATTTCGTTCCATATTGTCAGTAAACGTTTTCACGTGTTTAATCAAGCCATAATATTTTTCAGCGATTTGTAACAAATTACCTTGTCGCCCCATTACAAACTTTAATAAAGGCTCCAATTAAGCCTGAAATACTAATCAAAACTTCTGTGACTATTGATTAATTCAAAACAAATAAAAAAATCGTTTTAAAAACCAAAAACAAAACAAAAATTTAAGAAATTTTTATTGGTTTCAAATTCCCTCCGCATTAATTGATTTATGGTTGTTTTAAGATTGCAACGAAATGTTTAGCAACATTTAGACTATAAGTGACAAATAATTACAATAATCATATTGTGCACATACATACTTCCGTAAATATTATATTTTAATTTGTTTTTATATCAAGACCCTAAAAAGCTGAATATTTGATACCGCACATTTCTGATATATGCCTAAATATCTGTAAAGCCTAACAACTATGTTACATGTAATTATATTTAATTATAATAGTTTATTGCTTGAGTATTAATCTCATTTTGTATCCTGGGTATTAGAGGATGTGAAAGAGTACTCGAACTCTCGACATTAACGTCTATAGCCAGTGCTTTGATCACTACACCACAGATCTCCCGATATATTTAATTAAATATACCGATTAAGCTATACGACATATTTTTTTGTGCATCAAAAAAGTATCTAATCCGAAATCTAGATTCATTGATATCAAGAAAAGACTCGGTTAATAAGTATGAAACGCGCAGAAAAAAAAAGCGATAGAATTAAAAAAAAGAAATCTTAGTAATCCCAAGAGAGTGATTGAGAAGAAATTCGGTGGCCAAGGTAGGCTCCTGCAAAAAGGGTCAATATCGAGAGATAAATTGCCAAATTTCCTTTAGCTTTTGGCATCTTCCATCCCCAGCGGTCCACTAGAATCCGCTTGAGAAATGACCTAACAGTTACCTCCAACCATTTTTCTTTTTTTTATTTACCACTATATTTAAAGAATAAAAAATACAAAAGAGAGCTTCTCCAGTATTTGAGAACTTTATCATAATACTGTACACCAAACCTATTTTAAAACTTTGTTTCAAATTATAAACATTTTGTTTACTTCTTTGAAGTCAAAATTATTTCAACATAATCTTATAGTGATTTTAAATATTTTGGCACAATTTAAAACTTTTGTAAACATCCCGAATTGGTTAAACTTAGGCGAATGCATTTTAAGAACTTGCATGAAGACTATTCAGTCTTTTATTGTCCTTTAAATCGGCTTACCTTAAAACGTGGTATTTGCCGTTTTTGCTGCAAGCATAAATAACTGAGTGAAATAAATAATAATAATTAATACTAATGAATACTTAAAATTTTAACTTCACAGGGTTTAAATCATGAACAATTAATTGTTCAGTTAAAAAAAATGTGTTTGTTGCAAAAAAACAGTTTCAGTAAATCCTGACAACCTTTGCTCCTTTATGCATGCATCAAAGTTCGATTTGACAAAAAAAACTTAGCAGCCTAAAAAATTTTGTGAATCAGAATAATTCATTTTTCCTTAAAACGAAATAAAATAAAAATCGTTTCGCTTACCTGCGTCGGATTCCCAATAACTCCTGTAAAGTCGGATTGTCCTGAGAATCCTCGCTGTGCGAAAGCTCAAAAGCTCCGTTCAGAGAATCCTTTCCATTAATATTTTTCACTAACACAAAATCAAAAAGTTGTCTAAAATCATCGTGCACTTGTTTGTTTACTTTCTCAGTGGGCACTATTTTATGAATCTTATTATCAACAATAAATTCCTTTTGCTGTGTAGAACCGCCACTAACCACTTGCAAAACTCCTCCGCTTTCCTTAGACCCGTTTCCTTTTTGTAAAAATCTTCTACGGAAAGAATTGTACGCGGCTCCCGGGCCGTCTTCGGACGTTTCGTATTTGAACCTGGCGTGGCTCGGCACCAGGTGATGACCCGTGATGCCCATGTCTGTTTGAAGGTCGAGCACCAAGAAAAGTGTTAGCACAACGAACAACACGCTGATGCTGATCATCACCCTCTCTTTGAGTTTCATTTTTGTTAGTAACATTGCCATCGAGCTCGAAATTATCAAAATGATTGGTTTCGACTGTTTCGCGTACGAATGTGGCCCCGAATGTTCGGAATATAGGTCGACGATTCGATGAACTCTGATTAAAATAATCGAATGAATTTTTGCTTACTTCAAACTCTTCTCGACTGCTTACTTTAATTAATATTTATTTTATCTTTAATTGGCTCTCCAAAAAACAGTTTCAAATGAGAAAATTTTTCCAGTTTTAATAAAAAAAATCGCTTCGAGGGTTGCATCAACATTCACACTTGAAAGTTTCCGCAAAGACCTTTCCCGCTTTTCCCCGCCTAAATTTTCCTTCAGTTCCTACGTCAATTTGTATTATGTTTCACGCGTAGCAATTGAAAAATTCATTTTGTTAGGTGAATGTCCGGAGGGATGGTTTTTTCAACTAAATATGTTTCCACGTCTTCAAACATTTTTCTTCTTTCTGTCTATTTCTCTCCGTTTATCTCCATCCTGAGGAAAGCATTTTTGTTTTTATGTTTACGTTGTCCCGAAGCAGGCCGTTGTCTTTCTCATTTTTTCTTTTCACTGGTTTTACAACCAAACATATCTGCAAAATAAAAACCGAAAGTTAATAACCACAGGATTAATCGCAAAATTTGATGAGAGTTAAATGTTACATGTGCAAAGTTCTTGTTGTCTCATATTTGGAAACAGATGACAGTTAATAAAATTTAGACAAACTTTTTCTAAGAGTTTGAAAAATCAAACTACAACCCTATAGGGGCTACCCTATATAAGGGGCCTGATAGGCGAGAGGTTAGAGCACTCGCCTATCACTCCAATGTGGTTCAAATCCCACCTGGGTGCCAAATTCTCAGCCCGTTTTTCTCCCGCTCTTCCCTTTTCCTTCAATTTATCCACTATCCTTTCCCCCAAAATTCCCTCCAAGGCTCACAACCTTGGTAGTAACGTTCAGTTAGAGAGAAAACCTTCAACGAAAGGTAGCTGACTCTCAATCAAGCATATTTCCAACATGCTCCAACAAATAGGAGTGAAAATGAGTTCAAAATATCGTCATCTCTAGTTGACCAAAACGAAAAGAAAAAAACGACAACCCTATAAAACGTGAAACCCATTTTTATTAAATAATTTAAGGGCGTGTTTGTTGTTAAACAGCACACACTTCGAAAGGTTGGTCCAAAATAGTCAATAATGCACTCGCGTAATTTGAATCAAAGTTAATACTACAAGACTTATCAGAAAGTCTTCCAGGCCATTTGCTCTCTTTTTTCCTGTTTGCTGCATATTCAAATACAACTTGTATACATTCCCGAAAGCTTTCAAGTGTGATTTTAGTCCATTTAACTCGGATGTTACGCTTTGTGGACTTCAAACTTTAAACGTAAATCATTAGTTCCCCGCTTCAAATGCAAGTAAAATTAAAGGGTGGAGGATAAAATGAAACTAACCGTCGACTTTTTCTTTTTTATATTTATTTAAAATTTTCACCTTTCTGAGAAAAATTCTTTTTTTTAATGGATATCAAAATTAATTTCATTCTAAATGTAGACTTTTTTCACAATTAGTGAAATATAAAAATAAAATTTTTAATAATATGATAATTTATAATTCTTTTTAGGGGGAATATTAACTCATCAAGACATGTTTCTAAAGCACACTTCATCTTATTCTAAAATCATATTTGTTCGCGGGAATAAAACAAATGTGAGAACATAAATTTCGAAAAGGACAGTGATCAACAGCACACAATGTCACGAAGAACGCTAAAGGAGAGTGTGTGTAAACGTTATAATTAGACGAATTAACATTTTTTAATTAGAGCTAATTAAAATTTTAAGAGTATTAATAATAAAAACATGTACAAAACTATAATAATATGTACACGTTTCTACACATTTTTCAGGAACAAAGAGGTGAGAGATAACTGGGAAAACAAATGGCAATTAAAAGTTTGGATTTGAAGACAAACACCAAATTTTAAAGCTTTACAATCAATGAATATCAAACAAAGAGATGGGAGAGATAGCTTTACTACTTGAACTCGTTGAAGTTCAATCAACTTGAACCTTTTTGGGTAAAAAAAAAATTGTAAAAGAATAATAAATTCGTAAGCTAAAAGCTGAACAAATCCTCCCTTACGAAACACATTAATAAAATCGTCTCTTCAGTAAATAGGTTACCTCAAGTAACGTAAAACCATAAGGCAGTTACGAAAAGATCGGTAACGAGAGGAAAGATAATTTGTCAAAAATGTAGATTAACACTAGCCCAGGAAAAAAGGAAGAAAGATGTTGTGTTAGTGATAAAATTTCACCGGTGTCAAAATTTACACAGGAAGGAAATGTTTCATAGAAAACATAATTGTGGGCTTTTTAACAGGCTGCCGTAAAAATCCTCCGTCACGAATAAATTATTACTATGTTGGCATTTTCTAATCGGTACTATCAAAACATCTCTCAAGATGTGCATTAAATCGGAACAATAGTCGGAATTAACAATTTTATAGTTATTAATTTATAGCAGGAACCTCAAACTAATGTCTTGTAGGCCAAAAGTATATACCAAGGTAATATTTTAGGCCCAAAAAACAAATGTCATAAAGAAAATAAAGCTGAAAAGAGATTGATGTAATACACTATATTATAGTTGGTAATAAATTACATAACGTGTTTTAATTATAATAATCTATATTTATGAATCCTCACTTGAAAGTATAGTTTTCGAAAAATTTGGAAGTGTAATGTAACCCGCATTACCAGTTACTCGGTCCATGTTTCAATCGGCTCCCACGACCGTGAATTAAAGTATAGAAATAAAACTTTTCAAGAATCCAGTCGTGAAAACTTATTTATTTTTCAATAAGTCGTAAAATGAAAAAGGGAAAAATTATCTCGAACGTAAATAGAATTTCAATATTGTGCAACGAGCTAGCGGAATTCCAGTCACAATCCAGAGACCACACTCATTAGCAATTAATTCATTATAATTAATTTCTTATAAAAATGAACAATGAAAACAAAAACGAAAAGAAAGAATTAAAACACTTTCCTTGACATTGGTGAGAAAGTCCTCATGTTCAATGACGATTAAGTCTATATGACACTACATATCGATGTCGAAATTAACAGAGTACAGAAGTAATGATTCTGTTCACTCATCATTTCCAAAAAGAGAAATTTTCCTTTTTTTGGCTAATCAAAAATTAAAAATTATGGATCGCAATACTTATATGATTTTCTCGGATCTCAGTCATATTAATTAATAACTGTCATTCAATTTCTGACTTGTACAAGGCTGTCTTCTAAAATATCACTTCTGGTGTTCTGTCTCAGGTTTCTCCCAAGGCAGGATAAAATGAAAAATTGGTTTAGGAATTTTCTTTTGAGGATGGTCTTAAGGAGAAAATGATGTTTCGGAGTCACCAAAGGTCTTATTTCCCAAGAGAGGGTTTTACCTTACGAAACAGAAGTCCTTTTCTATTACACTAACCGACAGGGAAAGAAATTGGAAAACTTGGTTTCAAATTTTTTTTTAACCATAAATTAAAATCAAATATTTATGTTGTAAGAAGAAACCAAAATTCTGGAACGGTGGATACGAAAAACCCTTCTGAATGAATTTTTGCCTTTGGTGATATTTCTGGTTCTGAGCAATGACATCATTTTCAGCAATGATTAAGGTACAAATGACTCACACATCGAGTTCGATTGGATAGAAAATCAAAGCGTAACGAAAAGGCGACAAAATCCGACGATAAGTCAGAAATTTTGTGCCGTTCTTATGAAGCTATGGTTTTCTATTACGGTTCGTGTTAACGACTTCCTTCATCACGTGAAGTATGATCTTCCCCGTTTCTAAAACCGGCTCTTCGATAATGAATGTGATCTACATACCGTTTTAGCTGCACACACTGAATAAAATGATTTCTCTTGATACACGAAAACCGTCTTTCAGATATCACGTAGTCAGTGCAAACCAATGTGAAAACGTTTTCATTCATTTTATCATGGTGATGTAAAAACACCTGAAAAGATTTTTTGCAAGTCTCTTTGACATCCAACACCGTCTTCTCCTGTATCATTCGTTTCCATCGCGTTTAACAATTTGATATAAAAAATATGCAGACGAGTTTTTCATTTATGAATAGAGTCGGCAACTCGTGGCCTCTTCCAAGTTTTTTGTGTGGTCAACCAAGCCAGAAATTTACACAACCGACCATGTAAAGTTTATTTCATTGATTTTAAATAATATTTCAATAAAAATTTTAAGTAAAAAGAAATCTTTTTAAGCTACATACCGCATTATAAGACATTTGTCTTCTCGGCCCGTTTAAAAATATTTGTGTTTGGAAAATGACCCATCGTTTGAAAGAGGTCGTCTGGTCTAAAACAACTTTCCGCATTGTAAGTTTAAAGAGTAACATATGTTATAAATTTGGTTTTGAGCGTCAAACAATGCCAAGCGGAAGTGAATATGTAATGTCTTAGTACTACTAAGTCAAACACAACGGTTGGCCTTGATAACCGTACGAATTTGGTCCAAGCAAATATTTTCTTCTTCGACGAACCCATTGAGAGGACATCTCAAAAAATTCAAATTGTTAGATGAAAGATAAACAAAAAAAGCTTCCCAGACTCTTTAAATCGACGTAGTTAGTGAACCTTTTCATTTATGTCCATCATGAAAAGAACGCGTTTTGCTTCGTTAAATCCGCACGTAAAATAGTTTTGAAACCAAAATTAACGTATATGGTACATCCACGCAATTATTATCAACAACGTATTTGGCACACATACTGCGCACGGTTCTATTCGTGGTGACTTTCGACTTCTGTTCAATGCAAAGGACAGGCAGTTCTCGATTTCTTTAAAACACGTGTCGCTTGTAAAAATTGATCGCGAATTTTAGTTCTATCAATAAACAAATTGTTATACAAAGCAGGTATTTTATTTATAAAAAAAAAGTTTGAATGACAAAATGGAAATTATTATTTAATTGGTTCATGCACAATTAAAATAACCACTGCTTTGTAAATTATTTAACAATAGAGTACTATTTAATAATAATGTACGAATATAATTTGAATCCTTGGTGGACTTTGCCGTATTGATGCACAGGCACGCAAAATCGTGGCTGTAACAGTTGTCGAGTCATCTGCTCTCTGATCGGTAGTTCATTTCCGAAGGATTAAAAAAAAATCTCTTTCCTGACAATTGAGATTATGATCAATAAAGACTGTTCAGATTTTATTTACATTTTATTCCAAAGTCATTTCAGGTACTCGATAAAAAGACAATGAATTCTGAAGTTCAAAATAACACAACTTTCTCCATAAAGGAATGTTCATCTGCTTAGTCCAAAAAGTAGGGCTACCGAAATTTCTAAAAACCAAGCTCCCGATTTTCGGGTATATTCAAACTCAAAATGGAGACTAGTTCACACTCTGAATTGTTTACAACTTTTTTTTTTAATATATCGTCTTTTAATATGTTTCTCAATGATAAGATAATAAAACTCAAACCTCAATTAATGATCAGACACAAATGAGAATCGCATTTTACAAACCAAGGGCATATGTTTCATCCGGATATAAATTTTCCGAATGCTAGAAAAATGACAGACATTAGGAAATTAACAATCGTGACAATACGAATGACGAACTCTCTTATCAATTAAACACTACTTCACATCTTAAAATCCTCTAACCTTGAACTAATCGCATCGTATCAAAAATCTTATGTAACTCATGCGATGTTCAGAATACTACTCGTTTTGCATTTTTTCTTATTGCTGAAATTTCCACTTTTCTAAGAACTCAGCGAATGCACCAGAAATTTTATTTCCGATAACTGAAACACCATTTATAGTGATATTAAGATCTGGATGCTGAAAGGGTTTTATTAATCTAGAAATTTTGATCGTGTGGATTCGTTTCTTATTGATCAAAATATCATTTAAAGATTGTATACATTGAGTTTTTATTTCTATAGACACACTCTAAGCCAGTTTTTGAAGGAAAGAATAACAGTATTTTTTATGTGATTTTCATAAACTCATTTAATAATGTCGTCCTACCAGTTTTTATTTAATTGACATAATAACCTGGTTTGTTGATGCTTCAAGGTTATCCCACTATTTTAGGGGTGTTGCTTCTTTTAAATATTTTCTTTTTACTTTCTTGTACCTAGAACGCATTCCCGAAATGGAAGTTCGGATAAGATTACACCTTTATATAAATACATGCGCGTGTTGTCTGGGTGATAGGGTCGCTATCACTTATTGTTCTGGTTTTGGTCATGTTTCCTCTTCCTCCTTCCTACATCTCCGCCTTTCTCTTAGCTGATTACTTTTACTCAATTTTTTAAACCTTACAATAAATAACTAAAGTCACCCAGAAGATTATCTGAGACAGTTTCGTACAGCAAAAGATGAATAAAATATGCTTAAACACAACGACTTGCTACTTGTACAAGAAGCTTCAATGGTTTCTCGAGAGCGTACAGTTTGTCCGTCTAGTTTTAATTTTCAAAGGTTCGTTATAAGTAAAAGTGAAGAGGATTAAGTTTTGGAAGCTGTACTGGGTGTTCAACAGCACTTCATCGACCTATCAATCTTGTATGAGGAGTACCATTCAATAAGTCTTGACATCTCGATAGTCACACATTCTGAACACATACAATGTTTTCCCCCGTGTAATAATTACAACTACACGTCTTGTTGTTCTACCCACGTCTAAGTCTTTTTGTTCCAAAGACATTGAATCGAAGAGTGAGCATATTTTCCTGACCTTTCTGTATATGCACGCTAGTCATTTTTTATCAAAGTTCTATCTCAAATCGTTCCATGGTCATTATTTTAAATATTTAATTTTTGGGAATTTGCATTGTGTATTGTCAGAAACAGAAAATAAAGGTAAGAATGAAATTACTCTTACAAAAGACTGACATTTAAAACCCCATCTCGATCATAGCAGAGACAAAAAGAAAACGAAAACGGAATTTGAGACGAAAGGTGAAATGAGTTCGCGTAGAAAAGTTTAAGTGAAGAGTTTGAAAGGCACAAAATAGATGGAAGTAGCTCGTCCGCAAAAACCACTCCTAACTTCTGAAGTAGAAAATTGTTATGGTGTTTATGAATACTAAATTATTTGTTCCCAAAACAGTCGGAAATGGAAGACCACATTTTTTTCTTTCACTCTTTTGCGCAATGAGATATTTTATAAACCATTGTAGAAGGGAAAATTGTAGCAAAACCGCCTTGAAGTCGTCTTTATCGGTCTATTCACTTTAATAGTCTTACGAATTGATCTTACCACTAATAAAAAACCTTTTTATAACTAATTCCAGTACTCAAATCCCGGTTGGGCATTTTTTTTAAAGACCGAAGAGTTAATAAGTTTTTTGTTAAATTAAATTGCTTCACGCCAAAACTTATTGACACCTCTTTAATACCTGATAATTAAAAATTACATCTTACAAATTAAAAAATAACAGGTATTCGTCATTTTTCAACCGTATTGAACTTTCACTTAGGTGAAGGGAAAATTTATCCAAAATCATGCAATATCCCAACTGTCAAATCAAACTTTTGAAAATGAAAATTAAGTTTGAAAATGATCTAAACATTTATAACATTAAATAACGTAGAAAACAAGTTGTCGCTTCTTTTTTTAAATCGAATTTGGTCTTCCGAAAGCTATTACACTCATACCTCGCCATACGGCCGCTCTTTATACGGCATTTCGATATAACGGCCTTCTTCAATTATGGCACGATTTCGATATACGGCCTAAAATGTTTCGATATAACGGCCAAAATGTGTCAAAGTATTAGTACAGAAGTTAATTTCCTTCCCGAAATTAGGCAAAAAATTTTGTGGATTCAGAACATAATCTCGGCTTTGAAGGTGTATCATTAAACATCCTCCTTGAAACCGATCCTGATGTCGAACGTAGCTAAGACCAACAATGTTGGACAATTTTTTAAAGCCAGGCCATCCTTACCAGTAAAAAATGATGAGGACAGTAATCTGTAGGTCACCATTTCTTCATCGTCTTCTAATCAAAGCCATTTTCAAAAATTTTGTATGTATACATTCACATATTTTATGTAACATGAAGTTGTTTCATTTTTGTTTGTGGATTATTATTGGTTATTGGAGTCTGTTATTATTTTATGTACAAATCTATGTACTTGTTATGTATGTATTTATAATTTAAACGAGATAAAATGCATTTTGAATGACAAGCCATGTTACATTTTTAACAAATTTGGAACCAATCTTACTGAATTTGTGTTAGAATACTTGATTCGTTATACGGCTTTTCTCTTTACGGCCAGGTTTCGTGGAACGTATCTAGCCCGTAAAGCGAGGTATTTAATTTTTGTCTCTAATTACACTGTAGTTGAATAGGGAGATGTATGAGTCTATACTTGTCAAATTCAAATCGTAAATTTCAAATTTAATTTTTATTTTCCACTACTCCGGGTCTATTTCACCGCTACATCACTCAGACTTTATTTGGCACGCTTTGTAGAAAGTATTCTACGGTTTTTAATTTAAAAAATTCTTCATATGGGGAAAGTTTCACTCCAGAATTTAGTTTTGCATTTCCTTTCTTTTTTTTGTTTTACTAGGAATCAATATTATGTAAATAGTCAAAATGAAAAATTTATTGACCTGATTGTTTCTCAGGAAAAAAAATTCTAGTTTAAAGTGTTTAATAATAAATATTTCATTTTTTATTTAAAACTTGCTTAGTTAATAACTTTTAGTTTCGGCACGCCAAAATGACTTTGAAATTATTCTAAACCCTTGGTACTCAAACTTTTTCTTCCCAGGCCAAATTTCCATTGTGACATTGCAGCTGGGCCACACGACTTACCACAAAAGACTATAAGTCCGGTTTTCGACGCATACAGTCCACCCTCAGGGGATCATCTGTATGTACATCTGTCAGTCTGTATGTATTTTCTGTATATTGCCTCATAAAGATATGTTGAGGCAAAGAATGTAGCAGTTTCTGAGCACAGGTCCGAACATTTTTGTACTGGTCAATCACTATGTTCCAGAATTCAGACTTGCAGTAAGCAATCGACCTTTCACCAATTTTCACTCAATCGGTTTCCACTGGGCCACTTAGTAGAGCTTGGTGGGTCGCATGTGGTCCGCGGGCAGCAGTTTGAGTACCAAAATCCTAAACTAATTAGGTTTTTGTTTTCTTATTTCCCAAGTTAACATGTTTAAAATTCCAAATCAGGGGTGTCAAACTCAATGCAACTGGTAACATTCACTCGGATCATATAATAACAACTATTTTTAAACACCTTTTAAAGTCCCAGTTCTTGGTAGCATTTTGTCCTGTTTTCATTTTATTTTTCAGAGCACCCTAAACTCAAAAAAATTGACTCGAGGGCCCGCGTGTCAAACATTTCACACCTTCAATCTAAAAATCATAAAAGTATACCGTAGGAGTAATGGAGTTCAGTGTCAATCCTAATTGGATTAAAAGTTTTTTTCGTAGTAAAATTTTTGATGGATTCAAAGAAATTTTTCTTTGTGAGGAGGTAATTACATTACATATATTGCGTACACCCATTTATAACTGAATTTCGAGTTTCGGCAATTAAAAATTAAAATAAAATCAAAATTAATTTTTGTTTAAACAATTAGTTCAGTAAAAAAATTATTTGTTTAAGTTATGAATCAATATTTCTCCTCTTATTTAAGTATAGTTTTGAAACCAAATTAAAAAACTACGAAAAGAACTTTTTAATTACAACTTAAACATTAATTTGAATGCCGGACAAAATAACCTGGTATTATCCGAGTTAGTAATTAAAAAGACTTGACTACTACAGAAAAATTAAAATTGTGAAAGAAGTAAAATAAAAATATTTCAGTTACCTATCATCTCAAAATCCATTAATCCAACCACAAAATTAAAAGTATTCTCTTCGGTGTTCACGTCTCGAGGATTTCTATAAAACTAATGAAAAAGTTGGCTCTTTAAAACGAAGACGAGTATTCTGACTTGAAGCTTTAATTACATTCTCGGTCACATTCAACCCTAAAAACCTATTTTCTCCTTTTACTCCAGACGGAAAAATGACAAGAACTACGAGCCTAGAATATATAAAACGTATTGTATTATAATGTAGGTTCGTCACAATTCGAATTAATTATAATCAACCCAAATTAAACGGCACGAGTTTTTCTTCCAAGAAAATAGGACCTAATGATGGATTTATGTCACGGATGAGTGAACAAGAAAAGTCTGTATGACGTTAAAGAGTAATTACAGTAAAGCTTCAAAAGATTTTTTTTTTATTTTTTGGTTTCTTTTGAAAATTACGTCAGAGATCAATAATTCAACAAAGAGTAATGAATAATAGTCGGTGCCAACATAACTAATCCCCAAATCTTTGAAGGAAAGGTTTTACTGAACCTCCACGAAAACTATTTAAAACTCAACGGCAAACATTTTTTGATATATCAATAACTGCAGTGACTTACAGTAAGACGCATGGCTCTTCAAGATACTCAAAGATGTGTTAATTAGTTAATTTAACATTTTTGTTGGGAGTACAACATTATCACAATATTTATTTTTGCTCTCTGCAAGGTTTAACTTTCTCATTTTGATTTCTAAATATAAGGTTGTCTCGTGTGACCTTTCTCTCTTAAGTTAATGCGATGACTAAACAATAGAACGGTTGGATGAAAATGCCAGAAACTTTTCACTGAGACACATTTTCATCGAGAGTAATTGGCGCCCTTTATTGTTGTTTTGTCATCGAACTTATGATTCCGTATTTCATTTTCACCGCTGGTAGTCATAATTTAACCGACTTGTCAAAAAAGAAAAACTGGATTTATAATTATTTAAGGTGTCACGGAGTATGATGCAGTTAAAGTTACTGAAGTGCTTATTGGTGTTATGTAACATACACAACTGACCAGTATCAAAGACACTTTACGACCAAAACATAATAAAGCTTATCGCTTATTTGCATATCTTTTAATTTTCGACCAAAAAAAATTCCCTTGACTTTTTGTTTTAAAACAAAAGCGAACGTCATTTTATTCACCACCGTATAACTATCAGAGTATAAAATATCTTTATTACCTTGCTAGTCAAAATAAAACAAAAACTAGTTAATAAACCTTGAAGAAAAACCTGTGAGCTTTGTTTTGAGCAACACTGACACAAAAAAGCGACGTATTTTTAAAGTTCAAACTCATACCCGATCAAAATAAAATTTAAAAATGCAAAAATATATAAATTGTATAAAATTCATTACAAAACCTTGGTGTCTAATGTTTTTGACCTAGGTCATCCCACACACAACAAAATGTCCCAAATTTTCAAAACAAAATAAAAAGTGTTAATGTACTCTTTCGCAAATACCTCCCTAACTCGAATTGCTGTATATATTACTATTAATTGACCACTGGTTAATTACCACCTCTAATTAAAAATTCAGACATGAATTAGAATAGACTTAAAAATAACGAAACTGCAATAAAGTAATAAATCCCATGATATGAAGACAAATTTATAAAAAAATAGAAAAGAAAGTTGTTAAGACATAGTTGCACTTCAAACTCAGGTAAAGAATTCCAGTTCTCTTTAGAGAAAAGAACTTTTACCTTGCATTTAAGTTCATCAAAGGCCATCTTGAGTGCATTAGTAGACTGGATATTAAAAACTAAATTTCTAAAGATTCTGAGGATTTTAATGACAGTTTCGAATTATAAATACTGCAATAAACACAAATTAATATTTATTATTAGCGAAGTGGATATGAGTATAAAAATTAATAAGGAACGTACATTATTAATCGAAAGACAAGACTGATGAGTTGTAAACATCAAGAAATACAACCATAAAGAACAGAGCAATTAAGAGAAATTATTAATCATTCCTTTTATAATGTTAATATCGTTCTTCCAGAATCACCTTATGGTCAGCCACTACCTATCCATTTCCTTTAGTTAATAATAAAAGAAAAATTTCCTCAGATTTAAAATAAGTAATAATAATTTAATTTAAGGAAATGCAATACATTGCAATCATTTTTAAAAATTCAATTTTAATTGTGGACTAATTTCCGAGTTGAAACAATCGCCTGATAAAAGAAATTTGATTAGTGGAAATCACAACACTTATTACAGTTAATGGCAGACGATTATTACTACTCATGTGCACTATTGCCAGTTCTGGTTTTAGCATTAAGTAAGCATCTATTAGCATAATTTACTACATAACCAGTTTCCTCTTGTAATGACTTAAAGGTCAATCAAACCGCCAAAGTGAAATGAAATTCACTGTCGTTTGAAATCTTTAACCGTTGTTTTCAATGTAAATATTCCCCTTTCGGTGCCCTCACTTTCCTTTATAATTCTTCCTAGATGAAATCGACCTAACTTCCACATTCTCCTTCCATACAAAAAAAATATTTTCTACGATCTTCAATCCCGAACTCATCATTCCATGTCACCTTTGGTTGAGTAAGAGCTGGTGAAATTTGAAACTGTATTCAAAGTCATTTTGATCCCTGCAGTGTTACAGTTACTTTAAATGTATGTTTTATACACGGGACTGATTATTACTTAACCTTTCTATTATTTCTAGATACTTTTGAACCCATAGTCAACCTCATATTCGTCTATTTCCCTTGTTATCAATATTTGGAAATTCTGGCTTCGAGATATGCCCTAGAGACACACAAATTGAGTCCTTCAAAGTGCAGAAAAGATTTTTATTCACAAAAAAATGAACATAGACACATATATTGTTTCTGGATACTTTTAGACTCAAAACCCACTTTTTAGGCCTAAAATCAAATTAGATGGTCTAACTTCCACATGACTACACCCCTAGCTTTAGAGCTTAGTAAGCGTTGACTTTTATTTGTAGCAACAGTAAACCTTAAATAGTAGAGTTGAACCGATAGCTTTAGGAATTTATGGCCATGTAAGGAAGAACTTATGACGGGCTTAGTAAAGAAAATATTGGTTGAACAATTCTCTCAAGTGATAGAAAAGATCTAAATTTTACAATCCCAATCTCCCTTTCTTAATTTAAAGATATTGACAGTCTTAACTTACACATTTTAAAGCTTTGGTTATAAGAACCGAAATCAACCAATGGAAACCAACAAATTTATGTATATTACAATTACGACAATCCACATATGTCCTACATCGTTTTCGAGATGGAAGCAAAATTTTTTCACAAGTTGTGCCTTGACTTTTTTACTATCAATTTATTTTATCTAATAAATTATCAATTAACTAATCGAATGTCCAGATCATTATTTATATATCTTAGTCTGAAAATTATTTTTCGAAATCAAACTCTTTTTAATGAGGCCTGATTGAAAAGACGTCCTCTTGAAAATGAAATAGGCCTTTGTTTGGAGTCACAACTCCTTTTTGAAGAGTTCAATTCGTTGTACGTTCGACAAAGTTTCATGACCATTTAGAAAGATTTATTGCTTAGATTTATGGCTAAACTGATTGAATATTTCAATGCAACTTAACAAATACTTTTTTTCTTCAGCGACGTGACACGGAAGATTTCATTATTGGAAAGTGTCGCGGGAGGCGTAGCGTAGTGGTTAAAGTTCCTGACTTGGACGTTACGATCGTGAATCTTCCTACCGCATCCTGTTATACCTCTCAAAAAAGGTGGAAAACGGGATAAAACCACCGCCGCTTATTAGAAAGTGTTTTTAACTTAACATAAATCAAAGTTCAAAGAAATAATAAAGAAAACGGTAGGAAAAAAGAATTTGAACTGTTACAAACCACTACGAAGAAAGAATCAGGCCTACCGGAAAGTTCCATCCGTTTTTAGAACCGTGCAAAAGTATAAATTTATTATACATTAATATAACTGCCTTCATTATTTATTACTTAATTATGTCCGATGCTGTCAAAAAAGGATTTTGTTCTAACATGATCTTGACAGTGTCGTCATCGATTAAAGACGGTTGCCCAGCGCGTGACTCATCAGAAAGGTCAAAACCACTTAGTTGAAATTTCTCGAACCACCTTCTACAAGTTTTATCAGAAACTGTACCTTCATCCAATACCTTGGACAAATTATCCACTCCTTCTGTATCGTTTATAAAAACAAAAAAATATTTTACTCTTCATGGAGTGGTTGAACTTGGCCCCACAAAGCGTTTTCTGTTGGAAAAAGCTGTCAAAAACATGCTTAAGTATTGAAAACTTAATAATTTCTTAGTATAAGACCGACAATATATTAATACAATATAAACATTTCATTCCTAAGAATCACTTTAATTTTTAATGCAATTATGTCAACCTTCGCTTTTTTCAAACTTTCTGTTAGTCTATAATAAATTATGCTCGTGTAGGCAAATATTATTTTTCGATTCATTCTTTTACAACATGCTTCCTCTTGTTCGGAGTAAATTAGAAGACAATCATGATTGACACTTAGCATGGTCAACTGTGAATGAGATGACCACCAAAGATGACGTGTCTAGTTTTTCGTTACTACTAGTAAATTTGACTGATAAACTGTCACGATCACCAACACAAAAATTTAGGTTTTGGTAGATTTATGGAAACACTTACCTATTTTCTCTCTCTTCTTAATTTCTTTCTTCCGATCAAGTTCATCTCGTTCGGATTTATTTTTGATTTCTGTTGAAATTATTGTTTTGAATAGAACTGAACAGAATTTAAAACTCCTTTCATTCTAAAAATAAAGAAAAATGTCAGTCACTCAAAATAGCAAAAGTTTAAAATAAGTTAAGTTGAAGTCAAGAAAAACCTTTTTTGAACTTTTCTTTTGTTCAATTTTTTTTTGGCCTGCAGGCAATTACCAGATGTTCAGAAAAGACTGGCTGGCTTAGAAAATAAAAATAAAAAACAGAAAACTGTTCTTTGATATTGTAATTTAACAGGCATTGTTACATTTTTTGATAAATTAAAATTACACATGGAAGTCGATTTTTAAAAACCTACGGTATACACGACCGCCATTATTAAAGTTCACCAAACTCTTTAGTTTTTCTAATGAACTGCTAACGTATCATATGAACAAGCAAATATTCTTACTAATTGATTTATAATTACTGGAGATGAATATATAAAGCAAAAAGGGTTTGATTGTTAATGTTGTTTTTTAAGATCTAATAGTCGACCAATTAATGCATCAGTTTACATAATGAGCAGTCTAAATGGGTGGTGTTGTCAAAAGGTTTCTCCCAAAAAGTAATTTTAAATAACATTTGCTAATTGTTTTTTGTTGACCGAACGTGTCGTCATCCATACCATAATCAATATGTTTTAAAAAATTCTCATAGCAGACATCTTTGATTGATCGGAGAGCTCGATTTCAAATTTAGGATTTAAGAGCGCTTTACATTCCTCTCTTCTTCTTGTGTCAGTAAAAAGAGAGAAAATGGATAAAAAGAGAGTATCATTTTCAAATTACATGTCGTGCACTTACAAAAGTGTATCACGAAGAGATAAAGCATGACATTGAACCACGATCTTCCCTGTTCCACTTACACCGAAATTTTTCGTCAATTGAACAAAATTGATTTGATTTATGATCAACGCAACTAAAGTTTAAGGTTAAGGTGTTTTTTTTTTGTGCCGATTTTACTTCGACCATGCACTACGTTCCTGTACCTGACGAAACTACGTGTAATTCATTGATAAGATTAGAAAAACGCCTTCCTGTAAAACGGGTCTCCAGCAAGCATCTCAAGACTCGTCTCATTTTCTCTAATCCGATCAAGGATATGAAAGTGAAGTTATAGCGTCTTGACTTCCTAAAAAGGTAGATACATTGTGAGTCTTCCGGCATGGTGAATCACACCACTTCTAAACTAAAAAAAAGGAAGTTGGAATGAATTACGTCTTTACCTATTTCTTTTCATGGCATAATAAAAATAAATAAATAAATAATTTGTAATACACAAAAGATTGAGATAAGAAAATAAATATAAACTCTACGAGAGAAAGGTTGAACTGTGAAGACTAGTTAAAAAATTGTAGAAGTAACCACGAGGATTTAGCCATCACACACGATCAAAATTGACAACAGCCACATACAGTATAACATGTTTTCGAATCCAATGAAAACTGTAACTTTAGTACTTCCATCATTATTATGTAAATAAGAAACCAACCGAGCAAACAAAAACTGACAAATTAAAAGTAGAAAATATTAAATTACGCTTAAGCTAGAAACAATCAGAAATTGAGATTTTCAGTGCTATTTGAATTCATTATTTTATGGGTGAATTTGATCTCTGAAATAAGTTAAAGTAACCGTTTATTAAAACCACTAAAACCAAAGCGTTTAAAAGTTCATTTTGAGAATTTAACACAAAAGATAGGGTGATAAAGGAAATATTAATGGACCGTTACACCCTCTTGCGTATGCAAAGATAAGAACTTGTATTGAGTTTTGTTGGAATCAATCAGTTACGTTCTTCGAGGTTTTAATTTTTAGGATTGGAAGTAGAAATTTTGTAACAGCCCACGATTTACACCAAATTTTAATTATAATTAATTTTAAATCAAAGATGATTGGTTTAAACCCTTGGTACTCAAGCTTTTTCCCTTCCGGGCAAATTTTCATTGTGACCATTGAGACTGGGCCACACGACTTACAAAAAGTTCTTTCGACTCATAGAGTCTACCCTCAGGGCGTCATCTGTATGTACATTTATCAGTCTGTTTCTGTATGTATTTTCTGTATATTGCCTCACAAAGATATGTTAAGGTAAACAATATTAACATTTTCTGGGCATAGGCCCAAACATTTTCGTACTGGTCAGACACTATGTTTCAGACTTAACAATGAGCAATCGACCTTTCACACATTTTCACTCAATCAGTTTCTGCTTAGCCACTGGGCCACTCAGTAGAGCTTGGTGGGCCGCAGTTTGAGTACCAAGGGTTTAAACGGTTTTCCTTCCACGGCCCGTTCGTCAAATTTTCGGTTCTTACTTAATTTTTTTGACAAAAGGGAGTATCGAACCTTCGTTAAGAATTAATCACTAAAAAGAAAGCAATTTTTAAGCAAAAAATATTTTTATAACACTCCTAAGTAGAAGAAAAACACGGTTGGCTTACATGATTCTACCATGAAATGCGGTACGACGGTTTTTGGGAAAAACAAAAGAAAAACGGCGGTATATGCTTGTTTAATTGAGAACAAGAGATCTACTAACCAGAAACAGGACAGTAAATACAGAAGCAACAGGTCGTTCGGGATGGTTTCTTCCCTTTGTTCCTTATTCTTCACAACTTTTAATTAAAGTTAACAATCGTTCCAAATAAATTTTTACTGAAATTTTTACTTTTCACAATTTCTGGAAGATTTGAGGTGTGGTGGAGAAAATCACTTGACTATAGAAGTTATGGTCGTTTGTCTGAATTCCCTCCCAAGTCCTGTTATACCCAAGGATGAAAAACGGGATTAAAACTCAAGTCACACATTTCTTTTCAGAGAACAATACAGTTTTTTCCAACAAAGTCAACAAAACAGAAAACGATTCATTACGACGATTTCAACTTCGTCAGCACTTCCTAAAATACATGAACGTGCGTGGTAAAAATAAGAAAAATAAAATCAAATAAATAAATAAAAACTTACATAAGACAAAAATAAACATTATGAAAAAAAGTTGGTGCAATACAAAAAAGGAAACATCAAGTCATTTATTATCAATTAAAAAGTAAAGAAATGATAAAAACTTTATCCTTTAATTAAAAATCGGATAGCAATCAAGCAAGTATTGCCGTGTCCTTGACCCCTAAAATGCTGTCGCACGGCGTACGCTTGTGATCACAGATTTTATAAATAAGATAAGCCCACGTTAAAAAAACGTTCTTCAACTAATTTTTTGTTCTAATGTCATAAAATGAAGAGCGAAACGGACAAAAACTAGTTTTCATAACATTAAAACAGAAAAAAATTGGATAAGTTTCAAGAACGAAAATAACTTCAACAAGTGTCGCGTATACAGTCATCTTT
Source organism: Columbicola columbae (assembly GCA_016920875.1). NCBI lineage: Eukaryota > Metazoa > Arthropoda > Insecta > Psocodea > Philopteridae > Columbicola > Columbicola columbae. The sequence goes on along the minus strand of JADMLL010000001.1, from coordinate 11,915,848 downwards.
AAACCCGCGCTTATTCTCTTACAAGAGATGGTTTCTTTCGACAGCGTTTTCGAGTATTTTTAGGCGCTGCAGCTCAATCAATTTATTTTCGTTTCCAGGTTTTCCTCACCTACACCCGTAAATATAAGATAGTAGGTGTTTATAAATATTATTAATCTCATCAATAGCAAATCTAAAATTGATATGAAAGACCTGCAAATTAATTCTAAAAGTGCTGTAGGAGGAAAAAGTCTAACAAAGCCTCGCCAAACGTAGATAGAAATTATTTACGTGGATATACTAATATGTATAATACCTTTAAATGCTGTATTATGTTCGCATCAATAGAAGGCCTTGATTTTAACAATACTGTATGTGAAAACCAGATGTTTGCAATTCAGAGCGCACGTAAACTAAATTGCATATTCTGCAGTTTTAAAAGTGCTTCCGCTTAAACGAGCAGTACATCGCCAAAGACCCCACAATTCTGTTGTTTCAGATTCTTCTTTTAGAACTATAATACTAAGGAGTCTGCACAATGATTTATGAAGAAAACAGTTCATTGCTCCACCAGAAAAACTTCGTATTATCCCAAAATAATCAACAGCGAAGTTTTATTTAATCTCAAACCTCAGCTGTGAAACCGTACACCGATAATTTTTTTATCTCCTATTTAACTATCGCTTGTCCCTTGTATGGAACAATAAGTAGCTGGTATGAATTTAAAAGAGCCGTTTTTATGTGGAGAATATAGAAACGATTAAATCCTACGAATGGGCTTAATACATAAATTAATTAATAGGATTCGACTTTTGAGCGTTTTACCCGCTGTCGATTCTTTTCAGAGCTTTAAAAATCCAGACAGATTTTCAAATTTGAACCGATAAGCCGTTTCAACTAATTAGAATAGGTTCGTATTGCAGTAATAAAATTTAATTCAAGAAATTAAAACTTTTTTCGGGGTTTAAATAAAACTTTGCAAAATTAGTCGCTGGCTGAAACAATTTTTTTAAACTTTTTAAAGTGTAGATTTCAGTTTGCGGAATTTGATCTCATTATAAAAACCAAATTCCACGAGCCCGGACACAGTTTATCAGATATTCAAATTTTAAAGGTTTTAATTTCAAGATGACAAAAAAAATTAATAACAAACTGGTAGAAAAGATAAAAACTTTTGAAAGCTGTTAAATAAAAGATCAAATAACAAAAGTTAGATCAAATGAATAGTCCTTCGCCGAGCCCCCCAAAAAAGTGGCAACTGGAAGAAATACTGTCATGGTGGTGACATCAATTGTCATTCTGGAAGGGAAAGAAGAATCCTTTTTAACCTTCGGAGTCTCTGCAATTCATTTACAGCCATATTAACCATATAGTACAACTATATAGCCATATTAAAAGTAAGAAACTTGTTAGTTTAGTATATGTATGTCAGTAATAATAATAATAGCTTATATTAGTAGAATTACATTTACATTTTTAACAACATAAATTAGAGTTATAATTTTCCACTAGGCCCATTTCGGGCAAAAGCCTCTCCCGCTACTCTCCACAGTGTTTTGTTTTTTGCTTTTCTACGCCACTGGGAGCCAGTAAAGGTAACTAGGTCGTCCTCCCATCTCCTTCTCTGTTGGCCCTTTTTTCTGTGCCCCAGAGTTGGAGACCAGAGCGTGGTCTCTTTGGTCCATCTTCCGTCGCTTTTCCTCATCAGATGGCCAGCCCACTTCCATTTCATCCTCTTGATGAACTGGACAGCATCTTCTGTACCTACTTGATTCCTTATGTCAGTAGTGGATGGGTTATTATGGTTAAGTAGTGTCATGTATGTAGTATATAAATACTAATTAGTGTATAATGGCTGTAGTATTTGTAATTATATTTATGCCTAAGAGCGAAAGAGGGGATCAATAAAAAAAAGATCAAACGAGAAACTGATACTAACTACTCTAAAAAATAATTATTATAGTACACAAAAAAACGGAAATCGAGACATTTAAAGTTCATTAGGTCTTTGTCAGAGCAAAACAAAAACTCCACTTCGATTATTCTTATTTATTCAAGTAGAACAAATTGTATTGATGTATGTTTTCTGTATTTGATACTGATATTGTGTTTACAAACTTGAAGATATTCTTTTTACGGAAAGTTTCGGCCGGCGCCTCATTAACGATCAATTGTTTCTCTTTGCTTTGTTCTTATGTTAACAGTAAATAACACATGTGGTTTGGATGTCAAAACATTTGACACTAAAAAAAGTTTATTTTTAATTATTAAATGATCAAAATATACGTCAGCAAGTACAGAAAGTGTGCCTTAAGAAAAGAAAATATATGGGGAAGGGTGATGGTGAAGGTGGTTTTGTGGCTGTAAGAGAAGATTTGCTGTTGTGGGATTACGTACAAGGTATTATAGGCCAAAGGTTTTTTTTACGCCCTTTTATATTGCGTATTTTACTACGAAAATAATAAAAGAAAAACACAATATGTTATAGTTTATAATGTTTATTTATGTTTTTGTTTTAAGCAACCCAATTTTCTGTAAGAGTGTACAGTAGAATAGAGAAATATTCAACTGTAATAGGTCTTCTCCGTAACAGTATTTCAGAAATCCCCACAAACTGAATAATTCCTTTTTGTATATAAATCCCGACCATATTTTCATACAGTTTAGAATATTTTTTAGTTCGTTACCTAGTTTTTGGTGTCAACAATCTCAAGATATTTAAAAAACTGTCTCTTGCTGAATTTAAAAACAGAATGTAGGACTGAGAACAATTGTGTAGCTTTGAACCAGTTTCACAACTTATTCTAAAAATAGAACAATTGTCCTGAATAATTGTGCTTACTCCTTACGATATGTATTTCACTGTAAATTAACATTTTTTATTGTCTTTATTTTATGATCAAAGACATAAAAGGCTTACAACCAGATAGAGGTTGATAATTTTCTTCAATCATTATCAATAATGATCACCTCAGAAATAGAAAAAAAATTAAATTTAGAAGCAATAACTCCCTTTGTTGTGCGTCATATATCTCTAATCAATCCCATTGCATACGATAATAATTATATTTATTTTAAACAAAAGAACAAACCGGTTTATCTCTTATCAGAAACGGTGACCAGTTACAATTACTCCTAGTTCTGCTTCTGTCCGCAGTCCGCCAAATCTTTTATTGAACTTACGTTATTAACTGCAGACGTCACTTGTAGAGTCGTACATCCTCATTGCTGTCTGCAATATCGTAATTAAACATTTGAAACTAGGCACTTGCGTTGAAATGAAGAATATTGGAATAAAACGTTGAACTAGTAAATATTTGTCGTCAGTTTACATCGAAACAGAAAAAGCAACGCAGTTCATGAAGGAAATCAACTATAAGGACCATAAGCGCTCCCATGCAAACGGCCTTGAATTCCATTTGATTTAAACAAAATCATTCTAACGCCTGAATTAGCTTGCGTACTGTAATATGTATAAAGTACGTTACAGAATGATGGGTGAAACGTCAAGAAAAATAGTTAATGTGCGAAAAAATAGCCTGGTGAAATAATTTTTGAAGACTCACAGAGATAGTTTCACGTATCATAATTAATTTCAGATGACTGTGTCCTTTTGTATTTCGAGCAGAGTTTTACAATTGCACACAACTTTATGAATTTGAAGAGAAGTGACACAGAAGGAATTAAATAGTTTGGCTAGAAAAATGCCCAAAATGAGTTAGAAGGTTTCGTTGTTGAGGTGATTCCTTAAATTTAATTTAGTCGTACGAATTTTTTTCTTTCCTAACACCGAGAAAGTGGTTTTTAAATTTGACCGACCGCCTTCACGCCTCCAGCTATATTTCCTAACTTCTCTTTAGCATGGCCCAAATTTGCCCTCTGGTCATTGTCATATTCCAAATATGCAAAACACGAAGAATCTTTGGCGTGTTACGTGATTTTTTTCTTTCTACTTTTCCTTTTTTCTCATATTTTCTATATTTTCGTTTCCCTTTCTTCGAATCTTCCAATTCATTTTGATTCTTATGCTGCGTTATATATTTTAATTGCATGTGAAAGTGAAATGTATGACCGTGTTCCTCTCGTGCCCTCATCATTCTAGAGGTCCGATACATTGAAACTCGTAATTTCATTGACCTAACTACTCGACCACCCAAAAGATTTTCATCTCCTTAAAAAATTTTTAAGATATTTAATACGACTAGAACATTGAAAAGGTGTATAAAGAAAAATGATTATGGCTTTCCAATGTTTTTGAAATTGATTTTGCCTTCCAAAAGCTTTTCATTTTTCGACGTTCCAAAGCCTATTAGAAAATATCTATAAAATTATATGTTGCAATAAATTTTAAATTACGAAGGCCTTTTTTGATATATATTCGTTCAAAACACTCTTTCCTATTCATGTCCAACTGACTACGTAACCGGTGAGGAGAAAAAATTTTAAGGAAAAAATATTTTTATTTATTTATTTTGCCTTATCTTCAGGAAAGGAGCAATAAGCACATACGGCCATAAAATTTGGAATAAAATTTTTACTTAGACATAGGAGCAAAGAAAATGATTTCTAACAATCCACCTTAAAGTGTCGCAGTTTGACACATTACTCTTAATTCGAGAAATTAGCACTGACTGATTGATTGGTTATTAATTAAATTAACGCTTGAAAATTGTAACCAAGTGCTTACTCCTAGACTGCAATTAGTAACATCTGTCAATTTGAAAATCGATATAATCAAAAAAGACATTAAAAGTTTATTGAAAATAATTTATATATAGTTTCTTAAGAACAAAATTACAGTTTACGTCTTAATTTTCAAGGACGATTAAAACCATAGAAGAAGGGGTTTGGAAAAAAATTTTTTAAATTATTTTACACGAATTTTTGCCTGTAAAACGCCTTTATAGCATTGCATCATGTTCCATGGGAACAAATCTTCAGTTTTTCGATGTTTGAATATCGAAAGTTCAAGGTAGAATTTGAAGACAGATTTAATTTCACTTGCTTGGCTAAACTTTATTTAGCCAGGTGAAAAAATGAAAGGCGCAAATTGTTAAAAAGCAAAACCTGCATTTGAAAAGGAACTCGACATTCAGTTCTTATTAATGTGTAACACAATGGAAATTAAAAACTGAAAGTGATTTTAAAGACCACTATTCCCTTTCCGATCCCAATATCTTCGGTTGCAAAAACTGGTTTCTTAGAGAAACTATTTCGAGTCCATTTTTTTTTAATTATGGAAAAAAAACTCAGAAAATAAATAGTTGACAAATTTGAGGACGGTCGGAAAATCGATTTATAACGTTTTTAGTTTATCAGAAACAAAAGTGGGAAATTTTATAAAATTACTTTTATCTTGTTTAGCCGAAAGATTGAGATTCAACAAAAATGGCAGTCGGAAGTTCTTAATTAGCTGACTTTCCTTGGTAGTTGGAACCAAATTAACGTCTGGAGAAGATCATCAGCGAAGGCTTCTTTTAAACACTTTTTCTCCTCTTTTTTAATTAAATCTCTTTTTTATTTACAGATTCGGCGAATAAATCAAACCAAAAGAACAATTTTTACTCCCTTTTTGCCTTTGGTACAGGTTTCAATATTAGAATGCTTTCCAGAAATTAAGGTCAATGATTCAAATCAAAGTTCTTTTAGTCAAGTCGTCTGTAAAAAAAAGACATTGCTTATAGGATTCCTTCCCAAAAAACGTATATTTGGCTCCTCAATCACCATTACTTAGACGAATGTAAACAAGTTCTTTAAACAGCCGATTCTGGTTGGGTGAGCCTCTAGGACAAGAATATAGTCTGGGGTACCATAAGTTTCAGTTATCTTAACCCAAATCTGTTGAAAACCACCAGTGTTGTGGTGAAAATCAGATACCTGTGGTTTAATATTAGTTTATTTAATTATATTCTATTATCAACCGATTAATTAATGCTAATTATCGATCACAAATTTCACATAATTAAATTAAAATTTGGCTAAACTCTTCGTCGAGGGGAAAAAAAGGATTTTCGAATATATTCTTCGCACTCAATAAATAATCCAAAACAACTTAAATTCTACGTCTCAGTTTAATAAGAAACGAAGAAAATATTTAAAATTTTAAATTTGAAACTGTAGGGATAAATTCTAGAGCCAGAGATAAAAATGAACCGTTGAAATTTGCACTCGGACTACACTTTGACTTTTGTGTACACTTTTAGATAATTTTGAGTCAAGAAAAACAATTAAACAATAACAAATTGAAAGGTTTCAAAAGAAATAAACACGACCCACAATCTATACCCTACGTCGAATTTATCACCAACATTATTTGGCGTGGAAGGAACCTGAGGAAGAAGGGCAAAGCCAACAGCACACGACAATAAACAAATGGTTTGAAAATATTCTTAAGAGTATACCTTAAGCATTACTTTAAGAAATTCAACTAACAAATACATCATCAGCATAAGTGTTTTAGTATCCTCTGCTCTGAATTAAAATATAGATATTAGTATTTGTTTGAAGATTTCAGTTCAAGACCCATGAACGTTTCGTCAACTATTCTGGTGTTGACATATTTAACGTAACAGGATTCTTACAATATAAGAATTTCTTCATCATCCTTTGTATCGTTTAAAATCTGAAGTGAAATTGTAATGAACGCGAACTTTTGCCTATATATATTGCAATTCATGTGCAAAATGTCACGGTGATATCAGACACAAAATCACTCATCCTTAAATAAACCAATGATCTGGTAATTGAAGACAATAAATAAAAAGAACTTTCTACAAAGTGCAATAACAAATTATGAAAGATTTTTTTTTGCCTTGGCTAATAATAAAGTAAGATTTTGATTGAAAGACATGTAAAAGTCGAGTTTCCGCTGATTCGATCTCGATTGCAAACAACAGTAATAAATAACGTGTGAGTTGCAAAATGTTGTTTCAAAATAAAAAAAACGCAAACATTACTACTTTCATATTCATTCAAATTTTTTAGAAACCGAAGAAATGATTATTTTTCATAATAAATCAACTGATAGTCTGTCTTTGAAATCTCGCGGGTTTTTCGTTAAATACGTTCTAGAGAAATAAATAAAAATTAAGAAAAATCTTTCCGACATAAAATCTTCTTTAAAAGATGTTTTTAAGTAAATCAAATAAACTAAAAACTTACAGAAAACATAAAAATTAAAGCTGATAAGATAAAAAAAACACAGAAAAGATAAATCGCACAGTCGTAAACGTCGCGTAATCAAAGCGCGTAACAACAAACACGATATCACAACCTTTCACGACGAGAACCGCGGCTTCACTAGAACGGATCACACAATATCGGATAGTGGGAGTAGCAGAAGTGAGAAGCGGTTTTAACGAGAACGAAAAAAAAGTCGTGTTTTCGTTACTGGAAAACAGATCTGGCGGTTGTTGAACTGAACAACGCCAATTAAAATCTAAACGGACGTTTGGTTGGAAGAATGAAAAATGAAAAAATCTTGGTTCATGGGTTTCCCACTCTCAGATGAATAATCCCTCTATGATAAGAGATGATAGTTTGTGTTTGACTAAGGCTGTGAGTGTGAATCATAGTTATTTTGCCTAAAATGGGATTCTGCGAAGTTTGATAAGTATTTCTGCGCTATGTGGGAGAACACTAAAAGAAATTAACAGTCAGAAAGAGCAAATTTATCACAACCCATCGATAGAAATTTTTTTTTTTCTTTCTTCCCCTATGGAGCCTATTTCGAGTCTCTGGAAGACCTGCCTGTTACAGCATAACTTTCCAGATTCTCGGCTGTGTTAGTTTTTTAGCAGTGTTAATGTTTTATTCTACCGATGAAATGGTTAGTCTTTGTTAATTATTTCTTTTTCCTGAATTGGCCTTGTCTGGCCCTTTCATCGTCTTCTTTTATGGTTAGGACTTCCCGACAGAAGTTAGCGAAGACTTGCCACTTCTCCGGGGAGTCTAAAATGTTAGTAATGATATTTGTTAAATTGAGGTCGGAAATATGAGATGTTAATATGCTTCTTTGGTTATCCCACTTGGGGCATGCTGTTAGTGTATGATCTGAAGAGTCACTGTCGGCACTGCAATAATCACAGGCCGGAGTGTCCCTTCTTCTGATTTTGTAAAGGAAGGCATTAAAGCAGCCATGGCCCGTGAGCATCTGAGTCATGTGGAAGGTTAAACTTCCGTGCTTTCTTTCGACCCACTCTTTGATGCGTGGGGCGATGGCTGCTATAATGGGTTTGTTAGTAAGTCCTGAATGAATTAGTGATTCCTGCCATCTAATGAAGGTTAGTTCTTTTGTTAATTTTTTAATGTTAGTGGAACCATCGATAGAAATTAAGGCAACTATCCCCGAAAAAGTCTACAGAAAACTAGACTTCAAACTCAGAAACACTATTTGGAATAAGATTTTTGTGACTTTATACAGTGGCGTACCTAGAACTTTTGCCGCCCGGGGCGATCTCCAGTTTGCCGCCCTTTCTATTATAAGTCAATCAAATAGTGGTTTTTATAAATTAATACACATAAATAAATTATTAAGTTATTTAATCAATATTAATTAATACACAGAGTAAATTTTTTTAGGCATATTTGTATGCACTCGTAAACATATTTATATAATATCTACTCTTCTAGCTTTCATACTAGAAAAATCGTGTATAATGCTCTCAAAATTTATATTATTTGTAATCATAATAATCATTTATTATTCAAGAAAGAAAATAAATATGAAATGAATAAGTTGCTTTTTACAACTATAAGTAAATACTAAAAAATGCCGCCCCAAGGTAAGTGCCGCCGGTGCGGACCCCTCCCCCGCCACTGACTTTATATATTTTTAATATATTATTTGAGTTTTAATTCCGTTTTTCAAGTTTGGGTATGACAGGAAACGGAAAAGGACCCCAACTTACGGCCACTTATAGTAGGGCGCTTTAAATATATACCAAAGACACAAAATTATAATTATAAATTATTAACAGTCAATATATAACTATATAGTGAAAACTTTTAAATACTTCTCAAAGCCTTGTCTGTGGTGAATAATATTAATTTTCAGTGAAAATAAAACGTCAAGAAATTAAATTGATGGTGATCTGGTTCTTTTATTGTTAAAGAAATGTGGCAACAAAAGACTACAATAACGGGGGCATAAACATCCAAAAATAAAATTTTAAGGGGAACATAATTTTAAAAAGTTTAAAGTTAATTTCGAATTACCCATGAATAAAATATGTTTTATAGTTTTGGGTAAATCAACAATATTTGAAAATCGTATAACTATTGACAAGAACTAATTAAACAGATTTCTGTTCCCAGTTAACTCTAGCAATGTCCATAGGTGGTTGGTAAGGCTACAATAATAGGGGGACCAGATTAAGTTGCTGGTCACAGAAGGTAGATGAGGTATACAAAAATGATGAAGTGGGAGAAAGCGTGTTAGGTCTTGAGACGTTAACTCTACGTTAAGACGGAACGCCATGACGTTTGTTAAGTAGGAAAGACGGTAAAGAGATAAACTGCCATTCTGAAGGACCAATTGAGAGAGAAGTGCTCATTTCCTCCTTTCGATCCGAACCAACAGATTCATCTAAATAAAGGAATTTGGAAGAAATCGAGGGAAGGGGGGGTATTCCACTACACAGAAACCCAAATTTAATGTAGAAACTGAATTTTATTTAAGTTTTATGACTAATGTAATATATAAAATCAAGAATATTTACAAATTAGACGAATGTAACAAATTTAATGGAAATCAGTCTTGAACAAAATTAAACAATTTGAACTCAAAATATACACGAGGAACAAAAAAAATCAAGGCATCACCGTTTAGAGAAAAAGGATGTTCCCTGGCCTTCAACCTCCAACCGATTTTGTGTTTATATCTGTAACAGAATTCGTGAACATATACATTCCCCAAATAAACGGCAGATGTAACTGATTTCATCCGTTTATGTGCGGAATCGAAAAATTTTTCCGCAGTGCACCTAGATAACACTGACTATTCGGTATCCTTAAAGTGTATAAGTTTGTATTTCTCATTTTCTTTCAAAAATAAATTAATTAATGAAAATAAATAAATCAAATCCCAAATTAATTTCCTTAAATGTAATGTAAACAGTTATAATTCATTGACTATTGATTCTACCAAATAATTTTTTATGTGATTGTATACATGATTTTGGTACATGGAAATAAACTTATAATTATTTAAGCATATAGAAGCGTTGCTGTTGTTTTAGCAAAGTTCTTATTTTCACTTTAACGAGTCCCTAGTAGGTGATGTAAGAAACGAAACAATTTTTCCCAATAGTTTGGTGGTGGTTTGTTAATCCCGTTTTTCACCCTTAATTTTGGGTATAACAGGATGCAGGAGGAGGATTCGAACTCATGACCATTTGCGTCCAAGCCAGGAACTTAACCATTACAATACTCCTCCCACTTTCGCACTAGTTAATCTGCAGCTTAGCTAGGGAATGTGAACATTCAACGACTTCTCTACTTAGCCACAACAAAACCAAAATATTTTAATACTCCATGAAATTGGCTATTGGCTAGAAAAACTAGGCCAAAGCCATTATAGAGCCACATCATTTTATAAGTAAACACCCAATGAAATTCATCGTTCTCATGTTTTTTATAGAAATATTCATACACCGTTTAATGACAGCAAACAAATTTTCTTTTCTCACAAAAAAACGAACCTTCACACTAACAACTGGTTCTCATTAAATATATTTTGTTGCCTTGAATGGTAAATAATAATAATAAAAAAATTGATAAACTAACTAAAAATAAAGAAAAATAAAAGTAAAACATTCAAAATATAAACTTTCAAAACAAAAGATGAAATAGATTTTTAATTAACACTACTTAAAAATTTTAATAAAAAAGCACTGTGGTGAGCTTTTTCTTTATAATTCTAATTCAAATTTAAATCAATATAATCAATTTTTCTCGTGAAATTATTTACATATTTTTAGATAAATATAACTAATGACTAAGTACAGTAGACTGGTAAGAAATAAACAAATTTCAAAACTTTATAAATAAGGCAATGAAGTCATTCACATTAGTATTGGAAAAGATTGTTGTTTTATCTCTAAAATTTATTTAATTAATTAATTAATTTCTTGTAACTTACGTCAATCAAAAAATTTATCTAACAAACATATAATTTGAAATAGACAAAACCTTTGGCAGAAGTGTTTACATAAGATTTTCATTTACTAAATAATTTTAAACTTCCCCTTTAAATTGCTTTACGTGATCATTATTATTGTGACTTGTCATGATGTAAATTTTCATAGGACTTTAATTCAATTACAAATACCAAATACGGTAACATCTATCTCTGATCTCGAAAATCAAACTAATTAAGAAATAAAAAAAAAGGAAATCCTGTGGGATTATCATGAACATTTTGCATTTTCATACTTTTCCTACTACAATATTGGGCATTGAAATTAATTTTACATGAATCAAAACAATTATGAAAAGTATATCATTTGGCTCATTGTTGGAGTCACACAAATTTTTATAATCACAGACAAACGACACATATAATAATGAACTCTTGTTATCAATTTATCTATCAAAAATTTGCTAGAGATTTAAATTTTATTTAATTAATTCACGCTAAGTTGTCAATTAAAAATTAAACAACTGCATCCTAAAATACTCTAAAGCACTTTACTTTCAATTTAATTTATCGCGATATTAAAACTGTTAACCTCTTGCCTGTTACATTTCCACTGGAAGGATTTAGATGCTTTCTAACCAAGCTTAAAAAATACATTTATGGCTTACGACTTATGTCGCAGTTTTACAGGCAAACACTACAAATCTCGATGCTTTAGGTAGATTTTCGTTTCAGAAAAGTCTAAGAATAAATTGTCTACGGATTTCTACGATTGCCTCTAACCTTTCTGTTAGCTTTTTGAATAAAAGAATTGAAAACGTTGAATTTGAATATACTCCTAAACCGAAATTTACAATGTTCAATAAATACGCTATTTAAAAAACCAAAACCTGAGTTCCTTCGTAATTTTTTAGTAACATAACATCTCTAGAAAAACTATGGATGGTAGGTGAAAATCATATTAATTTTACAACCGAATTTCGAATCCAAGTAGAAAAACTTCTCTACAACATCTCTTAAGAAATCACTCTAAAGCTTTTGTTTTAGGAATTTGGACAATAACTTATGAATTAAATTTGGTACAATTACAAAAATAAGTATTACGTCATTAAAGTTAACATTTGCATTTCCGATTTTTTTTTCTTGAATAGTTTCCGTTAAACAAAATTTTCCTGAGTTTTTCTTTTTAAGTAGATAACCTCATTATCTTTCACAATTAAAAAAATGTAAGTTTTTATTTAAAGCGCTCTTTTAACCCATCTTTATAATAGAAACAAAATGACTGCGTACTTTTCCGCTCTTTTCACATAATACTTTTATACATATATACAACGACAAAATAAAACACGATTTTGGTTTACTTCAGGTACTTCATACTTTGTGTTCCTTTTTCCCTCTCATTTAAAACTCATTTCAACCATTTTGTCGTTTTATTTCTTTTACTTTGTTTTCATTCCTAATTTTTATCAGTCCTTCCCATCCAAACTCCTGTATCCTCCCTCCCAAATGGCAGTTTATAACAAAAACAAGTACTGACAGGACCGCAATACCGGCTTATCAAAAGACACCTTCCGAATTGACCAACTATCTATTGTGGCAGGAGTTTTGCATCAAAGAGCAAGTTACTCAACTTTTTCGATTATTAACTATGATCTCGATCAAATTAACAGCTAACAGAAAGTTTAACAAAATAATTGCTACTGCGTGTCAAACTACTGGACGCGACTACTTGCAAATAGAAAGACAACAAGAACAAAGTAGACGACGAAGACCTTAACAACCCTTCATTTCCCTCACAAAACAAAAAAATAAATGTTCCAATCAAAGGAATGTACTAAAATAAACAGAAAGCCCATTCGAAAAAAAAACGTTTCTTTTAAAATTTCTCATTCAAAACACTTAAAGAAATACAACGACGCCCCTTTTTTTAACATACCTCCAACATCTTCGTTCGAAATTCTAAATTTTAATAAGCGAAAAAATTCATTATGTAAAATACAACTGTTTCTTTAAAGTGCACAAATTTTTTATAACTAATTTAAGATTTTCCTAAATCAAAATGCTAATTAAAACTAGAAAAAAACTTATGATCGCGTTAAAAATTTCCTTTTTTTATAAATCCTAAAACGAACTCTTAGATACAATATATCCCATAAATTCGAAGTACTACAGAAGTAATAATAAAAATTGGAAGAAAATTTTTTTTTTTTAAGAAAACAGGTTCACAATCCACAAACTGTTAAGTTAGTGGCGAAAGGAAAAGTACTAACTCAACTAGATATCTCCTACCATGATTAGAATTACCTACACTGCTTCTGAATTCAAATGAAAAAAACTTGAAGTTAAGGTTTGACAGTCACTTTCCACGTATTAGCGTCACAATTAAATTGGTCCAAATGTCATAGAGATTTAAGGCTTGATTACGTACATGATGGCCTGATTGAGGAAATGACACAAAGAAACATTAAGGAGGGATGCGAATTACACGGTTCGCGTACGAAATTAAAAAGGAAAGTACGGTAACAGGAAAACCTTATAATTAATAACAATAAACAAAAAGTATCTTTGGTTTGAATAAAACGGTGGGTGACTTCCAGAGATTCTCAGTTTGAATGTGGTTCAAAGGATTAATTCGACGTGTAAAGCTTACATTTATTACAGAATTTCTCCACTAATACGTGTAAAGAGTTTTTAAAGGCGCATTCGAATTAAATTGAAAATATGATTTTTGAGCTGTGAATTGATTGACCTCGAAGTTTGCATGAGATTCTGATGTACAATTTTCGAGTATCTCAAACGCAAGACCATTTCTAATCAATTTTATAACTCAAATGACTTTCGGTTACAAAATTAACGGCATTTTCAAAATGCACCTTTCTGTGTAAAACCCTGAAAAAACTAGAATAACAATTCATGCGGACATTCTTTGGTTAATGCCAAATTTCCCAACATTCCTGGGACACAATCTGTATTTCTTTTGCCAAAGACCACAGCCAAAATTGTACTTAAGTATTAATCGTTCAAATTAATCTATAAAATTTTCTCGTGTTCTTTGTCTCTTTTTTTTTCAAATAAATGTTCCATACTGAACTAATTAATGCTGAAATTCCTTTCCTACACTATATTCTTACTAACTAGTAACTTTGGTCAATTTCAAAAACTCATTTGGTGTTGTTTCTTTATACTATTATTCGAACGCAATTTCTCTTCCCTGTAACGACGAAGTTTATCTATGGCAGGAAGAATAAGTAAAATCACGCCCGATATGAAAATGAAAATACCAGACACATAAAAAGAAATGTCATAGCTATTCGTGACGTCATAAATCCAACCTAAAACAAAATTTATTAATAGTACCTAAGAGTGGAACAGCGACGATTACTGAATGTAACAGTAATTAATGAAATCCAATAATAAAACATTTTTCCCAAATTCAATAAGTAAATTGAATAAAAGACGAAAACAACCAAATTATAATCCATTCACTATACTTATTAAAAAATAATATAATTAAGTGAAGTTTCTGTTTACTTACCCGCCAAAGGAGGTCCCACCAAGTTCGCTATACCCTGTACTAATAAGAGAAGACCATAGGCATTTGTAAACTTCTCGATTGTTATCAGGTCGACTAAAATTATGCTGGTCAAACTGCAGTTGGCAGCTATGAAAAATCCAAAAGCTCCTGCCGCCGTATACAAAGACACACTGGATGACAGCAGAGGAATAACACCGGTGGCAATGCCACAAAAGAACATGCAAAACGCGTAAGCAAGATTGGCATTGAAACGATCTCCAACCCAGCCGAACATAATTTCGCCTATCATGTTTAGTATACCTGAATGAATAAATTGAGACAGTTAACTACTCAAGTTTTCTGAGGAATTAAATCGTTAAATTTATAATTTATCTTTACCTATGGCCGATATAAGGTAAGAAGCTTCGGTTTTTGAAAATCCCATTTCGATGGCATTGTCCGCTAAATATACATAGGGAACGTCGTACCAAGTGTACAGAAGAAAATTAGAAATCGCGAAAAACAAAAACCTAACATCTAAGAAATGTGAAAAATCCATCATAACAAGGAGATCCCAACACTCATATAAGCCACCGTACCACTGAAATAAAAAGACATTTTATGAAAAATTTTTCTCAATTAAATAAATACTCTTTGACAGAATCACTCACCTCATCTTTTTCTTCTGCTATGGTTGTCATCGAATTCCTGTAAATATCTGGACAACTTGAAGCCCTTAATCTATACCGGTTGATATTAAGCATTGCTCCTCGGTATGTTAATGAATGCCTTCAAACAAACAGAAAAAATGATTAAAAAACTGTTGGCACAAGAAAGAAAAGCACATCTCACAACAATAAATATTTTAAAACTCCATGAACATACCTATGAACCCTCAAATTCTTCAAATATGCAAAGGAAAACTTTTTTTGGGTAGAATCGATTCTTTTCACCCACCACTGACGCCTAGTTAAACTAGAGGGTTCCTTTGTGGGAGATCTTACCACCAGAGTATTGGGTCGGTCAGAGGGTGTAGAATTTGGTGAAACAACAACTTTGGCATTCCCTGGAACAGTGGCTTCCACCGCCAAACCAGAATCGCTACAGCTTCGGGACGAAATCAATAAATTTGGATAATTCTGAACCAAACACCTGTACACGTTTCTAGAAAGATAATATTCAAAAAGAACAATACATTAATATTTTTAAAACCTAGTAGCATTCTTATTATTTAAAATATTTTAAAATCTTCTTAAAAGTAACTATCATTAATACTCACTTATGTTTGCTAAGTAATTCAAGGGCCTCCAAGGGAACTTTTTCCCCACTCTGAATAAAATTGGGAATGTTGACCAAAGAAGTGCACTTAGTATCTTTTTTCATTCCGACATTATTCGCTTCCATGCAATCGTTGGGTGTGTCAATCTTTGGTACACGACCGCTCGTCAACATTTTTTTCAGTTCATCAGCATTCGGCTGGAGCAACGATGAAGATTCCCCACTAGAAGTGGTCGTTCTAAGGGATTTATTAGAGCTGCTGCTTCGATTTCGAACTCGCTTTCTCCTGCGCTTCTTTCTATTTTCTCTCAATTTTGCTTTGAACCTGTTCGTCGTCCAAGGAAGATCCCTCATTAAAGCACCACAGACGCACATGTTTAAAAAGAAACCGGCTAAAATTAAAGTTGTTCCCCTCCACCCATATTCCTCAAGAAGATACTGGGTTAGTGGAGCAAAAGCAAAAGTCCCGATTCCGCTTCCGCAAAAAGAAAGACCAGTAGCAAAACTTCGCCTCTTTTCGAAATAATAGGCTACAATCACAACTGAAGCAACGTAACACAAACTTAATCCGAAACCCGAAATGATCCCGAATGTAAGAAATAAAACCTCGATTGAATCCGTGAAACAAGAAATTACAAATCCAAGTGAAGCAAGAATAGCTCCGAAAATGGAAACGCGACGACAACCAAATCGATCAGTCAGAATACTAGCTATGGGACCTGATAATAGAGGCATAGCCATAAAAAGACTTCCAATGCAGGCTGTTTTACTCTTAGAATCGCCAAAATACTGAAGAAACTCAACATATATGACTCCAAACGAAAAGGTAACACCATCTGCGATCATATTTACTAAAAATGACGAGAAAACGACAACCCAACCCCACCCACCATCAGGAGCTTGGGTTTCAGAAAAGCGTTCTTGGCTTGATTCTTCTGAACTAGATTCTGAAGACTCGCTGCTGGAACTGCAAACCAATAAAAAAGAAAAATTATACATGTCGCCATTAATATTTATTTTAAAAAGATGAGGAAAGACTACATACCTTGTCGACGACTCAAGAGAAAAGTGTTCAGAAGCTTCATCTTTGTGAAACTGAACATGTAAGCGCTCATTTTGGGGTTTATGATATTTCTTCTTTTTTATATCCCTGTTATTACCATTTGATTCAGGGATCTTGATTTGTTCGTCAGCTGTGGTCTTATATGAATTCAAATATTTCTCGTTCACTTCAGTCTTGCCATCAAAATTCTGGTATGAATCAACCTTTAAACCTCCATTATCGCAAGCAGCGCTTTGTACTTTACCATTACCATCATCTTTTGCAGTGAAGTGGTTTCCGGAATCAGTTTCGTTATTGTTAGTTAAATTTTTATTTAAAGCACTCTCATTGTGGTTAATAAGTCTTCTATTGGAGTTTGAATCATCCTCAGGTGAGTTGATTTTGTCCATTTTATATTGTAGGTTCCAATGAGTTGTGAAAAACTCGAATTATTAGCCTTGTGAAGTATCATGCAGCTTATTTTGTCAGAAAAGGTAACAGTCTATAATTGTATTATTAGAAACCTTCTCTTCTCAACTATACTATCAAACACTCCTAAAAAATAACATAAATTATTATATTTTAGCTTTCCTGGCGGCGGGGTAACTATCACACCCAAGAATATGACTTCCACTTCAATATAAATATTATAAATAAAATATTTGAAAACGCTTCTAAAAGTTGCAAATTAATAATATTATGTTCAGTAAAAATATACCTTTTGTAATTTCGTTAAATATAGTTGCACCTTTAAGAAGTCCTGGTATTCTAAGAACAAAAAAGCAGGCATGGTCCTGACGCGAACCAGCTATTAATCTTAAAATATTAATTGTCCGACAGATGAATAGTGAATTGATACTGAAATTTGTTATCAGAGCCATGCGTCATCTACTTTCGGTCAGATACCTAAAATGAAAAACGTATCACGCTATTAATGGTCTAAAAATTTGAAAAGCAAGATCTAATCCTAAATTATAAACTTGGTGTTTGAACACCATGATTCTTTACATTTTAACACTAAAACATATAGAAAGAACGATTTAGAGTTTTATGTAAAATCTTCATAAAATGACTGCTGGATAGTGTGAGCCTACTCAATGTACACTGAGTTTATATAATGATAATTGATCGAAATACTGTCACCGAAATTAATCATCTGAGTTACAAAAAAACAAACATCAAAAGTCAGCTACCATTTTTGGTGAGCGGGCCACTTTCCAAGAAAAACATTTTAAGCGGCCCGCAATGTCATATGTTTGGTATTTAATATGTTTTTATACAAAAATATAGATTTGATTAAAAATCAATATAAAGAAAAATTAATTTCAGTAACAGTTAGCCTATGTGATATAATGACATCGGAGGACCAAAATACTGAGATTTCCAAAACGTTTTGCAAAATTTATAAAAATTACACTCCTTAATGGGTTGCACATTAACTGCTACGGGCCATGGATTACCAACCCCTGGACTGTAACAATGACGAGATTAATCGTTCCACATGTCCCAATAAAAATTTATTTGAAATCCTCTTAAGATTTCTGACGTTTTCATCCAAAATGAAATCATATTAAAATTTTAAAATAGATTAGCTCAAAGCGTGTGTCTGGGAGATGGCCAAAAGATCTAATACGTTAAAAATTTGACGGATTATAATTACGAATTGTTTTCATTAAAAAGAAAAGTGCCAAATTGCTGGTGATAAGAAACCAGCTGATAAAAACAATGATGGGGACAAGAAACTCAGTCAGCAACAAGAAGGGTCCATCTGTAGGTGATAGAAGTGCTAGACAGAAGGGTCAGGACAAAGGCCTCATGCCAAAACACCACCATGCTATACAACTAGACCATTATTGCTACAAGTGACACGTTTGAAAATTTTAATGGCACCCAAAAAAACAAAATTTTTTTTCTTATAAAGCCATCTTTTTTGATACAAATTAATTAAAAATTATTAATCTACACTCAATTTATAATTTATGATATAAATTTGTAGAACTGAATACCTATCTGAGTATGTTAACTAGAACCGTCAAATTATACGTTTTATTATTATAATATAACATAGATTCCCTCGAAGTATAAAAAGATGCGCCTTTGATGAAATTGTTTAAAGAAGAATTGCTTTTATTTATTTATTTATACTTGCGTATATTTTTTCATCACGCTAACATTTGAAATGAAATTTTATTGTGGCACGTCACCTATTTAAAAAAGAATTTTTATGACTTTGTGGCACGGACATCAAAAAAGGTTCGCCATCCCTGAACTAGACTATAAGAGAAAACATACATAATAATCGCTCAATCACTGATAATTAACAATACTCGGTATCAGTATATTTTTAAAAATCTGAGATTTGTGTTTTTAAAGGCCCTTAAAAAAATTTTTGACCAAAATACTCAAGTTCGTGACATATTGGCACTTAGGTGAACTAAACAGTAGATTAATGTCAATGTTCATAATTCGACCTACTCTAGTATCATTCCTCACGAATTTTATCAGACTTTATGAACTTCTAAATAAAACAACAAACAAAATTGGGTTCAGGTCTGAATCATTTATGTATTCAAATTAAAAAACAAACCGGAAGTTGAGTTTTCATCTAATATCAAAATCCACCATTTGAGGACAAAATTAGAGTGGCAAAAAAAGGCTGGAACTCTTCACTTTTCTTTGAAAGAAAAATGATAAGAGAACGGCTTTGAATATACCATCAACAATGAACTTTATTCAAATATCACTAATTAAGAAAAACACAGACACACAAGTTGTATTCAAAAAAAAGTTTCAAACAAATTATATTTGCAGAAAACGTTACGAGACAGTGATTCTTTGATAACAATGAATTGCGTTGACCAAGCTTCAAATATGGGAAATGACAGACAGTTTTTACTGTTCTCCTTCTTCTCACAAAGAAAAGTTCGAGACAACTTATTTAAATAAATAAATAAATTTATTGGCTCACGAACACAAATAATAAAGCTTAAATTGAAGTTTTCTTTTGAACTTTTCGATTTGGCGGCAATCGATTTGGAACGAAACAAACAGAAATTGTGCAACAACAAAATTTGGAAACATTCTGCGGTTTTCTGACAAATTCTTTTGTAAAAAAGAAAATAATTGAAATTGACCGTGACACCAAGACTAATTTGCACAAAAATCAGTGAAAATTATCTACGAACAGTTGGGATGTAAAAAAATTAATAATAAAAAAATCTTTCTCCCAGTTTTTCTTATCTGTTCCACTTTTCCTCCGTTTTCTTTATATCAACAAGTGAGAACTGAATTTATGCCAACTTCAGAATACATAAATTTAACTGATCGCGTCTGGTACCTTGAATTTATCCAAACCATCACTACCATTTTCAATTACAAACATTTACTACATCAAAATAAATTTTAACTCCTTATCACTTTTTTCTGCCTTTCCTTGCCGCTTATCACCTTAAAGATATTTTTAATCATACAAAAAACTGTTCCGCACCCAGTATCGTGAGTTTGCTCTGCATAATTCCATGTCCTTGCACAACAGACGTAAACATAATAAATCTTTATCCCCGGTTAAGGTCACAAATATATGAAAACAGTAATTTTTCCAAACCTTAATTAAATTAATCTTTTTACAAAATTACTAACCTAATTTAGCCGGCTTCTCATTTACACACTGATTATTCCACATTTTTGAATAGTGTGTACCCCTTCACAAAAATTTCACAACCAACGTTTGCTCGCAAAACCAAACAGATCACAGATGTAAGACACAACAACAAGATCACTATTTAAAGAAAAAATATAAATACAAAAGCGGTGGGGGGCATAATTGCTAAAAATTGAAATGCCAACATTAAACGTAAATCGCGTTGTAAACTATTCAAAAAATAACTTTTATTTTGGCACTTATTTGACCACATTTACAGATAACATCCAAAATTTTGAAGTAAGCAACAATGTGGATTTTTTATATTTAAAAAAGTTAATCGCGAATCAAATGAAAAATGTTTCCACTCCGAAATTAGCTCTTTGGGACACGGTGAGATTAAAAGTGATCCATCTTTTTGATGCACTACAATTGCACGGTAGGACATTTTTAGTCTCAGCTAAAAACTCTAAGAAATACCATTCGTGAACCAATGTGGGTCCAAATTATCTAAACAAACAAATATCGGTCTATTTTATTATCTGAACTCCCGTGCCGCTGAGTCAAACGATAGAGAAAAAACTTTTTGTTCCACTTAAATACAACCTCACTTTTTTTCTAAAAGATAACTTAATACCACAGCAAATAAACTCTGACTGATCCGCATCCTCTAGTTAAGATGCTGATAACAGACATGGCAATATTCTCTTTTTTTTTTAAACCTCCAATGAATTTCATGTCGGATAATTCTAATGACAACGCTGAACTGATGAAGGCATTTGTGTGGGGATTATATTCTGAGATAGAAATAACAAAGCCCCCAAAATTAATAAACATTTTGAGGGCTGTAACAAAACTGCTGATGTTGAAACGCTGTTTTATGAAATCCGAGCTCTTTGCTGTGCCAAAAACGAGTAAGAGATGTAATAAAACAAAATTTTCGTCTCCAAAATTATGATAAAAGAAATTTTTTTTTTATTAAATTAATCCAGCTAAGCACTGCAGATATATGCTGCACTTCCGGAAGACTCATTTTCTAGAGTTCCCATTATAACAATCAAACATTCACTCTAAGGAGAGATGATTTGGCTCAAAATAGGGATTCAGAATTAGGTTTAACAATTTGTTTACTATTTCCTTAAAAAGTTTATCAAATTACGAACAGTGCCAAACCTCCCTGTCGTCTGTATGCTTTAAAAAAAATTTAAAGTGCCCCTTTAAGCCAAAAAACCTAAGAACAAGAGAATCCCTTTACTTTTCATATGACAAAATAAAGGTTTTAGATACTTCATTGAAATGTCAATACTAAAAATCCATTTACGTTAATCCTAAAAATTTTAGCTGTTCCTTCATGTCTTCAAGTTGTATTTGTTTTGCAATGACAACTGTTCAGCATTGCTTCAAGTCGACCAACTACTACCCTTGGGTTGAGTGCAACTCC
This sequence comes from Columbicola columbae, assembly GCA_016920875.1. Lineage (NCBI taxonomy): Eukaryota > Metazoa > Arthropoda > Insecta > Psocodea > Philopteridae > Columbicola > Columbicola columbae. The sequence continues at coordinate 11,893,817 of JADMLL010000001.1, read as the reverse complement.
ACCACAAATTTACAAAAACTTGAAATTTAGAATCACTAAATGAAGACCACTACTAATGAATAAATTTCGATATGAACAATTTTCACTATGTCCACTTTATTGTAATTAAGACTTGAATCTTTAATTGAAACTTTTCTGAGCTAATATACAGTGTAACTAAGTAACATATGAAGTAAGTTTGTCTCAGTTGTTTGTTGATTATGAATTGGTTGTGCTAACTGATATTACTGGTGACACAGGCTAACATAAAAAGCTTTGAGTAAACACACAAAACTGTTGTTATACGATAAAAATTCAAAAAATTTCTGATTTGTTAATATATATGGTGGTCACAACATTTATAATTAATACAAAAACGAAAGCAGCTGACTAAATTTCCCCGGGAAATGAATTTAAATCATTTCCAAAATAAACATGTAGTATTGATATAAATATCCTTAATTCATGTTCCTACGAAAACATTCTAAGAAATAGAGATGAAGGATAATGAATTATTAGATTTTCTTTCCTTATACATTAACTTGTCAATAATCTGGAAAATATAATTATTATATATATTATAAAAATAAATTCATATTAACGGTTCAAGCGATCCTCTATCATAAGGGTGTTTCAAAAGTTCAAAAATTAATTTTACTATTAAGGATTCCTTCTCCGTCCTTCCAGTTGGAGTAATATTCAATTAAATTAGGCACTAATTAATTTATATTATTTCAACAAAACCACTGTGGTAATAACTGATGGGTATCTAATTTAATTTGCAATGAACGAATGTTTCGTCGGATGACGTTTTATTGCTATACGTCAAGCCAATCGTTAGAAAGTCAGCCTTATTAATGTCACGTTCACTTTATTTTTCTAACGCTTTTGTTTCCAATACAATCAATGAATTACTTTAAAAGTTTTTTGTCCGCCACGTTGCAAATAATCCTGAACTACCATAATTTATTTCTCAGAACCCATCATATAATTTTCCTTTACCAAAGAAAACTTAACAATGTACATTGTATCAAAAATTAGACAGCTTTGAATTTAATTAAATTTTTGCTCAACTGCTACAATCATAACTAAAAGCTTTCAAAGAAGTGAAGCCTTTAAATGTCTAACATATCAAACTGACAGACTCATTTACACCAGGTTTGACCGAATTTGGTTCATGATATATGTGACATGCATAATTTATAATATATTATCATAAATCATTGTGTCATTGTGTTGTGATTTGTTTTCCTGCAGTGCAAATTACAAGGGATTGTATTGATTCTTTGATACACTAATTAATCAATAAAACTGGTGCTTCCATAAAAATTTAACTGAATTCATATCTCACATCCGATTTTTATTTTACATTGTTTTTAATTTCTCCCCCCCAAAAAAATGAAACAATACAAGACCTAGTCACATTAGTGTAAACATCTTCACAGGCTATGATTTCCAATGTGTTGCTATAAAATAATCTTCTGTAAAAAAAACCTTAGCCACCTAAATTAAATAACTATTATGAATATCAAGAATTAGTTGTAGATAACAAATCGAAATGTTTATTTCCAGATTAGCTATTGATTAATGATTGTTTAGAAATTTTTCAAACACTTTCACACAATCATTTTAAAACTTCAGGTAAAGTACATGACATTTATGACAATTAATTCATCGTAACAACATTTTTAGAGTTAAAACATTTTACCTTCTTATTTTTAACTACTTATCAAACTTATATTTATTGTTAAGTTCTTTACAAGGGTTAAAGCTAAAATCTTTTCATAAACTCATTACAAAATTTGTAAAACTTGTAAAACCAAATTAGACTTTTCACCAATTCCTGTAGAAAAACTACATCTGTATACACCAATGATGGTTTGAAGTTGACATAAAAAATAATTTAGCATTAGAACAAAAAAGAAATAATGTACTTAGAAAAATTGAACAACTGCAATACAGCAAGAATCCAATTATAATCCTTTAATTTCACAACCATTTGACTCTTAATGCTTTACAAAAACAATTTTTATTTACAACAGAAAAAAAATGTAAGATGTAAAATAGATATCATTAATACTCACCAAAGATTCTTTAATTAAGAAAAATCATTACAACTTTCGCTGTGAAAATATGATAGACAATAGAGTGTAAGTTGCATTGGGTAAGTAGTCAAAACCAAAATACCCTTAAGGAAACTTTACATCTTGCCTCCAAGGTTTTCATTAAGAAATAACTGACTTTTTTTAAAATTATTATAACACCTAATGTTTATAATGACATAATTAACACTTATCAACACCAAAATTACTATAGTTAAAATATTATAATTTGAATAAACTAATAATAAAACGGATAAACGGAACAGAAAAAAAAACAAAACGAAAAAATAAAAAAAGTCATTACTTTTAAGGGACGTTTGAGCAGACTTGCGTGAATTGAACTAAGAAGTCAACAACGATTATGTCGAATCGACTTGTTTCCAAATATAAGTTTAAAATTTTTACAAGGCCAAATCCTTTGTACTTATTTGTGATTAACGTTACCCCTATCAATGCAAATCATTTAATTTCAAATCAAACTACAATTCGAAGCCATTCAATGTTCAATTAAGTACCTTCGAAAATAGCGATTTTGGCTTTTCTTAATTATCAATTAATTATTCGGAGTAAATAAATTTATTAGCTTTAAGTTTTCATGTGAAAGTAAATAATTCAGAATCTTTAAAATAAAATTTAAAAATTTCGGACATACAATCAGAAAATGTACGTAAAGGGTATCAATGAGTTGTTTCAGACAACTAAAATTGTTAAGTTGGCAACAATTTTCGCTCCTAAGTGATCTTTGCTGGCTTTGTTTTGATTTTTTAAAATTTAGTTAGGTTAAATTTTAGGAATTAATTGATCTAGAAATGAATTCAGACGAATCCGAAGACGATGGAGCTGGAGAGAGTCGTGAGGAAATGACTTATAGGAGAAAATATCAAATGTTATTAGAAAGATGTGAAGTTCTACAACAAGTTAGTGTTAATTTTAGCTAGTGTTAATTTGACTGATCTTTTAAATTACTAAAAAAAAAATCTCCCACAAATGATCTGATGTGTTCTAATACAGTCAAAACCAGACATATATTTTACCACGTACTCTTCTTTTTCTGTTAATTATAGGACAACGAAAGACTTGTTCACAGAATTCAGCAGGTATACAAATACACAAGACAAGTTAGAAAAGAAAGAAAATTTTTGATGGACAGACTTGATAATCATGGTGATAATTGGCGCCTGGGAATATCACAGTTTTTCTTTACTGACACTAGTCAAAATAGCAAACCTTCCAGTAAACTTAAGGTAAAATGAAAATACTTGTGTTTAATCGTTCAATGTTTGGAACATAATTTTTAATGAATCTCATCACTTTCAGCACCATTCCAGTAGTAGTGATAAGCATGCAAAAAAATTATCCAATGTTTCTACTAAAAAGTCTTCAAAGGAAAAGTCTGATCCAGATTCGACAGCAAGAAAACCAGTAAAAGAAGCTGTTAATAAAAACTCCTCAAAGAATTTACCTGGTTACAATTTTATGTAACTTGTATTCAGCTACCATTTGTCAGTAACTATTGTGTGTATAATGTTATAAAAGTATTCAGTATTTTTTTATGTGTAATTATAATAGACTTAAGAAATAAAAAAATTTTTTGTATTATATACCAGATTTTAGTCTCTTCTTTTGAGTGCCTTAACTTCATTGATTACAGGTAAATTAATTCAACATAAGAATTGACTCACAAAGTTTATTAATCATTGCAATTTGAACCATTGTAAAGTACTCATACACAATAACTGTGAAAATAAAGCATGCTCTAATTCACACAGAATGTGGTTAAATTGAAAGTACAGTGGAAGCTCTCATACCAAGTTGAATTTGTTCCTGAGGTTAAACAAGGCTGAAAAAAGCACTAAAAAAGTTATTCTTACCATTCAGTAAAAGAAAAGGAATAGCTAAGAAGCTTATGAATGTGAAAATGAAAAGAATTTTGGATGGTAGTGAAGAAAATAAGACAAGTATAGAAAGACTTAACTTTGAATCTACCCTGATTGGAGTTTTTCCCTAGGTGTCGGGGAATTCCTTATGTGTATGTTTCTTATGAGAGACATTTTTATAATTCATGTTGCTCATCATGAGAGGTTCCACTGCTTATCAATAATTATGAAATGTGAAATGAATGAAGTCAATAAATTATTCTTTGTGCATAATTCCAAACGATATCAAGAATACAAACCATGTTTTTTGAATTCAGGTAACTGAGAAAGTCCATTTCACTTTATTAGTTTCTGGGGGAGTTTCATTAAAAAATTATGTTAAAACAACAAACTGAACATAAATTATTTCAAAACATTAGTGGTGGTTTTAATCCTGTTTTTCACCCTTTTTTGGGGTGTAACAGGATGCGAGGGGAGGATTAGAACTCACGACCATTTCCCAATCAGAAACTTTAACCACTACACTAATCCTCCCAAACTCTTTCAAAATATTATAGGAATTTTAAAAACAATTAAAACCCTCAAAGTAAAAAATAAATAAAAATCATATAATAATGACATTTTTCATCACAAATCAACTAATTATAATTATAGTTAAACAATTAAAGAAAGTGATGAAATTGTTTTTTGTCTCCAACTAAAACATTTCCAACTGAATCAATTGTTTAAAGAAGAAATTATAATTTGAAAAAATGAATTTTACTTTCCCGTTCCTTTGAGCCATTTACCAAAAAACTATTACCTACTGACTTTCTGAAAATACTATTTTAGTGAAAAAAATTAATTTTTGCTTAATACCCCCTCTCCCCCAAATATAAGATCCTCAGATTGGGTATTTCATCTCCTATTTTGCTCTAATTAATTAAATTGATAAATTAGGGTATAATTTCATAGCAACTGAGAATATATTACAAAAAATACATTATTTGAGAAGTATTCAAATGTGTTTCAATTTTCGATCTCTGCCTTTTTTGTGTTAAACGCTCTCCCGATGCGACGTAATATTCTGTCTGGCAAAGACAAATTCGTGGCTTGTGAATATTAATAAAAGGCAAGAAGAGAATAATCGATTTCGCAAATTAAGTCGTCAAACACATTTCAAGTCATTTGAGAAAACTCCTCTTGATTTTTTTATTTTACAATTTAATACAATAAATTTGAAAATTATACCTAATTTTAAAAGAGAAATTAAGTCACCTCCTATCCCTTCCGTCTTTCATATAGTTACAATAACAAAGATGCTATAAAATTTACCAGGATGCATGAATATTTCTCTAAAAAAAAAATTCAATAATTTAGGCAAACAAAATTTCAAATCTAGCCAAAATTCACTTTGATTCGTTCAAAAATGTGATACGTTTCTTAAGCAAATGCTTGCCAAGCCCTAATACTGAACTAAACCTGGAAATCACATGGCTCTGAATTAAATTTTCATTTCTGGACTGAATAATTTTAATTACTGATTAAATCACGTTGATGATACTTTCCAAACTATAGATATCTTGCAACTTAAGCTCTATCCATCTGTTTCGTTGTATTAAACAGTGATTTAATATAAATTTCTTAATTTTCAAGTCAAAAAAGGAAGTAAACCTAAAAAAAGGTCAAATTCCTGAGCATTGACAAAATAGTACCCTCAGTTAACTCCTCATCAAACTGACTAAATAAAATTCATAACCTTATATAATATTCAGTGACCTCCCAAAATTAGTTTTTTAAAAAGAAAAATAAATTCACATGTGATTTAAAAGTTTTCTCCACAATCATGACGACTACCCGTAGACTTCACAATTATAACTCTTAACTAGTTTCTAACTTTACAAGTGTGATTAATTCTCATTTGGAATTTGATGAATCCTAGTTTCGATGTAAAATATTGTATCCTGGCTTCATTTACACCATTGTAGAAATCCATGAATGAGAATTAACATGTATGTTGTTGTCAGAATGATATATCCTGTTATTATTAATAATTCACAACATGAAATAAGATTCTAAGCTGTTTTACAATAAATTAATTATAAAAATCTTAATAAATTTACGTTGTTACGAGACAATGTCAAATTAATATTTTCTTTATTGGTGCTCCTTAATATCATTACTTGACTGTACACAATTTATATGATACTTTTAAAAAAGTTAGGCATTATAAATTTTTGTATATGTATTCTGCTTCAAATTTATATTACTATAAATATTTTTGGAAAAAATAACTACGCAATAGAAAATTAAAAATAACTAAACTATTGAAGTGGTAGTAAAATTGTTACTGAAACAGTTATTTATGCATCCTTGTTTGCTACTAGTGAATTTTTTTTCTTTCAAATTGTGAAACTTTATACCGGTTTGTCTTCTCCCAAGCATATTTATTTTTATACAAGTTTGCCATTTCCATAAATATTACCTAATTCCTATTTTTAATCCAAATCCTCTGTTTCCATTCTATGTGTTGATGTTGTTGAAGTGCTTGGTGTTCCCTCCTCTGAATCGGAGTCATTAAGGTCATTAAATAAACTTCCAAAAGATTGAAACAAATTACCTGGAAAGAATTAAATAGTTTTCGCTCTCACATTATTGCTCAAAATCAAATAATTCATTTAGTGGACAACTTTCATCACTTTGATTAAAAAAACATTTTTTACCAAGTACTCCTCCCTGCTTTTTTGGCCGTGGTGGAACACCAAAAAATATTTGTGCTATTTTGTCTAGATATTCAGTATATGTTGGGTCTCTTTTGATAATTGGTTGATATCTTTCACACAACACTGTGAATACAGTTAATTTACCACTAACAAAAAGAAATTTATTATGTTATATTCATTTATCTGTGTTGTTATTCTTAATTAAAACCAAACCAATGCATGTATAACAAAGAAAATTTTAGTAAACGAAAATGACCATCTTTAAAAGCATTAAATTACTTACGTTTCAACAGCTTTTAAAAGAAACCATATGAAATTTAATAAAGGTAACAGGTATGGAGGACCTGTTTTAATATTAGGATGCTGAGTTGTGTAACTTTTAAAAGCAACAGCAGCAGTTTTCTTATTTTGCAGACAAAGGTACTGTAGCACTGCTTGAGCTATGAACAAATCAACTTCACTTTGATAACCTTTTAACCTATGAAGTTCTACTAACATGGCAGCACAACCTTTTCAACAAAAAATCATAATAAAAATAACAATAGTAAAAAGAGAAAAAACTGTAAAACATAAATAATGAGCAAACAGTAACACAACAAATACCTTGCCCATCACTTGAATGTAAATAATGGTATCGAGCCAGTACATAATTTTTCTCCTTCCAAAATATTTCTGCAATAAACTGATGTAACTGTGGATGACCACTTTTCTGAGCTTCTGTGCCAGTTATTGACCACCTTAAAGCATTTGCTAAAAAGGTTTAACGCTCAGGTGTTTCTGAATTAATCATTTGAAACAAATTAGCTAAAGTTGTAAAATAAGCCTCTCCAGGTTTAGTAGTTGATTTGACTAGCACTTCAACATAAAGAATAGCTAGATCCGCTCCACTAGATTGTTGATCATGTTTTAACAATATTCTAGCTCCATCACACAAAAGATCTAGCAAAGCTGTGTATCTCTGCTGACTAAGGTATCTGAAAATAAATTTCATATTTTAATTTTCTTAACAAAAAAGATACAAATAAAAATAATGTTAATTTTTCGTAGAATAGTGACAGGTGTGTGGTTAAATAGTCAAAGTACCTAACTGGCAAAAAAATGATTGAGAGCTTAAATACCCCTCACACATCCTGTTACACCCAAGAATGAAAAACAGACTTCATTTTATAACTCAATTACAGGGTATTAGAACTTTTAGGAACAAAATTGCATGGAGTTTTCAGTGAGTAGGCAGATTCTAACACAGTAGGTTTAAAGTCTAAACAATTGATTTTAATTTTAAAAGATTAGCTCCCAAAGAAAATACTTTTTAATGTTTTTAGGGATTCTCTTAAAGCAAATGCCAACATTAAAAATTTTAGTTTTTTGTCACATTAATTATCTACGACCTTTTCTTCACTCAAATACTTTTTTGACAATTTAAGTTTGAATAATAACTGAAACCAATGATGAATGGTTAAATTTTTGTCAATTAAATCAAGTTCTAAATGAATTAATCAAAGAGCACTTCAAAGATTGTTATAAGTTTTGAACCACATATTAGTGTATTCCAGGTTTCCAGAGACATTATCATACTTAAGTACGAAATGACAAGCCTTAAATATAATTAATAAACATCTAAAAAATAAAGGAGAATAATAAACTATTGACAACGGGAACACTTGCACACTTGTGACACATTATGGAACAATGCGGCAAGTCATAAAACAAAAATTTATTACCGAAAATAAAGAGTCCTGTACATTTGATGAGCCTCATAATAATTTCCAGAATTAATGCAGGCTTCCAATTTAGAACGAACACGTTCAACACCATGCACACTTTTAGCAGCCATGTTTATTTTCTATTTAGTCACCGCCTACTAGTGGTGTATCATAATTAAACTCTCAAAAAACGAACACAGTCCTGTGTAAAAGGATTGGGCGTTTTTGCAGGAATATTAGCAGAATTAGCTTGGAAATACTTTTTTGATCCTATTGTTTTTCATTTCAAATCAAACATTAATTTACTATCCCATTCAACTTAACACAGAATAATAGTCATGAATAAGAAGGAATTTGTATTCTCTTAAATGAAATGCCGCTCCCATTAAACAAAAAGCTCTATTCAATCCAACTCAGCGAGCAAATCCTTATAAACTGAAGCATTCAGCAGTCTTTTTCTTTTGTACCATAGAGAACACCCTCTAAGTCAATTACACACTATTTCAAGAATAGGCTCAGTGCATCACTTAGAGATGTTGATCTCCAGCTTCAAAATTTAAATGGACCGAAATGAAGTGTAAAAGCTTTTACAAACAATCCAGGGTTACTCGTTACAAAATGATTCAGTACAGATTTGGATTCTGCCACATTTCCACCTAAAAAATACGGTAAAAGGGATAAATCCACATTCCTGAGGTTTAGAGATTGTTAATACGTTTCACCGGCAATTGTAAACTGGAAATTTGTGATTACAAAAAAATTCATCCTAAGAAATATATTAAATGCTTTTTATTATTTAGCATCATGTCTATTTATGAATGAACTGGTCCAACAAGCTGGAAAACCCCGAGCGCCACGAATCAAAGAAATTTGTAAAATTAATATTAATTTAAATTAAGAGGTTTTAAGTAAAATAATATTAATTAATAGAAAAAATTATAATAATGATAATCCTACTATTTATGTATAGTATGCTGTAATTAATATTACCATTAAAAATATTAATAATTAGAAATTATTGGTTTGATAAGAAACAAGTTTGTATTTGGCTACTTAATAACAAAAATTATACATTATTTTAATCACTTATCTTAATTTTATCAATGATTATTGATGAAAAATTCTGTAATTAATTGTGTAATTATTTTGTCGAGTCCGGGAAATTATTTTACGACATTTCCGACCTTTACGAGAGCACCTACAAAATCTGTTAGCCGACAATTAAACATGTATAAAAGTTAAGGGAAGAAATTTATTGAGTTTATTGAGCAGCAGGAAAAACTGAGTTCATTTTACTTAAGCTCCAAATAATTAAGAAGCCCTCATGAAGTTTAAAAAAAGGTGGTTGTTTGTTCACCAATGATGCTGCATGGAAACGCTTAGCAACCGTTTCTATAGCATTAGCCAGGGTGACGTGCTCCGGATTTTCCGAAATATGGAAATTTAGAGCCTAAAAGCGATGCTTAGCTTCAGAGGGTCAACGTACAACTTACCTTTCGAACGCATCCTTCAGTTTTAACGTTATTCGAGATATACAAAATGTGAATTGCGTGAATTTTCTCGTGCGGATTCAAAATATTTCGTTCGAAGATGATTTTCTTAAAGCGAATTTCGTTGAATCCTAATTTTTGTCGTGGTGATTTTTTCAAACATCTTTAAAAGGATAAAAAATGCCTGAACAAAGAGACACCGCTTATTACGGTAAGATAAAATCTCATTATCAGATAGAATCACATTTTCCTGTCTTGTTGCTTTCTGTTTTTATCTTTTTCCTAATTAACATTTGGATGTTTAAAGTCTTAAATAGAAACCGAGAGTTAAATGTAATTTTTACCTAAAGCATATTTTCCTTTTATGATTATGTAAACTTTCAGGGTCAAAAGAAAGTTTGTAATTTAAAAAATAATAACTTTTTGACATCATGTTTTGGTTTGTAAGCCATATGTCTATGTAAGCACATGAGCTTACACTTCTGAATCACTTTTTGAACAAGCTTTTTCTAGTCCTTAATAATATTTTCGACGTAGTATCATCGTGTTAGTAATAAGACATGTGATTTAATTCATTCATTTTTAATAACAATGAATTTGATGCATGAAATAAATATTTTTATATTAGTATAAAAATTACATATATATAAATTATTGAAACAGTCATCAAAATAATGATGACTGTTTAGATGACTAAAATATTCATGACATAATTTTGACAAGTCTAAGTTGAAAACCATGCACACAATAAAATTCAAATTTGTCAAATATGTTGTAAGTTTTAATTTAAATGAGTAGATTAGAGAGATTTATCGATTTTTAGAATTTTCAAGAGGATGATGTTTAGTGTAAACATAATATATGCTTTTATTTTTAAATGGAATTGCATTCTAATTGGTTACTCGTGAATAAACTTTCAACTGGCAAACGACGCATAAATGAATTACTCTCCCATTCAGAGAAATCGATTTGTGAGTTAATACTTTATAAAGTTGTCGGTTAAAAATAAATTCTCAGTTGTTCATGTTCTGCCTTTGTTTCTAATCTACAGCTGAAGATTTTTATACCATTTTGAAATTGACTCGTAGTTGGGTTTCTTTCTTTTGAAACCTTGAGGTTCAAAAAAAATTGAAAACACATTTTGGTAAGGTTCCATTCATTTAATAACATTCCCGTGAATGAAACATTGTTTAAAATACATTTTTTTACAACAGAGAATCTATATAGTTTTCATTTTACGACTGAGTTTCCTTCAACTCGGAAACGCCCTTCCATTCAAGGTGGATTAAGATATTTTGGTAACTCGTGTGCGCCGGAAGTTAGTACCCCAAAATCGGTTAAAAAAATAATAATAATAAAAAAATACTAAGGAGGAATAAGGGTTAAATCGTAATTTTTAGAAATCTGAGAATTTCTTATAATATTTTATATAACAGAAAAACTAGTTATAAAAATATTTGTTTTTGGATATTGAATGTTCTCTCATACTCTCCTTAATTTAAATTTCAATCCAAAGATGGCAGCGCTTGTTCAAAAATCGCCATTTTTGTTTGTTTGGAGGAAGCATGAACCTTGAAATTTTGTATTTTTCAACTATAAACATTTATTTTGACCAATTGAGGTGAGCTTATTTTGTTATTTTCAGAATTTTGATTATTCTCTGTTCGTTATGGGGCTATTTAGAACCTACTGACTAGGGTAAAAAACGTGGTATTGCGCTTTACTCCATCAATCGATATGTTCACGTACAAAGAAAGAATGGCCGAATCAAAGAAGCATTTTAGTGCATTTTAAAGTTGATGAACGAATACCGGTACTATTACTCATGACTCGATAATTCCACGTATTGTTTATGGTCGAGGAGTCAAAATATTATGTCTGATTGTAACTGAATTAAATAAATTAACAAACATTTTTGTTATAATACAAGAAAACTTTTCTGAAAGCTCTGGCCAATCAAAAAGTTTTTTATTCTGGTAATTATATCGTTCTCAAAGTAAATTTTTAGTTACTCGTTTAAAACTAATTTGAAATTTAATAATTCCGGTAGTTTTTGAATGAAAAGCAGCAGTGATTAATTTTTTCCTTAGTTTTTAAGTAGAATGCATCGAATTTAAGAATATATACACTGAAAAGTTTGTAAAAGATCGTTACTGTTTTCGAAAAGTAGTGTTAAGTTCTAAAACAAATTTAGTAATTTAAAAAGTATTTACTCTAAAAAAAATTTTTTTTTAATGTTTAATGTTATTAGACATTTTAGACATATACATCTTCAAGTGATTATAAAGGAAAAATTTTGGAAAGTGCACTGGAAATTCAGTTTCTGTTTTGATGATGTTATTAATCACTATCTTCTTTTTGTTTTTAATTTTACTTTAAGGTTTGGAGGATTAAATGGGAATTTTATGCTTCTTCACTTTGTGATTCTTTATTTTCACTGATAAATATTACCTGAGTGTATTGTAAATTAAAATTTCAGATTATAACAGCTGTCATTTTTCTTATTTCAGAAAGTGGTCGTGCCACAGCACCACCAGGAGTTTGCTACTCTTCTTTAATAGGTCCCACAAGTAAGGGATATACTCACACTGTGGCTACATCATTAGCTGCTACAAATTTGCCAAATCAGACTCGTGCAGGACTCATTCAGTCACCACAATATACACCAAACTACACAAATTTTGTTGATCATCGAATTCAAGCATCACCTCACTACACTCCTAATTACAGCCCTTCTCGAAGTCCTAGTCTTAATTATTCTTCCACAATCACCAATATTAATTCATCAGATCTTCCTGCCCAGTCTCCACAATACACTCCCAATTATTCAATAACATCTAACTCTTACCACCACAGTTATTCATCCTCTCACATTTCATCACCCTATACTAATTCAAATTATAGTAATAGTGCTAATAATAACAGCAGTGGTGGTTGTATTAACACCAATAATAATAGTATTAACAACATCAGTAATAACAACGACTTTGACTTTCCATCCACTTCAAAAAATTTATCAAAAAATCAACAGCTTTCATATCCAATTCAAGAGAATTCATCTTATCCAGCCCTTGATCATAATTCCACAGCTTTGTTTAATTATCCTAAAATTTCCAAACAAACGTCTTCAACTCCAAAATACACCTCAAACTATTCCAATTTCTCGTATTTTTCAAATACTCAACCAAAGCATAGTCAAGATAGGGAGGCGACCGATTTGTACTTAGAAAAAAACTCGAGATCGAAGAAAGATTTTGAGGAAAATCAGAAGTTGTCGAAAACGTTAAAGGATGACACAGAGTTTAATTACAACTTTGGAGATTTGCAGCAGCTACTTTCAAAACACTCTACGAAAATTAAAAGTACAGTGGAGACCAATCAGGATCTAGTGGCGGATTCCCTATATCAATATTTCCAGAAGAAAACTCAGGACAAAAATTCACAAGATAATTTTTCATGTGACCTAGGCGATATAAGTCAACTTCTGGTTTCACTCACCAATAAATACAAATCAGAAGAGGCTTCTGTATTGAAAAGGAAAGAAAATAGCGACGATTCCAAACTAATGAATGATTTTTTGACGAAAATAATTTTGGAAAAGGAAGAAAAGAAATTTAAATCGTTTGACGACAAAAAGAAACCAGTGGGAAAGGAAATTTTTGATGATTTTAACAACGCAATAGATGAAAAGAAATTCAAAAGAGATGCCATGAGTCACTATCAGGAGGACAAGAATCATCACAAAAAATCGTCAAATTACGGTGAATTCAATCAGTGGGATTATTTAAGCCAGCAAGATATTCAGCCTCCCAATAATCATAACAGGAGAGGACATTTTTCTTTTAGTGGTACTTCTCAGTCTCATTCTGTAGGATGGAATCCGGTAGGGATGGGTATGCCTCGTCAGACAAACCCTTATTATTCAAACCCTCATGGCCATGTCATGCCCGCCCACGCTCATTCTGAATATCGTTATAATCATTGGAACAATCCCAACCACAAGAACCTTCCAAATATTTACAATGCTCACTCTCAGAACACCATTTTACCTCAAACTAAAATGGACATGAAGCATCACGGGGATTATTCTAACACAATTCAGGAATTCGGCTTGCCCACTTGTCCGACTTCTGATTTTTCTAAACTCCGAACATCTCCCCGCGACATAGTAGTTTCTAGTTCTCCTGAAAAGTCCACACGAGGACCTCTTCACTCTGATCCCATCTCTTCCATATCGCCCTCAATACGAAATCCTTCTAATTTAAGGACACCCCCGCTTCCCTGTCACCCAAAAACTGTTATTAATAATCCATTATCCGACCTTCAAATGCTCGTTACAAATCAAGAAAATGAAGATCCTCCCGAAAAATCTGATAATTATCAGCAAGAATCTGTAGATTTGTCTGCTCACTCAGAACATTCTAAACAAAAGGAAAATTCATTAAGGGATGAGTATAAGTCGGTGAGCAATAGTAATTCGGAGAAAAAAGAGTTTAGATCACCGGTTAGTGTTATACAAACTCAAAATAAACCAGTGGTTAGTGTTAGTAATGATATTTGTGAAAAACCAGTGGAATTGACGTCGAAAACTATTGATAAAAGTGTAGAGGGGGAAATTTCATCGTCAATTAGTGTAAATAATTTAGATAATAAATGTCCAGTAACAGAAAACTCAGTGGACTTAAAAAAAGAAACCGTACAAAAAGAAGTGATAACAATTGTGAAAAGTATTGGAGAATCTCAAAAGACGAGTGTTATTGTTGAAAAGGGTGAAAATAAATCCGTTAGTAGCAAGGATGATGAGGAGTTCATTCCAAAGAAGCCGGAAACGAATACAAATACCGAAGGGAAGAGAGAAGTAGATGAAACGGACAGTTCAAAAATTGAAGTGAATAACATTTCAGTAGAAAGTTCAAGTGAAATTAATGTTTCAGTGGCGTCAGGCGAAACGAAAACCGAATTATGTAAAGATAAAGACTTAAAAGAGCCAGAAACGAGTAATTCAGTTGAAGTGTCTGGGACCCTGATGATAATTGCAAAGGAAATACGGAGGACATCAGCAATGGGAAAAGAAAGATGTCTAATGAGGAGGCGAACAGTGAAAACAAAAAACCATGCTTAGAAGTACAATCTCAACCAGAAAAAGTGGTTGATGGTGTCGGGGAGGAAAATTCGGACTTGCCCACCGTCAGCTCGACATCAGCGAGGTTAAGCCTCCCTCAAGTGAAACCAATAAAAAGACTACCAAGAAAAAGCCTTCGAGAAAATCCAGAAAGGTTCGATTGTCGTCTGGGCAGAGCTCAAGTTCGGAAAACCTGTTTCTTAGTAAAAAATTTAAATCTGCAAAATATAAAGATGATGGTAGGAAAAAAATGAAAAAGAGCCTGGTCGACATGGTCGATATGCGTCGAGGACCTTTCTTACACGTGGAAGGTTCTAGAGACTCTCCGTCTATAGTTACTGTGATTAATTTTCCAAAAGGAGACGACGAGGATGAAAAAGATAAAAGCGCAGTGAAAAAGCAAACGTTAAACGCTACCAGAACAAAACATCATAACGAATTAGATTATAGAGGTGAGTCTTTTTATAAAGCGTCTTCACAGTTTTTTTTGGAACTTCCTGTGGTACCTTAAACCTGACTTAAACCTGCATTCAGCAGGACGCTTCACTTTTTCGCCACACGAATCTTATGTCGCAGGAGTGGTATTCATACACGTGTATAACCGTACAATTCGGTTTGATTCAAATCTGTTCGAATATATAAAGTTTTATAAATCTTCCAACATTTACCCTAGATCGTGTCTCCCCAATCATACTCAGGTCTGAGATTTAGAAAAAATTAATTATTATAATTATAAATTTCAGGAAAGTCAAAAAATGGTTTGTTCAGTAGCACCCTTTCCGCCAGATACGACGCCCGTACAACAGATCAAACTTGGATTTGCGTGTTTTGCAAGAAGGGGCCGCATTTTAACAAACTTGGAGATCTCTTCGGGCCATACATAATATCAAAAGATGAGAGCAGTTCATTGTGTGACTTTTCCGGTGATGAAAAAGATATCTCGGATGCTCAAAAAAGAGGAGGAAGAAATAAAAAAAGTCTTCGGTCTAATAATATGGTAGAACATTTTCAGAAAATGTCTAAAAAGGTTATTTGATTATTTATAATTATATATTTATGCATTCAAGTTTTGTGATTTAGAATTATCATGAAATTTGTTTTAAATTTTAGTTCAAAAAGACTCAGTCTAATGAATCTTGCCTGACTGGAATGACTGTGATTTCGGATGATAATGTTGATCAGTTGAGATATGAGGTTTGGGTACATGAACAATGCGCCATTTGGTCACCTAACGTTTGTCTTATTGGCTCTAGAATTGTAGGAATGCAAGAGGCCATCTGGTCTAGTGTTAAAACGGTAAGTATCTACATCTCATCCGACATTTAATTCTAAATAGTTGGGATTTACCCATCAAGACTATTGAAATTTATAAAAATTTTGTTTTTATTTCAGATGTGTAGTAAATGCGGAGCGCTTGGAGCAAACATTGGTTGTGTGTATAGAAACTGTCCGAATAGATCACATTATCATTGTGCAAAAGATTCTGGATGGTCTTTAGAACAAGAATCATTTATTTCTACCTGTCACGTACATAAACCGCGATCATGATCGTTTTTTTAATAATTTTTTGAGCCGAACCGTCACACCCTGAAATCAGCGTTTCATTTTTTTTTTTTTTTGTCGGCAGTAGTACAGCACTAATAAGCTGTAGACTGTTCGTAGATTTGTTAGATTATTATTGCCGAATTAAAAGAATAATTTGGTGGTAAGCGCGTGCATCCTTATAAGATATATTGTCAGCATGAAATGTTTGCTGTCTTCGAAGAAACGAATTTTTGTCGGTGCCGATTTAATAATCTTGGTGTTAGAGTAGTAAAAGCGACATCATTGGCTGTTTAATTTTATTCTTTGAAAATACATGAGCAGCTGTTTTCCTTGTAATGAAATTAATGTGTGTTTTTTTAATTTTTAGTCTTAATATTTGTGTACTTAATCAGCCTTTTCAATTGGGGTTTGAAATGGTGAATGTGAGCTTGATTTTTGTTGTTGGTTTTGATAACAGTATCGACGCTTTTTTTTCTCAATAATAACCTCTAAGGTTTAATTCGGACTTAACAGAATGTAAATGAGATATGTTGTAAATGAGTTATAAACTTGAAAGAAATGTAAAAGAAGGTTATAATAAGCACATGAATTTTAAAATTTTTCCTTATTTTACGATCTGACTCTATTAAAGATCACCCCAAAGCAATGTAAATCCTTATTTTCTTCTCAGGAAGAATATAATTATTTTTGATAAATTTATAGCTGGCTTTTGAATCACAAGCGAACATTCAGGGTGTGGTAGTTCCTACTAAAAACATTTGAATCATGTAATGAAATAAGCGCTCGTCATCTAGTAAATCAGTTTAGGGCTAATACGAAAATCGTACTCGTTTTCATTTCGTATGAATTGACATTACGAAGATCCTAGATATCTATTTGAAAGTGGGTAGGATACGAAAATATGAAATTGATTTTGAGCTCTTCATTGTTTATTCTAAATGTCGCTTTAAAACAGAAACATAAAAAAACATGAGGCTAAGGATTTATATTAGCATTTTAATGAAGCCAAGTAAAATTTTATTTAATCAGAACCTTATCCTACCTTACTTTTACTTGTTCTTTATTGACTTTAATAATTAGTCTTTTGAAAAGTCATGTTTACATAAAGGTTTTGAACACCCTGTAAGTAAATAGAACAACATAATAAACACCTAAATTTTTAATTAAAGCTTTTTGCTTTCTGTCAGACAACAAAAAACTTTGTCTAACTTGTTAATAGTTATTTTGAAAGAAGAAATATAAAGTAATAAGAGTATAAAAACTCAGGTTCAGATCTGTTGTTTTCTCAGTGCTTTTTGGAAGTTGCAAAATCTTTGTGCTTATTATTACCATCGTGAGGGGAATGCAAACTAGCCTGTTGGAATGTACAGGCCTAAGTACAAATGTCATTTTTAAAATGAGATTGAAATCACTGGAAATTTCATCAATTTGAGTGCCTTAGAAGTGTATGGTGTTCTAGGAATTGAACTTTTTGATTTAAACAAATTTTTCGGAAAGAAATACCTTAGGAATAAGCTTTGGCTTAGCATTGTAGATAATAATGAACTTTTTGTAAATCTAATTTTTTGTCTGATAAATAATTTAATGATTATGTCCAGATTTAGAGTAAACAAAGTGAGGAAGGAGTTTTAAAGATTGGAGAAAGACTAAAAGGTGTTTCCTTTTAATATTCATCTTATCAGGTTATGAAAAAATGGAAAAATCATGGAGAAATGGATAAGTTATTTGAATAAATAAAAAAACTTCTTTTGAATAATGAAAAGTTATTTTTTATTTTATTTAATTGATGTAATACTTGCAGGTGTTCAATAACTTTTGGGCGTTTATTAGAACTTTTTGTGGTATGGATTTCTCACAAAAAGGAATCACATGAACCCAATTAATTGGACTTAAAATCCAATAACAATCGGTCCTAATTTTATTTCTTGATTGGTTTTTCTTTGTTCTTCATTTGGCGCATGCCTATATGGAGTATACGGCGAGGAAATTAAAATTGAATTGATCCTTCAAATGTTAACAATGAGAGATTGAGAATTTATTAAGGGAAAGAAGTAAAATTTTGCCAACACTGTTGTCCACCCCTTTTTCCAATAATTCCCATTTCCATGAAATCTAAAAAAAAGATGATGAGCGCAAATTATTGCACTTTTTCATACGTAAATTCAAACAATAACTATTTCTTGTTCAAAGTGGATGAACACTTGGTATTGTTGTAATTTTTTTTTCTTATATTATACCGACTGAATGCAAACTCGAAGTATTAAATCGGTTTATTTGAAAGACTAATTGACATTTTAATTAAACATTGTACATAATGTATATGTAAATTGTATTTTTAATTTTTTTTCTACA
The DNA here is from genome assembly GCA_016920875.1 of Columbicola columbae. Lineage (NCBI taxonomy): Eukaryota > Metazoa > Arthropoda > Insecta > Psocodea > Philopteridae > Columbicola > Columbicola columbae. The sequence goes on along the minus strand of JADMLL010000001.1, from coordinate 11,874,945 downwards.
AAAGAATGGAATTTTTACGTGCTTCAAAAATTTGAAAACTCAATTCTATATATTTTGATTCACTGATGTAAAAACAGTGATGAAAAGTTGTAAAAAGAAATAAATTTTTTTTATTGGAGTCTTATTTCTTTTCATACCAGTGTAAACAAAACCTTTTTACATTTACTAGCCATTTAATCGATTTATAGTATCTTTGAAAGAGTTTTTATGAAAATTGTTTTAGTTTTGTTTTTGTGGGATTATTATAGAGCTCAGTTTGATCAATCTACCCTGGTTGGTAATAGAATGAGGGATCTTTTCGGCGCCACACTTAAAACTGTCTGCATTATCTGTTGTGATTATATCCATGGTCCTCATTCATAAAATGGTTTACTGTGATTCTAATATTTTTAGGAAATAAAATTGGAAGAGATGGAGGACCAAATTTAGTAAAACCCCTAGTTTTCTATTCTCCCCTTTTCTAGATAAATATTATCTAAGCCAATTTTTCCTGATTACAAAAACTAACTAGACTAAATGTCAACCACACACATTTTTAGCTTTGTAGCTGACTTTTTTGTGCCTCCTAGTTAACTGCTCTTTGTCTCCAAATATGAGAGCATAACTAGTTTGTAGGTCTGTTGTTTTAGAAGACTTGAACTTCGGTATTAAAAAATTTATTTAAACTAAATTAAATTTTGAATAACTAATTTGCATGATAGTTTTGAATTTTAATAATTTTTTTATAAAATTAACAATGAAATTGGGGAAAGGGAGAGTAGAAAGTTAGGAGAACTTCATTGACGGTTTTCGGTAACTATACCTGAAGGTGATGAGTTTAAGTGGTGTGAAAAAAATGGTTCCCCCAATCCGGAAATGACGAACCCTTCAGTAGAGAAAACTTCTTAAAAGTGTGTTCACAACATGTAACCGGTTTTAATCTACTTTTCAAAAACCGTACATAGCAAAATTTCAATAAAATTCTCAAGTTTCAAGAAGGTCAAGATAGCAAGGCTTGTTTTCAAATGACTCCTGGAACTAAACCCAGCGTTTACTAAAACGTTTAACTTAGGTGTTCCGTAACGATTTCAAAAAGTTAGACATTCCATCGGGAACCAAATAAGGCAAACATTGACAAAAATTAAATAAGATAAATCACTCTATGTATCATCATACTTTACCACATTAAGGATGTGGAAATGGTTTTAATTAAGCGAACAAAAATAGTAGGAACTTTCACTTGGCAAATCGCAGGTCCTAATTAGAATGAAGTTAAAAAATAAATAAGAAAAATAAATAAAAAAAAGCACAGAAGCGTTATTTCAAACGCGGATCGATCCTGAAATGTTAAGACGATTGTTCTCGGTCAAAGAACTCTTAATTTTTCTTTCATTTTCGGATTTACAGGACGAGAAAAAAAAAGTTAGTAACAACACAAAGAAAAGGCAGTTATGGCCTTTTTCCGCTCATCGCCTATGAACAAGTTTGAAACTGTGCGGGACGGATTTAAACTTGCTTGCTGTTAGTTATATTCATTTGTAGTAGTTCGGAGGATGGCTTTGGAGTGTCTTCCGTAAAGAACGTGAAACGATGCGTGGATTTTATTTGTTTACTAATTTCTTTCACTCGTTCTCTTAGTTAATATCTCTAAAAAGCGTATTTATTCAAGTTGTTCGTAATAGTTCTGATTTCGATGATGTTATGAAAAGGTTTTTTCAACTTTCATTCATGATCAGCCAACTGATTCCTCAACATTTATTTATTATTATTTATCTCTCACGTAGAAAATGAACGTTTGCCAAAAAATGTTCAGATGATATGGGTGGATATACTTCTTGGATATTTTGGATAATATTTGGCATTGTTGTTAGCGAAACAAATGGAAAAAGTAAGTCTCTTTATTATTTCTTCTTAAACTTTTTGTTTATCCGACGTCGCAGGTATTGTTAAGGTATGAAAGAACTCGATTATGAAAATTATCGTCATTTAAATCAAATGAGACTCAGTTTAAATGTTCAAAACCGTTAAAATGAGGGAGACAAGTGAATCGTGCAAATGTTTACAACACTGATAAAAGTCACGTAAACTATGGAAGGAAGATTTTGTTTGATTTCTTTTTCTATATTTATATTTTACCATCTAGAACCACTAAATCCCAAATGAAAATGGGACTTAGATTTAAATTGCTTCCAACAACTAAAAAGAAAAAACGTTTTAGGTAAATTAACTTCGTAATTACTTCCGACATTTGTGAATTCTCATCTCCAATTTTGCCTAAATTTTTTTTTAGTTTCAGTAAATTTTATTACCATTTTACACAATCCATGCTTGTCAAATTTGTTTTTTATAATAAAATAGTCTTAGTAAGTTTTTATTAAAGGCTATCATCCGTCATCACCTATTTGTTCAATTTATGTATTTGAAACTATAGTTTATTTCCAGCTGAGAAAAAATTTAGCCATTTATCAGCTACGTCATTAGTGTGCAATTTCATTTCATAATAAAAAATTTATTTATGTTAATATAAATAATTTAGAGAAGCTTGAACTTGTATTAACTGTTAAATTAAAACATTTGAGAATGAGATGGGTTAAGGCTGTCAGACTAACTGCTATTAAATTCATTAAAGTTTTGGCTATTAAATCACCTATTTTATTAACTATAGTTGAGAACTTTAGACACCAAGTCTTAAATCGAAACTGGTGATGGTAACCAATGTGAGGTTGGTCAGTAAAAAATTTGGGTTTATGACTCATATATTTTGCTCTTAAAAGATAAGATAATTGTTCAGCATAACTTTGAGGGGCACTTTTCTTTTATGTTGAATAAAATTATATTTATAGAATATTCTAGAAAATATGGTTATATGAATCAATAATATTATTGCTAACTGGTCTTAAATATAAACGATTTGTACCACTTTAAAAAAATGGGTTACAAGCTTATTGAATAAGTCCCACCCAAACTATATCCCCTCTAAGGTTATTGTCTTCCAAACTGTCTCTGGGGCCAAGATGCTGGTCTGCCCCAGAATTAACCAGAACGACTCTATATCATCTCACTTTTGCAGACAGTTAAGAAAAAGTTATTGCATAATGTTGCAAAAAAATTTTTTAGGTTTCTTGGATCACTGATTCTATGCTTGAGGTTAATAATTTTAATCCTATTAATTCAATATAGAAACGAGTACAATTTCAAAGTCAGAGGTAATTTTACCAGTGTTAACAGTTACCTTGGTAAATTGGAAAGTAATCAGGCGAGGACTTCTCTTCTGAATTACTCATTGTAAATCCAATTCAATGAAAGTCATTTAATTTATTTGCCATGTGTTGAACTCAGAACGGGAAAGATAAAAAAAATTATATTTGTTTTTACTGTGTGAATAATAAATGATTATTAATATTGTTATGTGTATTGAATTTTAATTATCTATATACAGGTGGGTGTGACTGAGACCAGGTTAAGGAGTAAGTGCTTTGTCTTGAACTTGAATTCTACTTGAACTAGACTTTATTTTACATTTTTATTAGTACCGCAATGCGAACCTGTTCGAATGTGACTTTTTAAGAGGAAGTTATTTTTCTAAGTGCTACTGGATATAACGTAGCATAATTCTCTCAAACAAAACAAAATTCTGTACTGATATATGTATAGTTTTATGGGTATCGTGTCAATATTTCAATACTATTGTTAGAAGAAAATTGAGAGAACTAAGCTTAATAAGGGTGACCAGAGCCACAAATTAAAGCTCGGCTTGGAACTTGCTTGAATTACCGACTTTAAAAGCCTAAATAAATTACTGTTTAACTTTTAACCCGCGAACATGATTTGAATTTATTCCTTTTTTTCTGTAATGGTACGAAGATTTTAATTGAGGATGTCGCGTTTGAAAATTCCTTAACATTTTCTTGATATTCTTCATTGTTGCATGATAAAATGTTGCTTTCTCTTTTTTTTCCGTCTTTCTCTTCATTCTAGAAAATCGTTTGTATCAAGGATTTCGAACACTTGTACTCGAGTTCAAAACATGTTGAATAACAATTCGCATGCTTTTTGAATTACAGGAAACCGTTACCTGTTATAATCGCCTAAATGGTTTTTTCTTTCTTTTTATGGATTACCTGGCCTTAATTCCAATACCGAATTTCGATAATATGTAAAAGAGATTCGAATAAATTTGGTTAATTTATTATTAACAGGGGTTTTAATTTTTCCAAGTGTTATTCCCCAAAATGCATTCGAATTTATGGCCGTCTTTGGTGTGTTAGGATGAAGAATGGTGAGTCTTATATGAAACATGACCAATCGCATAAATTGAAGAAGTTAGTGTACTTAAAACGTCTTCGTAGAATAAATTAGCGAAAAGGGGTTTCAGTCGTCTTGTCTGGAGTCTAAAAAACATCAGAGAGTACTTCACTGTGAAGGATTGATGACCTCTTTTCATCTTAAATCCTTGAACGTGGTGGTTAGGGGTCAGAGATGCATTTTTGACATTTTTATGACCAACAACACGTTCACGTTATGCTCGAGTCAAGCAGTATGTCCGTCAGTATGTGATACCAAAGCGTGGTATTCATTTCTACATTTGTAAACTTATACCTCGGTTTTGTGCTTTGAAAATCATTTAAAATAGATCCCAATTTGAATCCTAAAATAAATTGAATTTAAATTTTCTTCGTAAAGCTATTTGACTTTCTTGAAACAGTAAGTTAAGGGACAGTTGAGAAATAAATTGCTGTACGAGCATGCGTAGTGGCATTTTCTTGGTGGTGATGAACTTGAAAATGAAAATTGTCTAGAAAGCAAACGCCTTGGGGCCATCTTCCATCTATTGTTTGCATTGTTACCATTGTGTTACTCGCGTACCTAAAACTACCTTTTTTATGTAATAACTTTTTATTGACAATGCCAGCTAAAAATAGTTTAGTCACGGGTTCCAGAAGTAAGCATTTTTTAAACAGTTTTTTAGAATTAGCTTTCTCTTTTTAAGGTCTCAAAAATCATGTGGGTTGTCAAACTACCCAGACTACAAACAAACTAGTAAACAAACCCATATCTTGATTAGTTTTGTCTACATCAAACCCACAAAATCCGTGCCTTTCCATTATCTGATGTCTAATGAATATACCACCCAATTGCTGTTGTGTTAAGGCATTGCTGTAAACTTTGGTTGAACAATTCCAATTTTTTTTCGCGCTAAATGAAGAGTGAAAGTGTTGTGCTGTTTATAAAAAGCAAAAAACGTTAAAAATCAAACTAAAGTGGCCATAAAAGATGGTAGGTTAGGTAACCTTCTGAGAATCGTTTTTAAACTTTCTCAAAATAAAAAGTTATTAATTTTCTGATAACTAGTAGAGAAAATGGTCTTAACGCTAACAATTTAGTTGTTAAAAAATGAGACAGATGACTTGGTGACCGTCTTTGACTTGTTCCAATCAGAAAAGTGACTTTTACTTCAGTTTTTTAGTCTCTTGTCACCCCGTTACGACTTTGTCAAGAGTTTTGGTTTATTTTTGCAAAACCTTGATGAATCCTTTAATAGTGCACTCAAGAGTTACTCAAAAGTACCATTTTTCTTCCGAATGATATTCTTAAATTTACATTTTGCGCAACAAATTAATTTCAGGTAGTTATACCGTGGCTGAAATAATTTTTCTTCATTTTAGATGCTGAGCACATCTTTAACCGGAAAAGATATTTTTTTAAAGTTAATTCAATGCAGCCTCAATATCCTGAATCTTTTTGCAGTCTTGTGTTTGAACCCTCAGAAAACAACTTCTGAAGTGATTTCCTGTAGCACGTGTCTCTATCTCTTCGTGTACTTGTAAAGAGTCAAAATCACTGATGAAGTTAGGTTTTATTATTTGATCTAAATAGCGATTTGGGTTTCATCGGAAATCAATCTATTGGGCTCATATGTCTTTTTTGGAAACAGTTCATTTTGATCAAAAGGGAATAAAACCTTTGACGACCTTCATTTCCGCAACTGAGAATGAAAATCAAACGGAAACAGGAAGGATATTTAATATTTTCGAAAAAGCTTTTGTTTGATGGGATAGGGGGAGTTTACGAGATATTCATTTCACAGTGAAAAGGGTTAGAATATAACACGGATGGGGGTGGTCGAGGGATGGAAATCCCAATCCCACATGTTTCTACCGAGCCCACGATTCTGGAGCCGGGGAAGAAATCCATCCCTGTATCAAGCTAGAGGGTTCATATACTTTGTTTTAGCAACTCAGATTTTTGATTAAAGTTCAGTGGAATTTCATCCCACGATTGCCTTTTGCTGAAAACACTGTTATCAGGTGGAAGTTTGGCTGATGTAATCAGCTTCAAGTTTTATGTGCTTAGTTTGAAACTTGTGGGAAGAGGAAAAGGGGAAAATTTTGTTTATCTTTCATTTATTCCAAGCTTTTGGGCCGTTGATAAAATAAAGCCATTGACATGGGAAATTTGTTTTGTAACTGGTCTTTATTATCCGGACCTTTTCCACGTTCTTGTTTTTTTGAGAGAGAGGTTATCAGTTTTATTTTTGGTTAAAGGGAATTGACCAGGGTCTTAGTATCACTGCTGTAGAGTGCAGATAAAGTTAAGCCTATTATGGAATTAAAGCTTTGATGGAAACTCATGGTTTTTAAGTTGAGGAAACTTTTTTTCTTACGTCGAAAGTCATATAGAGTTAAGATATAAATGTTAGAGCTGACCCAGTTTGTTGGGCGTGAGATTTTTTTTGAACCGTACTAAAAACGTGACCGGTACATCATTTCAAGGCTTTTTTTCTCTGCTTTAGGCCATTGTCTTCGTTATTGTCTCCCTTTTGAATGAATCCAGATAGTGCCTGGCCAAGACTCCTTGGCGATATCTCTGAGGATTAGACCTGGATATGGGAGATACTGATTAAATTTAAATAAATATTTAAATATTTTTTTGCTTTATTAGAAAAATAATCTGAATATCTTAAATAATTTATACTTATAATTATGTGTATATAATTAGAAAAAGCAGAAACTATTTATTTATTTATTTGCAAGTGTGCAAACTTGACCTTATGGAACTTTCAAGAGTGATTGTAAATTTTGTTGTGTCAGAATTAGTGTACAAGAAAAATTCCAGATTCTGAGTGAGGATGAGAACGAAAAGGTTGAGGTATTTGAACAGTTTTTGACATTCTCAACTTTTCGTTGCTTAATTGCGATGAGATTGAAAAAAATTTTTAATTTCTTTTTATTCAAATGAACGGATTTATTGCCGACGTAACGAATCTAAAAAATTTTAGGCCAGTGACGTTAGTCGTCCTAATTTCCGGTAACGGTTTTTTTCTTTCTAATGTACCTTATCATTAAGTATCCCAAATGCCACTGTTAACTCTTATTGCACAGTTAAGTGTATTCATTTATAAATGCAAAAAAAAGTTTTCTCGAAAGAATTTCAAATGATTTGGCTCATTTACCTTGTTATTCGTTTTTATATATTTTATCAAAGCCTTTAGTCAGTTTCCTCACCCGAATGTTGGAGATAAATCAGGTTGTTAAATGTGAAGAGATCGTTTTAAGTTTTTTCGGTTTCCTTTGGGTTAACGCGAAGAAATTATTTATTAAGCTACAAGGATATCGTGCGGTAATTGCGGTCTAATTAACTCATTTTTGATTGACTTAATTGTTACTTAAATCAGCCGTTGCAGCTTACTACCCACTGATACGTAAAAATGGAGTTTTGTGTGTATGCGAACCACCAGCCGTATGAGTTAAAAATTTGGGTGAAAAATGTTATGTCATCAATCTTCCTGATGTGTTCCCTTCGAGATAATACTAGTGTGTATTTCCAAATTTTAATATTTAAAATACTTGTCTTCATAAAAAAAATTTCGTTTTGTAAAGGTTGGAGAAGCTTCTAAAATGATTCGTCACATCTAACGACGTATTTACATCTTCTTATGGTAGTGCCCTCTTGTAAAAAATGGTGGATAGTTTCATTCTGTCCTTTTCAGAGTCCAAAAGGCCATTTCTTTTTATAAATGAATGCTTGTCATTATTAAATATGGTTCCCCATTTTTTGTTTCATTCGAAGAAACGGATGCGATGCACGTGTTGCACAAGTTAGATTTTTATAACTATAGAGTCTGATACATTAACTTCTCGGTTTTTACTAAGACTTTTTGTTTGTAATTTTCAGATTGCTCGAAAAGTTTGGAGTCCTGCTTGCGGTGCGACGAAACAGGCATCAAGTGTTTAAAGTGCAAACATCTTATTGTTTTCGGAACGAGGAACTGCGTCAAAAACTGTCCAATGGGGTATACCAATCAATGGTCGACGTACGATGATTACATGGGCCAAATCTGTGTTGAAACGTCGTTAGCTGAAAGTCTGGGATTTACGGGAGAAACTTCTGCTGTTTTGGTGGGATCTCTTACAGGTATGTTAAAAGTTAAATATAAATTTGAATTGAAAATGAAAGTACAAAATTATAAGTGTTGACAAATTACTAGTGTGAATTAACCGTGGAAAGTAGATGTGAGAAGTGAAATTAACATTTACGCCTAAATTTAATTTTTTTTTAACATGCAAGAACTTTGTTTTATCTAATCTCGGCTAGAATGACCATTTTATCTATAAAACATCTGCCATTTTTGTAATTTTTTTTAGGTTTGCTGTTATGCTTGGGAGCCTTGCTGGGGGGTTGCTTTTACATCAGACGACGTCGGATTAAAACACTGGCAACAGTTGACGAAAGTTCTGATTCAACGATGATTATGACTCCTCTTCATCAGCAAGGTAATTGCTGAAAGATATAACTTTTTCTGTGTGTAACGATTAATTATTTAACAAAACTAAACACAATGTCACTAAAAAGTTCATAATTTTAGTCATCAAGGTTTTAAAGTATTTATGAAAGCCTGTGCACATAAAAAGAGTGACGTTTTGAAAAATGGAAAAATCCCCAAAATCAGACGAAATTAGTGGTTATCAATTAAATATTTTAAATGTTATTTGTGTTTATTTAAAAATATTTTAAATTAAAAGTAACAATTTAATTTTGTTTTCAGAGAGGAACGAATTTATTCGTGAAATATCGTTGTTGCGTCATGAAGCGCCTGTCTTTTTGTCTATGTTAAACGAAACCAGGAGACAAGTCCGAGAAATTCACAGAACGAAAGCGACAAGCAATAAAAGAGAAGCTGCAATAAGTGCATACCGACCAGTTCTCAGAGACCTTTATATCATTTTAGTGCTTTTAAATAAACCCCAGGACAAAATAACACCTCCACAAGACTGGAGGAAATTACTTTCTTGGGGAGAAAGGGTTTTGAAAAGATATAAACGTCAACATAACATCGACACTCCCGTGGGAGAATTAGTATCATTTTTACAAGTACCTGAACAGCAAAACCTCATAGGAAGTCGCGTTTCCCTTTTCCAACCCTACAGCACCCTTAGTACAGTAAGCACGAACACTTTAACATCTACTGTAAGTCGAAAGCTGAAAAATGCACTTAGTCATAAAAGTGAAATCCATGAATTAAACAGTCCCAAAGAGGATTCTTTGTTAAGTGTAAGTGATAGTATAAGCGATCCAAGCACTGTTCTGAGGGTTCCAAATCAAATAGATGGTATTAATTTCAGCACCTTGAACAGGTGTTCATTTAGTGAAAATAATTTTGAGAACTGGGAAGACAATCATACGATACTGGCGGAATGGTCAGCTAGTCACGAATTTTCTTTTGAGGATGATTTTATAAGATTAGGATTCAGGCCTCAGGATGAAATAACAACAGAACTGTGATACCCAAATATTGATAGAAACATTTTAATTAGAATTAGATATAGAATGATATAAAGGACTTTTTTTTAAGTTAGTAGCAAGTTGTTCTATTTAAACGTAAGAATGGAAATTTTTTGTGTACAGGGCCAATTATAACTGTGTCTGTTTGGTAGACGAGAAATTTTTGGAAGACTTTGAAAGCTTAGCATGTCACCTTAGAAAAAATAATTTCTGTGGATATTTTACAGAATACAAAATAAATTTTATTTTTATACTTGTTTAGTCCTAATGGCCAAATCCTTGGTAATAGTATTATTTTCTGACTTGAATTTTCTTATAGTTTAATTTATTCTGTAAATATTCCTGTTCATATTAGGTTTGAGTATGAACTTTTGTGTGTATTGATTGAATTAAAGATAAACAAAAATTTTTGTAGGAAACCCTTCCCATTTCAATATTAATATAAACTTTGATATTTATTTCCAATTAATGTAAATGTAAAACAGTATTTCATAACTGTGTTTCACGTAACACTTGTGTTTTTCAAAATTTTGTTTATGCATGTTGATTTCCAGAATTAATTTGAATTTTTATAGCAATGAGTGAAACAAAATTTGGGATGGAAGCACTCGTGCATCATGAATAAAGAAACGTGGAAGAGTTATCGTCCCTAAATGTCGTGTAGAATAGTGTTACTTTGGAATTGTATCGGAAAAAAATAAAAACGTAATTTTTGCAAGTGCCAAAATGAATTTGAAATATTATTTTCATAATTATTTTTTGTTTATTATTTATTTGCAGTATTAATTTAATGGTATTCATCGAAATGTCGACTTTAAATAATGTTTCAGGGTGTTTACTGAAAAACTTGGTACCATATCTAAAATGTTTAGTTCCTTAGGATGTTAATTGTTACTATTGATTTTTAATATTTGTTGTGAAATAAAGTGTGATAGTAATTTTTAAATTATTGATAATTTGTTTTTAATGCTTCTCCTTTTATTATTTGATATTCCTGTGTGTATCTTTCCTTTTTCTTGCTTTAATGTATATCATATGCTTAAGTTTAAGCTTCTTCAAGCTCTTTTACAGGTAATATTTGACTTTGGTAAATTTAACAATACTGTGAAGGGTTGTTGGTTGGGCTGTCAGGGCGACCTAAATAACAGTATAATTGTTAAGTTTGAAATCCTTGTCTTGGAGTTTATTTTATGTTGTGTGCTGTCACACTCAGGGTTAAAAATTGGATTAGAACACACAAAAATTAAGAGTATCATAGGGAATATACTACAATTTCTTAGATTTTGATTGGTCTTCTCTTTGTTTCCTCATGAATAATCCAAGTCTATTTTTTGTACTTTTATTTTGATTAATAAATTAATATCATATTTGAGCAGGAATACTACAAAATAAAATTGTTTAATTCAGTCCCCCTAAGCTCCTAAGACTTGGACATTGGTCTGTTCCCTTGCAAACCCCAAAGAAAAAATTAAATCAGTCTGTTGAACTCTATCATTTTATAAAAGAAACTCATTACTGAAATGTTTGAATGGATCAAAATGATTTTTTAAATGAAATTCTTTGTAACATGTTTGTTGCAGAGATGCAGGTTTAGGGTTTCGAAAATTGAGAATGAAATATTTAAAACAATACAGTAAAAAAAATGCAAAGCATGTCAGAAGCGGTTTCACATTCGTTTGAAACGTGATGTAAAAGTACAAGGGGGAAACGATGACTAATCGGTAAGCGAGGGTGCAGAAAAGAGAGGAAAAGGGGAATCGTAATGAACGAAATTTTGTATACAATTCCCTTTGGAGGGTTGTTTTGTCGCGTTTACAACGAAATTGAATTTTTCGTCGAGTGATAAAAATCTCCTAAATTGGGACTCATAATTTTTAAAATGTATATATTTTTAGTGTTACTACCGTAGTCAGCTTATTACTACAATCATTTTCATTTTTCCTCTCTTAAGCCAAATTTCCCTACTAATTTATTGAAGAATTATTAATTACACTGCTCAATAGCTAACTGCAGTTTCTAAATTCATGGGTGAAATCATGTAATAAAAGCATTGAATGACAAAATTCCAATTATTTCCGCGCTTTGTTTGAAAAATACTTTCTCTACGGTGGATCACCGCTTCAAGATGGCGGTGGAATCAACAAATACTTTTTGAGTGGTCAAACCATAATGGTATAATTATTTTTTTCAAATGGAATTTCTGATTTAAATGAATGAATTAAACCGCGCCGATAGTTATGGGACTTTAAAAATTTTCTTGCCCTTAATTAATGCCAAAATTTTTATTTTGAAATACTTCTTTCAAATGGCTTGGAGAGGGGAAAAAATATGATCCCGTAAAAAATTTAGATTAAAAATGAACGCCTATAAGATAAATATAGAACTGGTCAAAAGGAAACGGGGGCGCCATTTTGAGTATAGTAGGGAAATGTTCGGTCTTTCGTGATGATGCTTTTTACTTATCATATATTATTGATAAGTATCGTGAATTCATATTTTATATTATTAAAAGAGTTATTATAGTCTATAGTTCAAGAAATGTTACCTATATTCGATCTGGGCTCCGGAAATAGACGTAAAAAGTACAAGATTTGAAATTTTGTTTTGGCTTCAGTTTTTTTAGTGTTTACTAATGGCAACGATATAATTTGACCTTTTGAATTAATATTTGTACATCAAGTAAGAGTCTGGTAGGTAAATTTAATGCATTTTTTCCGAAAATATGTGATTCACATCATCGTTAATTACACTTTTTTCAATTAACTTTCATGTGGTTGGGAGGAAATATTAATTTTTTTCCAATGCGTTAAATGGCCTTGGGAGATGCGTCTTTCCTCAAAACCCTTTGTCAAAGTTGGTGAGGTTGATTGTTTAATGCAGCTGTGATTTCTTTTCTGCTTTACTGTCCACTTTATTCATTTCTCTCTTTTTCTTTCTTTTTTCTCCTTTATTCTTTTTTTAAAAAGGAATTAACTTCAATTTGCCTGCTGTTATAAATTTCATTAAACTTAATTATGTCACTAATCCTATGCATTGAATAAAAAGCATTTATAAAAAATGCGATTGTGTGTGTGTATAATGCTTATTAGATGAAATACTTTTAGTGAAATGTATGTCTGGTTTTAAGGCTAGGAATTTTTTATTTTTTTTATTTAAAATTAAATTTTGATTAAATTGAGGACAAAATGCCAGCATATTATTAAGAAAAACTTGGTATAATTAATTTAGAATATGCAAGAATAAAGTGGAACAAGTGAAGGAAATTTTACATTCATGTTAATCTTGAGAAGAACAAAAATAAAACAAAAATTTTTTTTCATTTAAATATTGCTTTTGAATGAATATTTTTTACCTTATTTAAGAAAAAATCAGCCATTAAAAAATTTACTTTGTCAAGGAATTATAGGCTTTTTTCGAATTGAGAATGCTCCCATTAAAAAATATGGTCATTTATGTACAGAACAATTATACTTAAAAGAGTTTGGGTGTGGTATTTGTTTCGAAAAGTGAAATATTAAGAAGTTCATTCTCAAGTCTTCTTTTCTTTTGTATAAGGAAGTTCAAAAAGGAAAGTGTTTGTTGAAATAAATAATTTACAACTTTCTAATTGTTTTTATTAACACTTATATTTTTAAAAAATTGTTTTCAGCAGTGTAACAATTCATTATTTTCAGTTCCATAAAGTTATTTGGGTTAAATTATTGATATTCAGCTTTGCACTTTCTCACTGATCACATTGGTAATCGAGAGGATTTTTCCTATTACATTTGTAATGTATTTCTTTCGAAGAAGTGACTATAATAAAGAAAAAAAGACAGGCAGTTCCAATATATGGTGCATTTTCTCCGATTCTTCTCATTGTGTTAAAAATTCCTGGATTGATGATTCCATGGAATGGTTTTAATTCATATGGGGATAATCTATAAAAAGTCACCCCATAAAGTCTTTGTAAATTTCCAAATTGTTTTCCCATTAGCAATGAAAATAATTCAGTTTAATAGTTTTAAAAGCCTTATGATTTTGTTTTTTAGAACATTCTCCTTCAACTGTTTTATTTAAATCATGAATTTTGAACATTGTGAACTTTGGAATGTAGAAAATGCAAAGTGTTTTTGATCTCAAATTTCTTTAAAATGAACATTATTATTATTTTTTTTTTATATCAAAGTAAATTTTAATGTGATACTTTTTTGTTTTAGTGAATAGATAGATATATAGATAGATAAAAGTTCTAGTTCAAATATAAAATAAAGATGAGGGACAAAAAAACTAGAGGCGCTAGAGAATGAACAGCGAGCAAGCCACGGCCATGTCAGTATCGGTCTCAAGTGCCTCCGCTTGTTCAGGAACTGAGGTATGCTCTTCAAGGGATATACTTTTAAGCTTAAGTAAAAGACGAATGGGGCGAAAACGGGTCACTGAATGCCGGTCAAGCAATGTTTGAATATCATAAAGCTACCAAATTAGGCCTAAAGTAATCAAAGTGCAGAAAATTAAGCAACATTAATTTGTTTTAACAGGAAAATAATATAGTTTTACAAAGGCCGTCTGGATCTGCTGCTGCTGCGGCGGCTGCAGCTGCTGCCGATCTCCGTGTTGGTACTGTAGCTTTATCTAATGTAGCAAAGTATTGGGTGTTGTCAAATCTCTTCCCGGGTCCAATACCTCAACCGGTGTATCTTAATCATCCTCCAGATCGAATGGGGGATATTAAACAAGAGTTAGATCTTAGTCAACAAGTTGTTCCAACCTCCATGGAAGGCATGACATTGCTTCACCAATCTACTCATTCCCAAGCACAGGTGACGCTTAAATTTCTTTTTGTCACTTCACCCGCCCTCCCTCTCCCGTGATTTCTGTTTTACATGAGATGTTACTTCTTTTATAGCTCGTTCAGTGAATTATTTCACATATAAGTGGAATATATTCAGTGTGTGTGTGTAATATTACGTTTATATAGATCCTAGTAAGTGCAGTTGAGGCATCGGTTACATCTAACGGTGTGGCAACGTTGTCACTTCCGACGGTATCTTCTACCAATACTACTACTCTCACTACTACTAATACTACTACTTCTTCTACTACTTCTACTTCTACTTCTACTCTTTCTACTTCTTCTTCTCATATGGAAATCAGTTTACAGGGCCAGCAGCCTAGTCAGCCAGAAAAGGAAACAAAATCGGAGAGAAGAACTTGTGTCACTGAGAGAGTCAGCGACGACCAGGTATTGATTTTTTCAAGACAACAGATTCAAATTTATTAAACGAATTTCAATTAGTTAAAAGCAAGTACCCAATGCGTTACAACTTAAGCTTTGATTCGAGAAGATGTATTGTCGTTATTATTTATTTTATTTTAACGTAGAATCAGTATTAAAGTTATTAATAGCACAGTACACTAAACATTATATATATGCACCTCCCTTTTTGGGGGGCATTTGTTCTAATAAGCGCGATTCTCGGCCAAAGTACAATGGACTTAATTTGGTTGAGTCAGGCTTATTAATTATGTTAACAATCCACGGACATGGATTTCTAACAGGCCTGCATGTGTTCAGCATGGTGGCTTCCCGAAAGACTATGGGCGTGGATGATGAGTATACTGAGAAATTTGAAGCTTGTTTGAAGCGAGCTGGAAATTACTTTATGGAGGAGATTATTTTCAATGCTTCAATCTTCGTTGGTTGATTTGTTGTCGAAAGAAGGGTGGTTGGTCTTGCTGACTCTTCTGTGCTTTAGTTGAGAAGTTTTTGGATCTTTGATGCGGCTTCATCGAAATAGATTTGTTTGTGTTGTTACAGAGTGTAATAACTGAGACTTTGCAGTTTAATTTGGCTTTTAATATTTGATAAGCTTTGTTGGAGTTTAATAGGTTTAGTAGCTTTTTAGGAGAGAAAGGGAGACAGTTATTGCTCCTTTTAATAATGGTAGAAAGAAGGTAAATTTGCATTGGCACCTGAGCACCAACTGACCTGGCCGACTTTGCTACTTAATTTTTTAATCTTGTTATTTTGATGCTTTTAAACTTAAGGATTCAAGGTTAAGTGAATGTGATCGTTCTTAGCCAAGGGTAACTGCCTCGTTTTTGATGCCTTTATGAGCTCCTTTTGTCCAGTTTTAAGTGGGATTGTGTGACCATCCTCTTCGAGGTTTCTCACTGAAAGTTTGTTATCTCACCAGCGATCCACATTTTCTCTCTTTCCTCTCCTTTTTTCCCTTCCTTTCTCTCTTCATATTAATTATATCTAAGAACGGTCTCTTACATCTTATTAACTTGTTTTAAACTTACAGTAGCTGAATGTGATATCTTCATAGCTGGGCGTTAATTAATTCTAACATTTCCTTTTTACTAGTTTCATATCTGTACTTTGAGTATTAGTCAAAAAACAGTTGCAAAAACCAGAATAATACTTTGTTTTGCATCTGAGCCTAATTAAGTAGAACCTAATAAATTTTAATTTTTCCTTCTTATAAAAGCTTGACTTCTTATAATTATTTTGGTTTAATATTAAAAATTTGAAAAGAAATTTGTTGGTGGTGAAATTAACCATAGGCGGACTGCATAAACATCAGTCGGACAGAGCAAATCAAATCGAAAGAATTGATTGGGATTATTAATTTTGGAAAGGTTTCATGTAAACGACGTTTTTCACCCATGTTAATTGTTTTATTTCAGGTTCACTGCAGAGTTCCATGTGAGATACCTACCGTCAGTGGGGTTCAAATACCAGGAAATCAGCCAGGGCACCCCGTCAAATCAACAAAATCAGCAAATGTCTCAGTCTCAAGGTCAAAGTCAACAAGTTCAACAGCAAATTATCCATCAACAACCGCCGCCGCAGCCGCCACCGCAGCAGCAGCAGCCACCACAACAGCAACAACCTCCGCCGCCTCCGCCGGCACCTCAATCACACAATCACAGCACCAATCTCAATCTTCAAGCCAACAGTCGCAATCACAACAGGTCAGTTTCGTTGTTTGTTAAGAAGAAAAGAAAGTGAGGATTTCATTAATTACATGTATTCAGGCGTTAGAACGTGAAAAAGTATGAAGCACCTTTCATTGTTCTGCAATATCATTGTGAATTTTTTCCTTCAGGTCACTTCTCACCATTCAGTAGAAACAAATGCCAACAGCAGCAATCACATGGAGGAAAGTCTGAATTGTCAAGATATTAAATTAACCGGCCAGATGGTTACTACTCAAGAAATAAAAGATGAAAATAAGGAAATCGCTTGCAATATTAAAGATAATCGCCTTATTATGGCCAGGTGAATGACACCTTAAGTTCACTTTTTCACTTTTGACTGGGATGTTTGTAAACGGTTGTCACATTTTTGTTTTTTACATTTCCAGTTTTCCAATGCAAGACGTTAAGGGTCACATGATGGATATTAGAACGGCGGACGGCGTCGTAAAATTAACAGCGGATCAGGACGTTGCTAAAACCTTGCTCAATGCTGATATGGTGCAAAGCATGTATAAGGTTGGGCATAGTTTATAACATTCATTTTCTTTCACAACAATACTCTCATTCTTCTACTATTTTTTTAAAGAACGTTGAAAAGTCAAGAATTTAATGTTTAAATTTCACACATTTTAGAAACTTTTTTTTATGGATTTTTTAAATCGCCCTTGTTTAAACAATAATAAAATGTAAAATGTCAGTCATTTGACTTAATCGTTGATAAAAACGTTGCAGGTTAACGTTGAAGATATCAATCAGCTGCTGGCATATCACGAAGTTTTCGGTAAATTGTCGACTGATTCTTTAGTTCCCGTACAACAGAACGGCAGCAAAGTACAAGAGGGAAGTGGATCAGTACCCGCTGGAGGTCCGAGCAGTCCCAGCTCAGTTGGACCCTATTCTTGCGATATTTGCTGCAAAATATTTCCGTTTCGTTATCAGTTAATTGTCCACAGACGATATCACACCGAAAGGAAGCCGTTTACTTGTCAGGTAAATTATATTGATCTCTTAAAAAGAAAAGCGTGACATCCCCTGGTAAAATGTCGGTTAGGTTTAAACAAAATGGCCTCGTTTTCTTTGAGTTCAATCGTTGTTCGATAAAAATAAAGGTCAGAATATAAAGTAAAAGCTTTTTGAAATAATCTCGATAGTTAAAAACCGTCGTTAAAAAGCGAAAATTCCTCTCTAAACTTACTACTATTTTGATTTTGCTGGTAGGTTTGTGGGAAGGCATTCACATGCTCTGCCGAACTAAGTCGACACGGCAAGTGCCATCTGGGAGGCAGCATGTTTACTTGTTCCGTTTGTTTCCATGTGTTTGCAAACGCTCCATCCCTTGAAAGACATATGAAGCGTCACGCTACCGATAAACCGTATGTTTGTACGACTTGCGCGAAAAGTTTTGCAAGAAAAGAACACTTAGATAATCATATAAGATGTCATACTGGCGAAACACCTTATCGGTGAGTTTAAAAACAGTTGTAGTCTAAAGTGAAAATATGAAATTTTCACTTTAATGCAACAAACAAGTGTTCTTGTGTCAAAAGTAAAATTGTGAAAGGTTAGCTTAAGTGGCGGTTTAAATTTTAGGTGTCAATACTGCAACAAAACCTTTACGCGTAAGGAGCATATGGTTAATCATGTTCGTAAACATACAGGGGAAACTCCCCATCGTTGTGATATTTGTAAGAAGAGTTTCACTAGAAAGGAACATTTCATGAATCATGTAATGTGGCATACTGGCGAGACTCCTCATTCTTGCCATGTAAGTTCCGGGTTTTATTAAAATTAAAAGCTCTTCCCGATAGTAATCCTGTAAAGTCGTGCCCTCTGGAATGATTTGGTTTTTTACCTCACTATTTTAAGTTACCAAAAGTGATATGCTTGCCTCCATTGATGGCTGTTTGCGTACTAAAAATAGTTAGTGTTTGTTTAAAAGAAAAAAAAAATTCTTTAAAGACTGAAGTATTGAGTTAAGAACTAATTATTTTTTTAAGGTGTGTGGAAAGAAGTATACACGCAAGGAGCATTTAGCAAATCATATGCGTTCTCATACGAATGATACTCCCTTCCGCTGCGAGATATGTGGTAAAGCGTTTACAAGGAAAGAACATTTTACAAATCACATAATGTGGCACACCGGAGAAACTCCGCATCGTTGCGACTTCTGCTCGAAGACTTTCACAAGAAAAGAGCATTTGTTAAATCATGTGAGACAACACACCGGGGAATCTCCTCACAGATGCGGGTAAGTATAGCATTGACGAAAGCTTGTTTAATTCTTAAAACTTTTTTTCATCTTTAATACTTCCACATGCGTTTTTCTGGGATTTATAATTTTTTTTTTGGTTTTCCAAGTTTTTTTCCTAATCGGTATTTGTCTTTCCTTCAAGACAATGTCTTTAGAAAGCACGCATTGGAAAATTTATGAGTTGACAATATTATTTTGTACTTATTTCAATGAGGTAGTCGAAACAAATTTTTTTTGTTGAAAATATTTAGTTTACTCAAAATTTAGTCCCACCGATTTTCTATTGTGTTTTGAATTGAATTTGATAAAGTGGTTATGAACCGGTAAACTTGATGTTTTCAGGTATTGCAGCAAGTCGTTCACGAGAAAGGAGCACCTTATTAACCACGTGAGACAACACACGGGTGAGACACCGTTCCGTTGTGAATTTTGCCCGAAAGCTTTTACTAGGAAAGACCATTTAGTTAACCACGTTAGACAACATACAGGTGATTTGAATGATGATAATAATAATATGTTGCTGTCGAGGTAGGATTAAACCCAGAGTCTGCAAACCTCACAGTTTGAACAAATCAAATTTCCTCTCAACACTCAACAACGGCTTTTGTTATTTGCCTCGAATAATTTCATTATCCTTAAGATATTTGTTTAAATTAAAAATTTTATAAAAATCAGGAAGAAACCTAATAGAGCACGATATTAAAGGTTCCAGCATTTATATTTCAATCTTAAGTGTATAAATGCGTATTTAAAAATTTGGAGGGATCAGATTTTCTAAAAAAATTTCTGTATTATGATTTTTGCTGAAGCTTCTTAATTTGATCTCATTTTTAATGACTGATCTACATCTCCATTTTAACTTGAGTAATTATTACGCCCTTACTCAGAATTTTCTTTTTATGTTCTTTTGACCAATTAATTAAAACTCTGGGTTTATGAGTTTTTATTGATTCAGTTTAGGCTTTCTGCATGTTACAATTTGTGCAATCATCAGCAGTTAGTTTTTAATAAAAGGAGCATACATTTGTTCAGTGATTGTGTAGGTAAGTGGTTGGGTGCCCATCTCGTTGAATGTTTAACCTAAAATTCTATTTGTGATTGTCAACGTTGATAAAAATTAAAATTGACATCACATTATAAGTGGTTAAACAGCACAAAGAATTTGAAATTGAAAATATTTTCTTTTTTGTTTTTATTTAAATTTTCAATAGGTGTGTGTCTTTTATATTGCGTCAAACGTGGTTAACATTTCAGATAAAAAAAGATCCAAAAAAAGAAATATTTTTGAAGTCGTTCGACTGTAAGGTTAAAAATAAATTTGGTAAACATTTTTACGACAAGGATTCATAATTTTAGATGAAATTTGTTCTTAAACTATAATTTTGAGATGGTATTGTTACCTGAAACGCCTTAAAATAGGGTTTATCTTTTTATATTTAAACTAAAGAAGTACATTTTGCCTTTAAATAAGTTACGTCTTGATCGATACTGTAAATTTGATACAACAACAATTTAAGTTTGGTTTCCTTTAAACGTCTTGTATTATGATACTTTCTATGTACAATATTTTGACTACTTACTAAACCTATCGAACAATATTGACTTTTGTGATGGGCTCCCTTTACTAAAGACACTGAATCAAGTTTTTAAATTAATTTAATTAATAGCTATTAAAAATTTAATTTGAAATTAACGTAATTAGACTGACATAATAATTAACATGAAGCACATTGTTTTATTTTTGAAATTTGATTTAGTTTTAAAATGAATTGAGAGTTGTAAAAAAATTGAAATTTTTTGTTTCTTATTTAGGGGAGACCCCACACAAATGTCAATATTGTTCAAAAGAATTCGCCCGCAAAGATCACTTAACAAACCACGTTCGACAACATACAGGCGAAACTCCGTATCGATGTACTTATTGCCCTAAGGCATTTACTAGGAAAGATCATCTAAACGACCACATTCGACAACACACAGGTAAGGGGAAACAATGTGTTACGAAAATAATATGTAACAAGCACAGATATTTTGGGAGGTCTTGATTGCGTTTGCGTGTTTGTTTTTAATAACCGTAATTGAACTAATTTAAATTACGTTTTCGTTTCTATATTTGGATTTTGTGGAGTGTCCTTACCCTGCTTCTAAATTTTTTACTTTTATGTGTTTTTAATAAATAACATCCAAAGGGGAAAGGATTAGACTGGCATATTTATTTCAAAGGAGTGGAGAATTCACTTTTGGCTTTTAATTCGTAACATATCCTTACGTCACATTTCTCCTGAAAACCTGTGTACACGTTCGGATCGACTGTTTTACTCTTTTCTCATAATTAAGAGAGGAAGTTGAAATAAATTTAATACAGTCAATTTTAATTCAATTAAATAATTTTTAATTAATAATTTTTCTCTCGAATTGGTTATTATTAATTTTTATTCTGGTCTTTCCAACTGACCGCATTTAATAAACCATTTCAAACATAACATAATAACAGATGGAACACAAAACATTTTATGCTTTCTTACCCACAAACAAATTCAAACGAATCACGTATCATTTTTTTTACTGAGTTTTCTTTCTTTTGTTTTCAGGGGAGACGCCTTATAAATGTCAGTACTGCCCTAAAGAATTTTCGAGAAAAGATCATTTAACCAATCATGTACGACAGCATACAGGTAAGGAATTAATAAGTTGGGTGTTGCTTTTACGAACTCTGTACGGTCACGAAACGGAGGAAAGGTGGTAAAGTGATTTTATAAAAAATTCTTTTTGGTTTATCAATAATAATTTTATTTTGGGCACAAATTAAATTATAAAAAACGATTTTTAGGAGAAACTCCGTTTAAGTGCCAGTATTGCCCGAAAGAATTTTCAAGAAAAGATCACCTCACGAACCATATTCGGCAACACACAGGTGAATTTTTTTTTTAATTTTTTTGCTAATTACAAGTTGGATTTTGAATTCTGTTTTGAGGGGAGTGGTTTATGAGAGTGTATTAGTTTTGTGGGATTTGTTTTAAAAAGTCGGTATTTAGGGATTTTGTATTCTCTTGAAACTTTACTTTCATGTAAATAGTTGGATTTGTAAAATGTTGGGGTGTGTATTTAGTTTCAAAAGTAAATTGATTTGGAATAATTAGGTTTGTGAAATTCTAAGAATAGTTCGTTGGGGGTTTTATAAAAGGTTAGTAATTGTAAAGTCTCGATGACAGTGGTAAGTAGTTATGAATTTATTGGAATTAATTTTTTAATCAAATATAGGAGCATCTTATACATAATTAAGACATGATAAACAGAGGAAGTGAGAAATGAATAAATCATATAAAAAATAATTTGATGAATACTTTTGATACTTGTTTTTTATACTGATCAAGTTAAATCTTCAGTTTTGGGGGTGACCACGTAAAAGGGAAAAGTATAATTGTTGTTAGTTGAAAAACTTTTTGAGCTCAAAGTATGAAAATAATGCTCCTGTATTTTGTTAGATGTTTTATTTTATTTTATTTTTGTTTTTGTAATTAATGGGTATGGGGAAAAAATTTTACGGTTGGAAAGTCCAGATGTTATGTAAAGGTTGGTAATAGCTGAATTTTTTTTTGTGTATCGCCTGAAAGAATTGTTGTTTTGTTTCTAGGCGAAACCCCCTTCAAATGCGATTACTGTCCGAAATGTTTTTCAAGGAAAGACCACCTGACGAATCATACAAGGCAGCACACCGGGGAAACTCCTTTTAAATGTCAATATTGTCCGAAATCTTTTGCAAGAAAAGATCATTTGAACGATCATACTCGTCAGCACACAGGTTTGTATCTCACCCTTCTGTGTTGTTTCTTCCCCGGTGGCCGCTGTTAATTCATTTCGGTTTCCTTTCCAAATAATAATGAACGGTGTTTGAATAGGAAATAGCTTGTTATCCTTTGATTTAAAATTTCTTTTCTTTTTTTTTAATCGGGAAACTTTGGAATTGTTTAACTAAATGATATTTCGGCTTGTTTTTATTTATAATCGAGGCTTTCTTTACTTCTCTTTTAACATTTGCTTTAAAAGTAAAAATTAAAAATAAAAAAAAGGTCTCGAGACTTCTTTTACAAAATTTCTGCTTTGAATGACTTTACGCTGTAAAATTTTATCAAAGTTTTAATCAGGCTTACTCCGAACCCCTAGAATCAAAAAGATGTATAGAAAGAATCGTATATTTTTTTGATTTTAGGGGAGACACCGTTCAAATGCGTTTACTGCTGCAAAGAATTCAGCAGGAAGGATCATTTGACGAATCATACTCGGCAACACACTGGCGAGCTGCCTTTCAAATGTGATTTTTGTCCTAAAGCATTCAGTAGAAAAGACCACTTAACTGAGCATACACGTCATCACACCGGTATGTCATTAAGTTAATGTAAAGCTTTTGAAGGGGATGTTCGGTTTATGATTAGGTTCCTCCTAATTTCAGTGACAGTTTTGTCTGAAAGCGAAATAGCCGTCAAATATATTTCGGAATTGAAGTCCTAAAAATTCCATTTTCACATTCTTTAGTTATGGACTGTCATTGGAATTCCACCTCCCTCACCAAAAACGATATGAAGTAGGAATAGTTGATTGTTAATGTTTTTTCTTTCTTTTACGCAGGTGAATCGCCCCACAAATGCCAGTATTGTACGAAGTCCTTTACTCGTAAAGAGCATTTGACAAATCATGTTCGACAACATACTGGTGAGTCGCCTCATCGGTGTCATTTCTGCGCGAAGACTTTCACCAGGAAGGAACATTTAAATAATCACGTGCGCATTCATACTGGTGATTCGCCCCATCGCTGCGAATTTTGTCAGAAGAGTTTTACTAGAAAAGAACATTTAACGAATCACTTGAGGCAACATTCAGGAGAGACTCCTCACTGTTGCAACGTTTGCAGCAAACCGTTTACTAGAAAGGTGACAGCTATTTTCAGTTATTGTAATTTGATGTCGGCTGAAAGTATTCAGTCCCATCATGTCATTTGTAATTTGAATTTCAGGAACATTTAATAAATCATATGCGATGTCACACGGGTGAGCGTCCTTTCGTCTGTAGCGACTGTGGAAAGAGTTTTCCTTTAAAAGGAAATCTTTTGTTTCATCAAAGATCTCACAATAAAGGAGCAGCCGCAGACAGACCTTTCCGGTGCGATTTATGCCCGAAGGATTTCACTTGTAAAGGTAATTATTAAAGTTATCCTGGGGCCTGTAAATCCAGGACATGAACTTCCCTTTTTTAATTTAAAAATTTGATTATTGACTGATTTGTTAGGACATTTAGTCTCGCATCGGAGAGCACATACCGGTGAGCGTCCACACTCTTGTCCCGATTGCGGTAAGACATTCGTGGAAAAAGGGAACCTCTTACGACACGTGAGAAAACACCAGGAGTCAGTCATTGGACATGTGCAGGGTAGCGGTGGCGGGGGAAGTGGAGTAATGCCTCCCCCTTCAGCGCCCCCTCCTCTACCTGTCTTGTCCAATTTAACAACGTATACAGCCCAGATACTCCATCCGACTGTTGTTGTTCCGACTCCTAACCCTGCCCTTACGTCTTACTGAACCAAAGACTTTTATGAATATGTATATAAATAATTTGAGATATTGACATGACTTTGAATTTTGCGCGTAGATTGGAAATAAAAGTTTTTTAATGTTAAGAAATATGTAATCGGTAGTTGAGAAATGTGTTGTTTTGTTCCTAAATAGTAAAACGGGGAAAAAGCAAAAATATAAAATGAAAAATAGGGGTGCCTACCCTTGTACAGTTAGAAATATAAAAAGTATACGGATCCCAAATCGAAAATCTCAGGATATTTTTGTCCTTATTAAATTCCTGTAGCCGACAGTTTTTGATGACAGGTCATCGATTAAATTTAGTTTTAAAAAATTAGCAAAATGGTCATTTAACCTAGTTCCCAGAAAATACAATAGTTATTTTGTTTGGTACACTGCAAGAGGGTGTGTTCTCTGTATCAAGTTGTTTATTAAGTCTTTGATTAGAGAGATCGATGTCACACGATAAAATGAAAGACATCTTTAAGAGTTAGACTGAAGGGTTTTGTCTGTAGGAAGTAAAGATAATCACCGGATTTTCTTATTTTCTTTTCGTTTTGTTTTTTTAAGTTTTTGTTTTTTTTAATAATTACTTTTTTTTACTTTTTTTCTTTTCGTCATTATTATTTTTTTACTTTCCTTTTATCAATTTTTTTACTCTTACAGATCATGGCGAGGCCGAACTGTATTCGTGAGAAAATTGGTTGCTGCTTTCAGTAAATTTGAAATATTTTAATTTTTTAATTAGTTAATTAATTTTTTTTTTTTAATTATTTTGAGTTAACTTTTGAATTTCATTTTTCACTTCAGCACCATTTTGTGTAATTTCGATGTAGTTCTGAGTTCAGTATGTTTTTATATTTTTCATAAACTTTTTATAATTTTAATTGATTAATTTTAAGTATGAATAAAAGTTTTTATTCTAGCAAAGTATGAGAAAAAAAAACAATGATAGAAATGAAATCACATATCGGTAATAGTTCAAACTTGGCGTTTTGAAGTCAGTTTTAAAGAATATACGTTTGACTAAGACGACGCGCTCTTATTTCCACAATAATCGTTTTATTGAAAATCGTCCGAAAATGATCAGTGAACTAGCCGGTGAACAGTACAGCACATTTGATGTAATTTGAATGACTGGGACCATGTGTGTAAAATATTGGTAACGGATGTTTATTTTGGTTTGTACATAAATTTGAAAAAATATGATTACGCCATATGTTCAAGGTGAAAATAGCGTGAAGGGTTTCTGGGATCCACGTTTAACTTTTTTTTTGAAAAGGTTTTTGGTTTATCCTACCCCAAGATTCCCTCATGTCAATCATTACCATACAAATTAGTATTCAAAGTCTCGGTTCATGTTTTTGCCTTGGTGTTTAGTATAAACAACAACACTACAATTTGTAGTGTTTTGAAGTTTGGTATATTCCTTCTTTCGAATCTTTGGTTTATTTCCTTTGCTTGTAATTGAACCAAACCTGTTTAATTTGTTGAACCTCGAGTTCTACAAAAGTTGCTTATAACTTTCGGATGAAGTTTACTTTAAAAATTGTCCATCATATTGTTTCGAATTTCCTTTGAGAAGGAAGTGAGATCATGTGTTTTAGAACAATATACTTATGAATGAATATTTCTTCGTGTCGTCATGCAATAACTAATTAGAGATCGTTAAGATTTGAACTGTCATTTTGTGATTTGTGAAAATCCTGTAAAAAAAATATGCCTTTTGAAATGACGCACCTTTTAATTTTTACAGTTAACTTTTTAATTTCTTGGTGCACAGTTTGAGAAACGTGTTCAAATATGAATTTTCATCTTGAACATTAATTTAAAATTTAAAATTAAGAATTAAGGATATGATTTTGTAGAATTTAGTAAAAATGTATTAACAATATTTTGTGAGACTCTATATTGTCTACAGTATGTGCCATCTTGTTGAATTCAGTGAAGACAATGTACTTAATTAAATATGGCTACAAGCCTAATTTTCAGTCTCATAATCTTGTGCTCCCTGAACTAGATATCCAGCAGTTAATCTATCACCATTATGATGTATAGTTAAAATTTTTAAATATAGATTTCGAATAAATTACTTTTTTGTATTCGTTTAGTAATACTGCTAAGACAATGCAATTAACATAACTATGATAGTTAGCTGTCGCAATTTATAATAATTATTAACGTCTTTAAATGATAAAATCGGTATACAGGGAGCATATTATGGACTCGAGTGAAAGTTTGTTTTAGGCGCAAGCAAATTTTGATAACCTAAATTGTTGTCTGTAATGAAAATTTCATCTCTTTATTTTTATCATTACTTGCGTCGGAATGGCTTGGATGTAGACGAGGGGGAGGCTCTTAAGAACTTTCTCTCAAAGTTTTTTTTGTATGTTTAATGTTTGGCGGTAAATTCTAAATTTTTAAAAATTGTAATTATATTTTTTCACATTTTTTAAAGCTAAGGTTTGCACAAATTAAAAAGAGCATGGGATGAGGATAATAATAAGGTATTTGTTTAGAGAGGGAGAGAGAGAGAGAAAAGGTGATAGATACTAATAATAGTGATTGTAGATCATTATGTTTTACAAATAAATAAATATCACTTTGCTCGTAAACATCTAAACATAATGTAAAATCCTTATTATCAAAACTACTCTGGTAGTTTTGTGTGCAGACTGCGTAAATCCTGTACTCAGGTTGTGCTTGTGGAGTGTTTATTGGTGAATAGTTAACTTTTTTTTTGTATTAGAATTTTTAACTCGAAAGGACTTAGGAGGATTAAGGAAAATCATTGAACTCTAAAAATGCAGTTTTATTCTAATTTGTGTTAAAAAGAAGTCTAGTCTGTTTTTTATAAAAGGAACACCCTGAAGATATGAAATCTCTGACTGGAAGTGAAAACTGTCCGATAAAAGATATACTATTAAAGTGTTGTTAAGGAGGAAAAGGGAGAAAAGCTTATACCATATGATGCACTAATAATTTTCTAATTTTGGGGGGAAGTGGGAAATATGGTAATAGTGATAAATAATTTCAATTGCTAATAAACGTTTTGATTTAAAATGTTTATTGGAGAAAAATATATAAAAAAAAACAAAAACCTTGCTTATTAAATTTTTTAGGTATACATACATGATGAATGAGTGCTTCCAAATGTTCAGAATTTTTAATCCTTTCGGCTATTAAGATTTTTTTTTTGGGTGTCGAAACGAAATCTAATTATGAACGGTTTTTGGAAGTTTTGTCGCTGGGAATGTACACCAGTTTATTAGGTATTTGAGGAAAACGCGTTCAAGCCTTAACTTATTCGAGTTAGTGGCTGTGTCTAATTTGTACGAGTTAGTAATTGAATATTTGTACCAAATTGTTGTATGTTCGACTGAATTTTTTGTATTTTTGTGTAACACGTTAAGCGACATGTCGGTTTTGAAAAGCGGACAATATTTAATTAGCTAGTTAAAATTTTTAAAAGAATCATTATGATTAACAAAATACCTTTCTTGTATTCACTTCTATATTTTATTCTTTGACAGGAATTTGGCTACAGGCATTCACAGAGTAAATATTTACATAGGAGCCTGTTTTGTTTACATCGTAGTATTCGTCCTTGTTTTGGGATGATCGGTTAAAGTGACCAAATTAAATGCCTGACGTTTCCGAAATATTTAAAATTAAGTCAAAATTTGTGAAACCTAGGCTATGCGCTTAACGTGTCGATTAAGACTAATAATTTCATTCATCAGTCAGAAAATCAATAATTATTCCTACCAATCTGATTAATAACTTCTCAATGGTTTTTTGAACCAAGGCCGATATGAATTGCCGGAAATTTAGTTAAAATAAAAAAAAGAAGAAGACAGGAAGGAAATTAATTGATAACAATTTTTATCTTAATATTTTCAGATGATAAAGATTTTAGAGCACCTTTACATAATTATGTTAATTAAATAGTATCGTGTGATTTATATTGAAATCGTCTCTTGGGGAAAGTGTTGAAAACGGACTGACTTGGAAAACATTTATGGAAAAGTTAGAATAAAATTCATTTTGTTTTTTCTTTTAAGTATCTATTTTTAGAACGACTTTGGCATATTTAGAACGATCCTATTAAAAGGAAACTAAGTAGATAGATCTGTAGGTCATAGAATTCTGTAAACTTGTTTTTAAAAAAAATGACTTGGCAAACATGATAAAGAGTAGGAAAGTAAACAGTTTTGTTTTACTTATGTAATTTCACATAACCAAGATTCCATGGCTAAATAATCTGTAACTCTAATAATGGTTTTTTTTTCTTTGTAGTTTATTTGGGTTTTGTTTGTTTTGTCTGCTGTATAACCGAATAATTTTAGTATATTAGTATAATTAATCTCCATTTTGATTGGAGGATAATGTTTAAGGATGAGCGAATTAGCTTGCTCTTGTAACGGTTACGTTTACTAGGGTAGACTGATGAAAGTGTCGATAATTGTCATGATGCTATATGTCATTTTCGTAACGTAATCTGATGGGATTTACGTTGGTAATATTTAGAACGTTTTGACCTTTGTCTGCGTTGAAATTTCTCACGTCAAAAATGATTTTTTGTGTTTAAAAAGGAGAGAAAAGGTCGGAATTACCGAAAATAGATGGATTGTATCCCCCCCTTGGAGAAATTAAACTAAGACTTTTCTGAATAATCTCATGTTTAAAAGAAATCACTTTTTGGTATTATTTAGTGTGAGCTTAAAAAGAATACAGAGAGACTTCCTTCTCTCTGATTCTCTTCAATAAATGAATTTAGAATTTTGAGAATTAGTTCAACGCCTATTTTTCGGAAACAGTCTTAAAAGAGTTTTCTCTCTCATCCAAATGAAGTTTTTATGCGCATCCATCACTAACGCAAATTTAATTAAACAAAAAACTTCATTTAAACATAATAATGGTCGCTCAGTTTTGCGGATATAGTTTTTCGTCTGCCATGGACTTTTAAACACCTAAATTGGTTTTTATCTAGACCTACTAAGGTTTATCTCATCAGCAAAGAACAATATTGTTAATAGTTTTATATATGTATATAAATATTTACTATTTATTTTTATGAGCGATTAAGTTTTTAATTCATTTCAATATTGTATTTCCGTAGCCTTATTAAGTAAGACGAATATGTGATCATGGACGTCTGAGCGGCTAAAAAGAATAGGCAACGAGAATTTTCGTTTATTGATGAATAAAACTCGTGGTCTTAAATTAATTCGGGGGAAAAAGGGATTTGAATCAATTAATTTTTGGGTCGAATTTGTTTTTCGTTTTGAAAAAAATGCCGTGCCTGTTTTTTTGTGCTGCTCAATAATTGAATGTGAGTATTTTTTTCTATAAAAAAAAAGCTTCTTCTATGTTAATTAATAGTCGATGAAATTAGATAATTATGTACAGGTATGTCGAAACAATAAATTGTTGACTGACTACCGCATTCGATTAATTTTCTTTTCTCTGCTTTTTGGTAATAATTTTCAATTCCTTTGTTTCACTCGGATTTTTTTTATTAGGATTATTAATAAACTGTACTTATCTATTTTTTATGTTTTATTAATTTTTGAAAATGGAGAAAGTTCGAGCTTCTAAATAAATAAATAAATAAACAAGTTCGGTATAGTTAAAGTCCATAGTTGTAAAATTTGCACGTCTTCGTTTCTTTTTGGAAAACATGGCAGTCGTACTTTTTGATTGACTACGCATTGCTGATTCTGTCCATTTCCAACAGACCCGATCCCCATATTTTGCGATTTTTTGTAAATTGAATTAATATAATTAGGACGGCAGAAAGGATGATCCAAGCCCCTGCCATGAAGAATGAGAGATCCCATTCTCCTGTCACGTCGAAAATCCAACCTGAAATTTAAAGAAGGTTCAAATGAAAATGATTTTCATTAATATAATATATCATTATTTCATTAATAATATATTTTCATTAAACGCACGGTGACTAAATAGTAGTTGAAGATATAAATATTTACGAACCTGCTAAAGGAGGACCGACAAGATTTCCTATTCCCTGACATAATAATATAAGGCCATAGGCGGTTGTGAACCTCTCTAAAGGAATCAATTGTACTAGTATAGAAGGAGTAAAGGAGTAGTTGCTGGCGAAAAAAAGACCGAAGAAAGCGGACGTCACAGCTAGTAGATTGTAATTGTCGGTGATTAAGGGCATCATGATGCAGGATAACCCACAAAGAGCAAGACAAATTGCGTATGTTTTTATAACATTCATCCAGGATTGATCTCCGGCCCAACCTAAACCCACCTAGAAAGGGAGGTATTATGCATGCATGAGAGGGTCATGCCTCTACGATTTGGGTTGTCTATTAGAGAAGGGATCTCCAAACTAAAGCCACCAACCCGTCGTTGTTTATTTAGAACAAAACCTACGGAAAGTGACATGCATAGGTAGAAGTATGATTAATAAAATTTATGAGGCTGTAGTTCTTCACAGCCAAAGTTAACAACTGGAAATTATAAGCAGCCATCAGTTAATTTGTAACTGCAAATACTTGGTGAAGGAGTCGGTGTGACTCTCAGGCTGGAATACTTGGAGATCCCTTGATTAGGTCAACATTCAAACTCACCATTCCCAAGCAATTGGCTACACCTATTATGCTTAACAGAAAACTGGCTTCGACTTCAGAATAACCGGAACGTGTTACGTGTTCTGCTAAGTAAAAATAGGGAACGATAAACCAAGTGAAGAGAAGAATTGTTGCCAATGACATCAGGAGGAAATGGAGTTCTTTGAACATTGAAAAATCAAACATTGTCTTTAGCAGTTCAAGCGCGTCAGCATACCACTTCTACAAAATAAATAAAAAATTAGTTATTGCATTATTACCCTGGCAAGAGGGTAACAAGGGTGGAAAACAACACCAACCTCCTCATTTTCTCTTGCTAAAGTCGTCATAGAATTCCTGAAAATATTTGGACAAGACGAGGCTCTTAAGCGATATCTTGGGATGTTGAGCATGGCTCCTCTGTACATAACCGAATTTCTGAAAAAGGGAAAGAATGAATGATGGGACAACTTATACAACTCAACTTGAACATCGTTTAACTATAATATTCATACCTGTGGAGTTTTATATCTCTCAAGTAATGTTGTCCTGAATCTTTACAGCTAACAAGGCGCTTTAAAGGCACACTTTTATTAGGAGGCTCTAAAGTCAGACTTTGTCCTGTTTCTTTGTATAAAAGTATATCACCCGAAGCTGAAAAGTAAATAATAATCTAAATGAAGAGTCTGCTCTATTCTGAAGAGTCTGATCTAAGAGAATCTATTCGAAAAAAATATTTTCAAAAATTCCAACAGAAAATCCCGAAGGAACGTTACCAAACAATCTTGACAGAAAGAATTAAAGGGTGTATACTCATGAAGGAGAGTTAAAAATCATTGGCTACCTAATTCCTCTGCCGAACAAAGCTCTTCCACATTAAAATTCTTTTCTTTCTCCGACTTCTTCAACTTCATCGACATCGTCACCGGTATTCGTTTGGCTGAGAGTTGATTAAGTTTCCCTTCGTCTGAGACACTCCTGCAGTGCAGTAGAGACGGATAATTCTCGAGGATCACATTAAATATTGTTTTGTTGCTGCTAAGCTGTTGCAGAACTTCCAGCGGAACCTGTTTGGATGTATAAAAATTTGAATAAATAAAAATGTCAGTTTCAATTCTGTTGCGCTTGTAAATTTTATTTCGGTCTTAATTTAAACCGTTTAATCGATCCGTTAGCCCGCGTGACGTAAATTCGTGAAGAAATTCGTCACATGCAAAAACAAAATTGGCGACATTTAAATCTCGTTAAAAATATAAATGGTAGAAACCATTTTGGTTTGTTTTCCTTTACAAAAAATTTTGTCAAGGTTAAGGTTAAATCTATCTGAAATTCATCCGGGAAGTCGTTTTTTCTTGGTTATCACCAAATCTGGGATTAAATATTTGAAATCAGTTCAAGAACTGTCAAAATAGATTTTAAAACCACTTCTCACAATTTATAAAAGTTTGGTATTCTTTGAAAAAACGGTTAGAAGTGGAGGATGAAGAAGCAGTGAAAGAATGGCACAAAAGGAAAGAGCGAGCTAACTCAGAAACGGTTTAAACAGAGAGAAATATAAAAATTACAGGAATTCTTTGAAGTTATACATATACTTACTTTTTCATTTTGCTTTACGAAAGTTGGTAAATTGATGACAGACCTTACGCTAGACATGCCTGTTTCTCCCTCCGCATTTTTGCCAGAACTTGGAAGTGCATCTATCGTCGTCACCAGTGCTGTTAAGATATATTCCGGCGATTGACCTTTCTTCAGCATATCCTTAACTTCTTCCGTTCGAAGAAATTGAGATTCTCCATCGAAACCGCTAATACTTGCACAAGAAGATGAATTTTTAAATGATTTTAAACTGTTTTGCTTTATTTGCTCCAAAGTCCACCATTCCGGATCACGCATGACTGCACCGCATACGCACATGTTGAAGAAACTTCCCGCCAAAAGCAAAACCGTACCTCTCCATCCGTATTCTTCGATGAAAAACTGCGTTATCGGGGCATAGATGAAGGTTCCCACTCCGGTACCACAAGCTCCTAACCCGATGGCTAGTGTTCGATATTTATCAAACCAATAAGCGATACACACGACGGCTGTCACATAGCAGAGCCCCAGACCTATTCCGGCTACCACTCCAAAGAAAAACAATTCCCATTCGATAGAATTGCCAATCGATGCTAATATGAATCCTGTACCTGATATGACACCCCCGAGCATGGTCATATATTTACAGCCGTATCTATCCACCAAAGCCGACATTACGGGTCCCAGTAACAGTGGCACGGACATGAATAAACTTCCGATCCAGGAAGTTCTTGACTTGCTTGCTTGAAAATAATTTAAAAACTCGATGTAGAGCAAGCCAAACGAGAATGATATCCCGTCGGCTATCATACTGATGATGAAAGAAGAAAACACGACCACCCAGCCCCAGCCACCGTCCGGAACTTTGGGCTTTTTCGTTTCATTTGAAGTTGCTTGACTGGAACAAATGCTGTCGCTCCTGTTAATGCTTATCACTTGTCCATGTGGGTTGACAAACTTAACTCCCTCAACGGGAACATGTCCTGCGATTCCATTCGACAATCCATCTTTGACATGATGATTTTGTGTCAAGTTGGTAAAACCTTTTTCCAAGTCATTCAAAGGCGAGGGAAACTCAGGATAGTCAGGTTTTGTTTTCTCAGCTGCCCTTTTGATAATACTATTCCTAGTTAGGCCGTTAAGTGATGCATCAGAAGGAAAAGGAGAATCGTTACTCCATCTAGCGAGAGGGGCCATATTCTTATTATTCTTATACAATATGGGCTCCATTTTTTTAGTACTAATCAATACTGACAATTTAATTTTGTTTCAGTGCGAAAATTTCGTTGATTATGACTTGTAATTTTCGTATAAACAAAAAATTTTCTAATTGGACAGAAAATTCATTTATTTTTATTATCTGCAATTTTTAAAATATACATTCAAGGTCTTCGATTCGGGTTATCCCACCGTTTAAGCCAGCCTTTAAGGCTACAAGACGTACTGGAACAGTGGCGACCAGACAGAAACTGTCTTCTTCTCTGCTGATTGTGTTTCCGGTGACTAATTAAATTTCTAATTCCGTGCCTGGTCATTAAGCACCAACTTGAATTAACTAACAATAAAGAAGGCAGAGAAAAGTCCTTCCGGTTTTCAAAGTTAACGCTATTACCCTGTTTCATAAGTTTCCCAGATGCTGTAACTCCTGAAAAAAAGGATTTACAATTTAAATTAATAATAAATCTTCGGATTATCGGTTATCTGAACAACATGAAGGCAGATTTTCAGTGGGAATGGTGTTGGTGGGTTTCATTTCAACACCTTCCCACAGGATACTTAGTGTTAATAATGGAAGCTTATACAATACAAACTTCCATTTACCAGATCCACAGGAATGGTTTAATGGATATACTAAGACTAAAGATGGTAGGATAACAAAAAATCTCTCAAGGCTACCGAATGATATATGCCAAAAACAATTTAAATTTCAATTTGTAACGGTCGACAGCAGGTAAGATTTCCAAACTTTTTTTTTAAATGAACTACTTACAAATGTAAAAATAAATTCACTGACTTCATTCTGACTAAAATTCTTTTTTTAAGTTTTATGATAAGATTCTCAAACACTTAGAACTGCTCTTACCAAACAAATCCAAGGTTTTCCATTTTAAAGAGACTTTTTAATTCGTGGCGTGTAGACAATGCGACAATCTTGATCTTAGTCATAAATTTTATTGTTTCTTTTTTTTATTTCTGTCAAGGTGATTTATATAAAAAAAGGAAAACAAACATAATGTGCATAACCTAGAACACTAAGATCTGCTACGAGATGTCGGGGTTTCGATAAAAAATGATTCGCCTGAAAGGACTTTGTATTCGGTAGACATTGAGAGCAAATTTGGTTGCAAATTTTAAAAGTCAATGCTAGTTGTCTAGTAAGTCGACAAACTTTCTAGGAGGTGATAGAATTTTGGTCATAACGGTTTGGTTTATACATTTACTACAACACTGAAATGTTGAGTTAAATATATAATGGAAGAGCTTAAAACTTTTTGTTTTTGAGTCTGGATTCAAAGAGTTGCATTTCTGAAATTCTTGGACTGAGTGATGTCATTTAAAATCGTCATAAAATTGATTTTTTTTATTCAGAACAATAAAATGAATAGAATATACTGTTTCGATATTCATCGTTATTTAATATTATTCTGATAGCTTCGATTTTGAATAATACTGCCGTTTTCCTTTAAAGGACTCCACTTCTTAAAGTTTTATTGAGCCAAAGTCTAGGTTCTGTAGTTTCCTAATATTTACATAACCTTTCTCATGAAAACAAATCGGAAAATTGTATAATAGTGTAAACGTAACCCTGTCAAATGAAGAATAAAGATATTATATTGTGAAATGATAATGTGCTGACTATGCTAACAACCGATACAATGACTCCATTGTCTACAGCTGATAGCCTACTGTTTTGACTCCAGCGCTCCTTATCACCATTCTCCACAAGATTACTGATGCACGCACATTTTAGTCATAACAAAATGGAGTATTTGTAGAAATAATAGGATTATAAAATACTAAATGAATTTGATAAAGCAAGGACCTGTGGGAATCTCGGTGTGGTATTAAAAAAAAAAAAAAAGATATGTTATGGCCCGCTATTCACCTCCTAGAAAATTATAAAACCATTTTTGATGCCAGCAGTTGTGAATCCTTCTATATTCTCATGCCAAGTATTACAGTTAATTTACTGTTCAATCTCTGGCGTGCGGTGAATTCATAAGGAATAAGCAGTAATAATTAAACTGTTATAAAATTTATTGAGACTTGGCAGAAAAATTTCCCCAGAAATACCCAGTATGGCATTTTAACATTACTTCTGAAAATACTGTCGAAGTAATACTAGTATTGAACAACTAAAAGAATCAGTAATAATGCATCCTTTTCTGATTTATATGAATATCTCAACTGGAAACAATTTAGATTATGGCGGCCTTTTTGCTTTGATTAAAATGATTCAACTTGTGTCTTTACAAAATGAAGTGCTTAGAATAAAAAAAAATTACTTCAAGTACTCTCTTTGATTGAAATCTTAATTTCTCTAATTTCTAATCATAAAATCAATCAAGACAGTCATCTTAGTCAATCAGGATTAAGATTTAAGGCCTGATATTTTCTGCAATTGGTATTACAGGAAATTTTTTAAATAGTAAAGCTGATTAATTGTTAATCAGTTTTTCACCTTTGGGAACCAGTAAGGGAAGAAGCTCAAACTGTCAACGATAAATTCACTAGTCAGGCACTTTGACTAGTGGATTTATGACCACTCACTTTAAACACTAAAGATATTCTTCCACTACTTTAAAAGGAGAGCCTCAAATTTTTGAATCGACAAACAATGAAAAGCTTTCGTAACAAAGACATCACCCTATATAACTTTTTGTAATTAATCATATGAGACCATTTCATAAGATAATTATAACACTAAGGTTGTGACCTCCATCGGAAACTCTTTTAAAAGTTAATGAACAAAGTAGATATAAGCCATAAAGAGAATCACACCAAGAACTCTGGATTTTGGTTAACTAAATAAAGTAATTATTAACATGAAAGAAGCAGAATCAATAAACATGCACAACAAAACAGAATTAAGGAAAATAAATTTGTAAATTCTTTTCCTTGTAAAAAAAATTAAATTCTTCAAAGATTAAGTACATAATTTCTAACGGGGATAATTTATTGATATATGAAATGACAACTAGAAAAATAAACTTTTAGAAAAACTCTGTCATGATCTAAACAAATTAGTAAAAAAATTTTTGCAAGATTCATTAAAAAAGAAAGTAATTTTTTGCAAGGGAAAGTTGTTGCCATTAACCTTTATTTCATTGACCACTTATTAAAATATTTCTTAAATTATCAAAAAGGAAAAAATTCTTTATATAATAACAAAGCGGGATAAAAGATTTTGCTGAAATTATTAAGTTAGGTTCAAATTAATAAGTATTATAAATTATTTGGGTTTTAAAAGAATAAAATAATCAAAGCCGTTGAAATCGTATACCTACAATGTGAGGACTAAAGCAGACGATGTTTTAATCAAAATAGATTCTTTTCAAAATACTGTCAATAAGTAATGTTGCTTAAATAAATTAATTAATTAACATAACTGTCGGCGCGATTAAATAAAAAAAATCATACTTTTCAGTGTAAATATATTCAACACTGAAAACAAATATCGATTTATAAAAAAGAAAATGATTTTTACCACTTAGTACGACCAGCATGCCATGCTGCTAACAACTGGCTGAGTGAAGATGAACGAGGTGAGCCGTTATATTAAGGGGACATGCGTAGTTTCAAATTATTTCTTTAAAAGAATGAGGGAAAAGTTTTCACTCGAAACCCCATCCCAAGTAATTTTGAAAAAATTTGTCATATTGCGCTACTTACTCTTCTTACTCCGAACTTTTTAATAGAAACAGTAATAGATACACCTGGTATATGTAGTAGTGAGAGGGCGGTGGTAATAGATGGTTGCTTATCCAGTTATAGGAGAAAACTGTTGACCTTATGGGGTATAGCATTACTGTCATTACTAGAAGAAGATAAACTCTACCTGTCAGTCCAAAGAAGGGCGATGGAGCTACGAAAAAGTAGAAGCGAAGTTTGTATTAGAATGTTACGGTCGGGAAAGATGGCGGATATCATTGCCCATATACGAGGGGTAGCTCAAAATTTGAGTCATGATTTCTAAATCGATTGGTAAAACAATTACCAACATCTGCATTACGATAATATATCTAAAAAGTTAAAATTATACTGAATCAAATTAAGAGAGCTCGTTATCATCACTCAGTTCACTTGAAACCAATAAACTAATACTTTCTAGGGTAGTTTAGAGATCGTCTATTAAAGCACAAACTTAAATCAATAAATCCCAAGGCACTGGAACCCTTCACAAATTTCACAACCTTGACCTTCAGACAAGATAATTAACACTCTTTATTTTCGATTCAAAGAAATAATTGGACCGTGATAAAAATGATAAAATCTACAGCTTGATTTCCATACTAGATAAAAGTAGTCAAAAGCTAAAGAAACTGAAAACACCTTTTCACCTTGTTTCCATTAAGTTTTCATTATCTACGCTCTTAAGAATTTTACTTCCACCGTTAATGGAGTTCAAAGAAATTTTCCGATTCTTTATTAATTAACGAAATTATCTGAAATCAAAATCTCAGTTTGTATAAAAAACCAAATGAAGCCAAAAGGGTGTTTTAACCCGTATTTGTATTATTATCTCTTAAGCAGATGAAGATTTCTTTCAGCTCACAGATTTTTTGTCAAAGCATATTCGTTTATCATTATCTTAAATATGAGGGAACTGTTTATTTTTCAGCTTAATATTCATGCATAGATAAAAAAAAACACTTCTATTTATCTTATTTCAGGGGTTAATCTCTTAGTGTCTAAGTATGTTTCAAGGTCTGTGAACATTAGATAGTGGCAAATTATATCATAAAAATCTATCGCCATTTTCCTTTCCTGGGCGGTATTTCTGTGAAAGTTCTTCTAAGCTAATATCGAGTTTAATTATCTACACCTACAACTAACAAAACTATTGATGATATATGTTCTAGGCTTTCACGAAATTTCATCATTTGAAGCGATACAATTGTAGTGCAAAAAATCAGAAGTTAGGAGTATAAATAACACTCATTGTTTCTTAACAAATTGGTTTGCTTGAAACTTATGTAAGCGTTCGTCCAACTTCTGAACAAACAAAAAGATGTAAAACGCGGAAAATTTAGGATTTTCTTTTGATAAAATAAAATCAACGTTGATTTGGTTTATACTTCAACGAACCGGTTTGACTGAGGGAGTCGTCACCTGAAAACATTCATAAAACTGTTTAATGGTGGTCTCAAATTTGAAATTATTTTAAGTCTACTAAAGACTACTAAAAGTGTGAATCCTTGAATTTCAATTAGGAGATTTTGATATTAAGTAATAATCAGTTAAATTTCAAGCAACCGCTAATTAAAATGCAGTGACTGATAAGTTATAAATTATCTGAAGGGTATTAAATCAGCTAAACAAACTCAAAAAACTCCCAAAGAATACTTTTCATAAATAATTTGCCTTTCAATATATTATATAATCATATTTTTAACAATCATTGTCAGAAAGGACGAAATTCAAGAAACTTCATCATTCATAACTTTGTTTAATTCAATACTATTAAATTTTCTAATCAGTCAAGGTTTCCACTGGCCATCCATCTTGGATCGACAAACGATCTATTTCAGTTGAAAAAAAAGGAGATAAAGTTCAAAAGCATCAAACGCTTACATATTAAAAAAAATTAAATTGAAAACGTTTACACAGTCAAACTGACCTTGATTTATTTCAAGATCAATCAATGAATGAATCATGTCAAATTCTGGGTGTCTTCAAAATTGTTAAGACTTGATTTTGTGCTATGTATTTACGAAGCAAAAAAATATTTTTATCTAAAATGGAAGCAGAAACACTCAACGTTAAAAAAATAAAATACTTTATAATAAGAAACCTTTACATCATTTATAAGAATTGGAACTGATCCAGAATATTATTCTTCAGTTCACTTGTGCCCTTTCTTATACAAATTAATTATTGGATCATCATTTAAGCATTAATCAGAAATGATTAGATGTAAATGAGACAAAAATCGATTATAATAACAATATTGCATCCTTTCGTTTTTTAACTCAGCTTCACTATAAGAATAAATAAACAAATAATTTCTCTGTTTCTTATATTAAAGACCTGTGCAGCTAGAACGTTTATTTTTAGCATTTTCAAAATGAAGTCCAAATAACTGCCCCTTTTGCACATTATTTTTACGTTGGAATATTAAATTGTAATTTTTTAGATGTTGGATATTTCTGAAATGATTCGTCCAGGTTAACTTTATTTTCATCATCAGAATAGTTTCTGCCTTCTAAGTCTAAATCTAAACTTGATGAGGATAGTGTCGTGTTATGGGAGGAATGACTTGCTGCAGGAGTATCACTGTCGTCGGATACAAATGAATAATTGCGGAAGTTTAGTGATACTCCAGAGGCTGCAGCTAGATCCCATATATGCTGAGCGAACGTTGACGTAATAACAGTATGATGAGGTGATAGCAAGGCATCTGCCATAACTCCAAGTCGTACGCAATCACCGAATGTCATTAACGTCAAAGACATACCTAGAAATTAAAAAAATTAACAAGTAACATTTTGGTCATCCAACTTTTGCGGGTGGTTGAGGAATGCTATGTGAATATAAAATTCAAAGTGAGAATGGCTGCTAAGACAACTTTTTAACTTCAAGAGTGAGAATACACACAAATATTAGCTTGTGGTGGCCTCCAGTACATCAAGTCCTCTATTTCCTGACCCCAGAGGTAACGTTTTTTGAACTCTCCGACTTCAGCAGGTGCTACTTCAGTGAGAGTTACCGGAAACCTCCTTGAGAGCATATTTAAGACTAAACGCAGTATGGGAGAAGGCAAAACCTGAAATTAATATTACTTTCAACAAAGGAAATATATAAAAAAAAATTTTTCTTCAAACCAGTCAACTTAAAAAACGAACTTGAGTTAATATTCCATATTCTAATTGACTTAATGAAGCTATATACAATGCTGGCTGTTTTAATCTAGCTCGAAGTATTATTTGCTGAACGGCTCGTAATTCAGTCACGGGATCATACTCAAGTCCAAATGGATTTCTAATGGGCAGTGGTAAGCACAAGATTCCACTTCCACAGGTAGGCGTGATTCTTCGTCGCGTTTGTATCAACTGTTCCTGTTTAAAATCAAAATCAATTAAACTTATTTTATTCAAAGTATGTGAATCAACACATTTGATATGGTTTAATTCAAACCTGAGGATAATATCTAGCTGTTGTTAACACACTATCAGGTATATCGAGGCTATACTGTATAAGAAGGTCTCGCAAAGACGCAGATGTGGCTGATATCAATATTTCACTCACTGATGCTCCTGTTACGTCTTGAATTTCATGAATTTTTTCTAACGGAACCGCATCCGACCAAGAAACAACCTACTCAAAAAAAATTTTGGTAGAAAAAAAAAATTACTTCAAAGAAATTAAAATCCAATTTATTATATTAACTGTCTCACCTTTCTACCACACAAAGAAACAAACTGCAGTTGGTGTTTTGAATGCTTCTCGGCCATAAGTAGTTCTTCAAGTATAATTCTTGGACCGTTGTAAAGCAGTTTCCAGTAATAAAAACTTTCCTTCAAAGAATCTTTAATCAACGTCGAAAACGCTAATATTGTTTTTATGTAGGATGCATCTAAATATTTCTCGTCATGTATCATACATAACGACCGGAATTCACAAGCCAAGAACAATGGCAATTTAATTAAAAGAAAAATCATGATATTAAATGCAGTTGTAACGGAATTTAAAATGAGCGATAAAGGATTTAAGGTGTTCCAAACACTCCAGAAAATCAATGACGAACTCAATCCTCTCTGTCTAAATTCTTTTGAGATTATTCTTCGGTTTAGTGCAGAATGACAGATTGCATGTTTCAGTAAAGTAATAATGATGATTAAGAAAATAGCTATGGTTGCTTTTAAGTCTAAAACAAAAAAAAATTTCAAATTGATCATCAAACTGGATATAATGTAATTCTATATACCATATATCTTACAACTAACATTAACAAGTATATGATTATAATTCGATGAGACCCCAAAAGTATGGATTATTAATAATCCTATTTACACTTACTCGGGTTTTTCAAAACTGAAGGATTTTCTATAGGATCATATACAGACAAAAATTCATTCCAGTTATTAGTGAAAGCTTCATATACTTGCTCATATAATACTGGCAAAGCTTTTGGAGATTTGTAGAGGTCTTGAAAAGGGTGAGATCTTCTTGCTTCGTTGTAAGTGTGAAGTAAGTTTCTCTCTGATTCCAATCTAGACATGGGAGTTTCCTGAAAGTTTAAAAAAACTTTTGGTAACTTAATAATTTAATTAAATTACAGTATAGAAATATTTATTTAACTATTCAAAATAATCAGAATAATTACATACATTTTTATTTTTGCTTAAAAGCAAATCTGCAAGATCTAAACCCTCAGGGGGAGAGCAACATGTGATGAAATCGAATTAATAGGTAATATTTATCTACAGTTACTTGTTGAAAGACTGTAATCTGCCAAGGTGGTAAATCAGGAACTAAATATTTAGATACAGTTTCACTTATGTATTCCTGTTAACAGATAAAAATATAAATTCAGTAAACACAAATATTCAATTTACATTAAAAATTCCTCAACAGCCACTACTTTTACCTGTATGTTAATATCAGAAATAGGTCTGCCTCTGTAATGTGGGTTCGCAAAAACTAAATGATTGTCAATATTGAATGGAACCAATTTTTGCCAAGCATACCATCCCCATCTTGTGGTCAGTGTCATCCTCAAGTGTCTATAAACATATCTTCCATCATTTTGTCTTTTGTCCAATATGTCTTCCATTAATCTATCAGAAAAGTAGACTATGAAATCAGATGATAGCTAAAAGTTATTTCTTCAATTACAAAAAATTAAATATTTTTAACTTATTTTCCAAAACACTGTTAATTCAAATGGGGATTTAAAGCAAACAATTTGCTGAAAATTTACAATCGATTTGAGTAACTGTGAGGAAACACTAAAGTAAATTTATGACACTGTCTATACTAAAGGTTTCTTTACAAAAACACATTAAAAGAAGCAATGATTACTTTTAACACTGATAAAACTTTGATGACAATAACCATCTTTGCTTTTTTAATATTAACAAGACCTAAATAAACAATTTTTTAATTTTAAATGTACTGTGGAAGGAGTAGTGTAGTGGTTAAATTCCTGACTTGGAGGCAAATGGTTATGAGTTCGAATCCTCCTCCTGCATCCTGTTATACCCAAAAATTAAGGGTGAAAAGCAGGATTAAAACCACCAAACAATTTTAAATGTACTGATCAGTAATAATTTAATTTTAAAAAATGATGTAAAGGCTTTAAAGACTAAACTTTTTATTAGAAATATTACACAAACCTTCTTCTAATCGTGTGTGGATCACAACTCCCTTTTACTGTAACCAGGAGAGTAATTATTCCCATATTCCTGTGGGTATCAACAACAGATCGAATTGTTGTTTTCCTCACAAACTCTAACTCAGGAAATCTTTTCTCCAAAAAATTTACCCATGTGTCTCTTACAAAATTTACAACTGCAAATTAAATATTTTTCAAAATAAAGTTAAATTAAAAAGAATGAAAGTTAAAACCTGTATTAACAACAACACTGGTACCTTACCAAGGTAAGAAATGCTCATACACACAAAAGAAAAGCATGTAAATACAAAGATAATAAACGTATAGAAAGAATTCAACATTCCAACTGCTTGCAAAGTGTAATTGCTTTCTGATATCATATTGATATACTTGTGCTACCTAAAAAAGACAATTAAAGAAAAATTGGTTTCGATTTACCGGAATTGTTTTTTAATTTAAATTCTTGTCTCTTTTTACCTTCGAGGAGACAGCTTGGGAATAAATTAGTTGAAACGTACGAAAATAACAGGCATCTTCAGTTTTGAAAGTTGTAAAGCATGGAAAGAACTGTTTGTAAACTGTTAATACCACTACCAACTTAACAAAAGGGATTTTAAAGTCAGGGAGGAAACATTGAAAAATTACAATCGATCACCGTTACAATTTTATAAGGATGAACCTCAATCCTTTGTATAATTATAAATAATTTATTATATCTTTTAAAGAAAGTTTTTGTTTTTGAATAAAAATTAACATTAAAAAAATTTAATAAAAATTATCATAAATCGAGCCATATTGTGTGTATGTCTAGACCTTGCCCCCATATGATTCATCCCTTGACAGCAATCAGATAATTTAATTGCTCTTTAAGAAAACTAAACTAGTAAATAATCTTCTATTTCTGAAAGAAATTAACAGGAAACAAAAAAACATTTCAAAGGGAAGGTAAGGAAAAGATAATTTTGGAAATAAAACTCAGTAAGATTCTCTACATCTTTTCTCCTACAACTATCGTCAAACAAGATCGTTAAAAAAATTACTTTCTAAGTTTCTTCCTTTGAAATATTTAACAGCAATTGCTTAACAGACATAGATCTCACTGTTTCAACAAACTTACAGCTACATTGTCCAAAAGGTAGAACAATACATAAAAATATAAGTACTTAACACGTGAAGGAAGGAGAATGTAAAGTTAACCCACCTCCAGTCAAAGTCTTCACTGACTATCATCTAAAGTTCAACTCACATAACAATAAATTATGAGTCAAATGACCAATAAAACCTTTGGAACTTTCTTATCTCGTGTTTTATTAATTATGAAACTAAATTAAAACATGGCAATCGGCGAAGTTGAAGCGTGGTCAGTAGACTAATTTTCTTTAAACCAGACCAACGTAATTTTATTTTTTGAGCACAAGCTCGTTTTTTAACGCATATTTTGGTGTAAGAACAATTCGATTTAACTTATTTTTTGAATATCCTTACTC
This sequence comes from Columbicola columbae, assembly GCA_016920875.1. NCBI lineage: Eukaryota > Metazoa > Arthropoda > Insecta > Psocodea > Philopteridae > Columbicola > Columbicola columbae. Next base: position 11,830,192 of record JADMLL010000001.1, on the reverse strand, counting down.
TAGTCTTAAAGTTCCCCAACTTTTTTTGAAAGTTGTTTAAACTGTTACCAGAAAGAATTCGGAGGTAGTATTTGTAAATAAACAAAATTTACTTCTCCGAAGCACACAACTATTTAAATACACACGATAAATATGGAAATGGTAAAAGAATGAGTGTATTTAATTTTGATTCGCCATTTTTCAGGAGAGTAATCTCAAAATGTGATGGCACCCAGAAAATTCAGTCGCTGCCGTCATTAATTAGAGAAGCAGTTCAAACATTTTACGATGAGTTTGATTATTACCCGGAGGTGGCGGCATACGCTCCTGGAAAATTTACCATTATGGGCGATCACATTGAATATGTTAAGGGTAACCTAATTCAGGCGGTGAGTATCTCATCTCACCTTAAAATCCCTCGTGATGAAATCCTTTAATATAAACGAGAGTGATTTTTCTGCAGGCGTTGCCTCTGGGTACTGTAGTGGTCGGGAAATCCCTAAAAACAATCAAATGTAAAATTATTACTACGTCAACTGATGTTGAAGGACTAAGAAAAGCAGTGTTTCCGCTTTCTCACTACTTAAAAAATTTGAAAGTCTTTCCAGATTGGGTAAACTTTCTAAAAGGTAAAGCTATAATCAAGTTACTATAGTCATGGTTATTTAAGCAATTATTTATTTATTAAAATTTCAGTGGTTTTTGTTTCTAATAACTTTCCACAGTAGTCTTGGAAAAGTTAATAATATAGTCATTGGAAAAAAATGTTGGCAAGAGATTTCCCAAGTTTTCATAAAGCAAAACTTCTTGACTCGGTTTGAACTTTAGGCTCTAAACTTTTTGTTTTTCAACTTAACCTTCTTAATGAACCAGAATTTTATTGTTAACAATTAAATTAGCTTATTAGCCATTTTTCAGAAGTCTTATTTCAATTTTTTTTTGCAAATGATGCTTCATAGACCCGGTCCGAAATATAAATTTTTTTTCTTGAATATATATCACCTCATTCAATCATTTCAGGTGTCATCTCCAGTTTTCCCAATACGAATCTGCAGGGTTTTGATGCCGTAATTCATTCAAATGTTCCTGTCGGTCACGGTCGTGGAAGTAGTGCCGCTTTGCAAGTAGCTTTCTTTACGTTTTTGGAGGCTCTGTGTGAACGGAAATGTACCGAAGAGTAAGTTAAACATTTTTGATAAACATCACTTAAATTTTTAAAAATTCAATCGCTTAATTTCTTTGTCAATCAAAAAATTTTATTTTATTTTAAATTTTCAGCATAAACGAAAAAGCTATTCTCTGCCAACGGGCTGAAGAACAGTCCACATTCGAGAATAAAGTCGAACCGAAGTATAATCCTCAACAGAATAAATCTTGTGTTAAAATAGGTTGTAGGTAAAAATAATAATGATAATAATAATATAAAATATAATCAATCTGTACTTCATACTGTGGGATTAAAGGTATACAGACCAAAAAAATTCATCGACACAGTCTTGAGCTTTGGCATTCCAAGACTCCACAGACAAGGTTCAAGCTTAAATATCTTAAAGAGATAAAAACCGTATAGATATATTAATAATATAAATTAATCAATATTTGAAATTTAACTGAACATCGGATTCAATTTTTTTATGGGAAAATTTTCAGTAAAAACGAAAAAGCGGATATTTGCCAACGGGCTGAAGGAAGGTCAGTTTTGAGCGAAATCAGAATCGGACAATGTGACAATTTCACTTCATTTTTTGCACAGGATAAGACTTGTGTGAAAATAGACTGCAGGTAAAAAATAAATTTTACTTATACAACTTTGTTAAAAACTTAAAAAGAAAATCCCCTCTCGAGTTTGATTCCTCCAATTGAAATTTATATTCTTGACAAGGAAAGTGTTGGCTAAATTTGTCACAAATTCGTTCATAAATTATATTTATTTTAGGAACAGTCTCGCTTCAATTTTCGATTTGAGAGAGATCGATATTTTATTTTTACTTACTTATCCAAAATTTGAAATTGAATTGAACGACAGGGATTGCATACCGCGAAGAGAAATGGAGTTACACGTAGCTGCTAAATTATTAGGACTGGAGAACGTTATAGATGCCACGCCAAGGGATTTAGAAAGTATAAATGAAATGCTATTATTGTTACATAGCTCCTACTCTTTGTTATTTGCTTCCTAGGTAGTAACAATATTTCTTCTTTTGAACAAAAATTTAGTTTTAGTTCCTTAGTTTTAGCACATATGGAGGATCCAACGCGTGAAACAGTTATAGAAATATTGCGAGATGTTGGAATAGACGAAGAATGTATCATGGACTTCGTCGACGATTTATTTTACTTGCCCAAATCCGAATCAGAGTTTAGAGACAATTTGTTTTATGGAGAAAATGAATTCGAAATGGAGTTTAATGATTTCGGGGAAGGTCAATCGGAAATACCGGATCAAGAAACTGATAAAGTAAGAGGAGGGAATGATCATTCTGATAAATTTCCTGCAATTTTCAGAGCGAGTGGCTTTATAAACTGTATTTTATAGGATCCTTGTTTAGGTGTAGACGGCGAAGGAAAGCGTACAACAGGAAATCCGCCACCATCTTGTGAGTAATCTGAATTAAATTATGTATAGTCAGTGCGGCTGATTTATATAGTGCTTATTTTAATGGGCCAAAATTATTAGAAATTTGTTTTGTGTTTAGATATTCATGCACGTATTGCCGAATTGTGTGCGGGTGTATGTGCTTCAGGAATGGATTTACCCAAAAAAATTTGCGAAGAAATTAATTGTCTTGGTGGTATTGATAACTTGAGCGAAGCCTCAGACGTGAGTGTGACTGCAAAACTTTTACGAAGGCTCAGACACGTGATAACGGAAAACATGCGTTCTCAGGATCTGCCTGAAATTGTTAGTCGATTAGATTTTGTTGAATTCGGGACAAGGCTGATTCAAAGTCATTTATCTCTGAAGTAGGTGAAAAGGGTTCAAATTTCAATATGCTAAGTATTGAGCACACTCAAGACACCGAAACAACTGAAGTCGTAATAAGCAGAACTGAGCGAAATTTTTGTTTTTCAGACTCGATTTTGAAGTTTCCTGCCCCACCCTTGATGGCTTGGTTCAACTTGCCATAAAAACTGAAAATGTTTACGGAGCCAAGATGATGAGCGGAGGAGGAACGTTAACTCTTGTAATGTTAACGGTTTTGATGAGCTCACGAGTTTTTGAAAATTGTTTTTAATTCATTCACAAAACACTGATTTAAAAAACTCGCTTTTTCTCCAACAAAATAAATATTTCAGTTACACAGAAAAGTTGTGGAAAAGTTTATTCAAAAAGTGATCGACAAATTCGGGGACTGTTTCCAATTTTACTTGGTGTTTCCCAGCCCTGGCGCCATGACTGTTGATCTCGGAGTAAAGAGTAATCCAAAGAGTGTTTTGTCTAAGAAGTACTTAAATCGTACCGAGTTAATGAAAAAAGCGGTTAAAAACTTTGAAGCAACATACAAATATAGACCCACACACGGTGCTTATTCTCCTGGTATTATCGACTTAATTGGAGACCACACAGATTACAATCACGGCCTAACCTTGGCGGCAGTAAGAAACCACAACATTTTTAACTAATTCTTAATTGCAAGCGTAATCAGACTGATTAAATACTTTCTTATTTAAGGGTATAGGAATGTTAATGGTTGTAGTTGGAGCCTTCAATGGCACTGATAAAGCAAGGGTTGCAACAACTATTGATGTTGGAGAAGAACCTCAAAAGGTAATTTTCCCCGTAACAATGCCTGAAGAACTTGGACCTGGAAACGTTAAATGGGCGGCTGTCATTAGGGGCACGACTGTACATTTTAAAGGTAATGGCTTTCACAAGATGTAATCTTGAAGGAGATACTCTACAACTAAATGGTTGTGGTTTTAAATAAATCCTGCAAACAAGACTTTGAGAAAACCATTGCTTTGATGTGTTTCCTAAAGAAACTGAGATGAGTTTGAGGTTATTCCGCCAAAAGAGCTCTAAACCTATTACTGGTAATCGTAGGCACTCTTAGAGGTTTTGACTGCATTATCGAAAGCACGATGCCTTTCTCTCACACAATTTCGAGCAACGTTGCTCTTACTACAGCTCTGTACACCTTTTTGGAAGAACTTACTGGTGAAAAAACGAACGATTTGTGTGAAAAAGTTCAGCGGTGCACGTTAGCTGAATACGAATTTTCCACTCTACTGCGTGGCATAAGTCATCAACATGTTTCCGTCAGAGCTAAAGAAGATCATGTCCTTCTATTTGATAGTAAGTAAGTACTAAGACAAAGTCCGCAACTAAAAATTTTTTTCACGCAGAAGTTCCTTTACTAAATATACTACGTTAAGTTTTTAACCCACCTAAACTCTTACAGAACCATCCGCAGTACTTTGGTTCCGTTTCCTGATAAAAGTGTTACTTTGTTATTAACATTCCTGAAGAAAGAAGTCAAAAATAATCTTGCCCTGTTGTACACAAGAATAGAAGAATGTTATGATGTGGCCAAAACTCTTGGTGCAAAAACTCTAAGATGTCTTACGTTGAAAGACCTAGAAGGTAAGTTATCATTACCAACACTTCTCAACATTTTTCAAATTTCAAGGATTAAAAGTTGCTGGCCATATTATTTAATTTGTATTTTCACTTCATATTATAATTTATATTTAACTTCTTTATAGTTCTAAAATCGACTAAAATTCGTGAATCTTCTTTACGAAGAGCTCAACACATTATTTTGGAGAATGAAAGGGTTTTGAGAGCTGCTGAGGCTTTGAAGAACAATGATTTTGAAACTCTAGGGGAAATAATGGTCGCAAGCCACAAATCATTAAGGTTTGTTTACGAACATTTAATCTAATTTACAAGTTGATCATTTCCTTTTACTTTAACTATAAATAAATGAAAGTGTATCTCTGAACTATTATATTTTACGTATAGGGACAATTATGAAGTGACCACCCCTGACTTAGATTTTCTAGTTGAACGATCAATGGAAGTCGACGGAGTGTTTGGCTCCAAAATGCCCTGCTATGGACGTGCCGTTTGTGTGATGTCACTGGTAAATTGTTATTTTCATTTTTATGAATGGTCTTCGGTTAATTTAACTAATATGAGTTTGGTGGCAGTATCTAAATTCCAGAAACTAAATAAGGAAATAAGTTGTAGGAAAATAGAAAGAAATAAAAAAATAGAAACAGATAGTACAAAGAGGAGAACAAAGGGAAGAAGACAAATGAGATAGGTATAAAGAGAGCGTGTCGTTTCAGACGTTGTTCGTCGTGACGTTCGTCGAGGAGAGACATTGCTGAAGGATTGGGATAACTCGACAGTTTAGAGAAACACTTGAGAGAGAAGTTAGATTGAAAACAGTGAAATGTTCACATTATGATTCATGAGAATTTGTATTTATCCTAGGGATAAGAGAGTATTTCTTGGCATAGAAATTTGCTTGCTAGCAATCATTACGGAATCTTGAGTTTTAAATACAAACGGATTAGCTGAGATTTTTCCCCATAGAAACAGTGGTTTCTATTATAAATTGTGTACAGCGATGATTTCACTGGTAGAATATGTGAATATAGTACACCCATACCTCGCTTTACGGCCTAGATACGTTCCACGAAACTTGGCCGTAAAGCGAAAAGCCGTATAACGAATCAATTATCCTAATACAAATTCATATAATGAAGATGAAGAAATGGTAACCTGCAGATCACTGTCGTATTCATTTTCCGCTGGTAAGGGTGGGCCTGACTTAAAAAACTGTCTAACGTTATTTATCTTGCCTTCTTGTCTATTTCGTTCTTCAGTGGTTTCTAACAGCTAATGACTGAGTTACTTCCTTCAGAAACTTTAGCGCTACGTTCGACATAAGGATCGTTTTCAAGGAGAATGTTTATTCCTTGTTCGAAATGGGAAAAAGCTTTCGACAAATTTTTTGGTGCTAGCTGTTTGTATACAACAGGTTCTGTCTCTTCATCAAATGCCGGTTCCGGTTGCACCTGAATGAGTTCCTCATATGAAAGAGGTTCCCTATCAACTCTAAGTAGATCAAGCACATGACGTTCGTTTAAACCTTCAAAGCCGAGATGATGTTCTGGATCCAAAATATTTTGCCTAATTTCGGGAAGGAAATTAACTTCTGTACCAGTACTTTGACACATTTTGGCCGTTATATCGAAACATTTAAGGCCGTAAATCGAAAACGTGCCACAATTGGAGAAGACCGTTATAGCGAAATGCCGTATAAAGAACGGCCGTATAGCGAGGTATGAGTGTATTAATATATACCTTCGTATGAAACTACATACAGTATCTATGTATAGAGAAGCTGCGGGGAAGGTTAACCTATAGGTGTGAAAATTTTTTCCCTAATTATAGTATATTGAATGATTCCCAAACTGTACACCGTGACATTTTATACAGTAAAGCATCACAAACATTAAAGAATTAATACTCCTTTAAGTAAAGCATCGAGATTTAAAGTAAATATCTGAGAATCTTGAAACAAGAGTTGAAATTGTTAATTGGAGGGGAAGGGGAGCAAAAAGAACAAATTAGTATCTTCTTAGATTCAGCTATGAAGAGTATATAACTTGAATGGCAATATTGGTGGTACAGAATATGTCAGTTCAGTCAAAACCGAACTTTAATATGTATTGTTTATTCGAGAGAATAATATGACCAAGGTCAAAGAAAGATGGAAAAGCCTAACTTGCATTATATATTTCCCTTATCAGGTAGGCCGAATAACTGAATTTAAAAGTTCAATTGGAAGCTATCACATAACACAATTACGGATCAACAAATTTCAGGGTCATTGCCTAAGAAGAAAACCTCTTTCCTAGAAACTCTCTGCCTTTTTTTGCTGCTGAAAATGTTCCCTTCCTTCAATACATCGAATTCCCATCATTGCTCTCGATTTTCTCTTATTATATACTTCAAATTAATAACTGTTTTCATTAGCCATCTGCCTAAGCACAGAGTTTCCTTTCCGGTTACAATATTGAGTTCGCGAAACTGAAAATAACTGGAGGGTCTAATTAGGCTTCTCCTCAGTGGAAAAATTTATTCTGAAGAAGGAGAGTGACGCAAGTTTCAGTTCTGCGAGTCTGACGAAATTAATACGCTTTAGTCGACGAAGCTTCTAAAACTTTTACAAGCAGTTATGAAGTAAAAATTTATTAATTACTAATTTTAAAAATGGTATAAGATAAGATTTTCTTCCTTTTAGGTGAAACACTGGGCCGTTGATGACTTGATCGAATACTTGCAGAACAGTTTTCCTGAAGATCTTGATTTCTACCAAGTGACTCTTTATGATGCTTGCGGTCCGTTAAAAGTACAAGAATATGTCGACACACTCCATTCTCCTCAATTTGCGTTTGAAAATATCTTTCCTTTTTAGAAAGTTTTTTGATTTTTATAATTTTTATATCAAAGCTCTACGCCATTTGATAACAATTTATTTTTTTTATTAATATATATATGGAATATCGAATCACCAAATGATATAGACTACACCATATAATCTGAAAACTTTACTGTCTTGTTGGGTTACTAACACAATGAGATATGTGTGGCTTCAAAAGGGAAAGGAATGGATCAAACAAATTATTAAACAACAGATTTTTAAAGGAAAATTATTCAGCTGCATATCCTAAATTCTTGGATCAAAACCTTTTTAATTTTCACGAAGTTCAATGAAGTAATACATAATGAGACAATGAGCCTACCAGACTCTGATCAGAAAATTAAATCTATGGAAAAGTTCTAATGACATTGCCTCAATTTTCACTACCCTGACATTGATATTCTCACATTTTCCAATCATATTTTTAGGTCAGAACAGTTATTGGCAAATAATTTCTGAAAATAATAATTTGTTAACTGATTTAGTCAGAATACATTGACAGATTGCCACATAATTTTTATTTATCATCGACTATAATAAATTTATGAATAATTAACGCACAAGTAGAAAAGGATCATGAATACGTACAGACGAGACGTGACTGGCACATATCCAACTTTTGGAACTTTAGTCTTTAAATTGACCTTTTGACCTAAGATTAATAACTAATTAGCTTTAACTATTAATAAGAACAAAATAATTTTTGTTGTCTCGCGTCTGTCTCAAGAGCAGTTACTCAAAAACGAAACCTTAGAAACAGTCATCGGTTACAGAAGGGGACACAGGACAAGAAGTTAAAAGCTGGATTTTTGGAAGTAAAAAATTGTTAAGAATTTTGTGGATTCTTTGAAAAACAGAAGAGGTTTTAAATTAAAGTGAAATAAGAGAAAGGTTTGATAGTGTTTCAATTAAAGGAGACAAACAGGGTACAAATTCTCACTGACTGAAATTTTTTGATGTAGAACACACGAGCTGACAGACGGATTATAGGAAAAGTTTAGAGCACCACCTTCGATATAAATTATAGCAGCCGTTTAATTTTTTTTTGGTGACGTAAGTTTGATATGACATTTAATTGATGATATTCTCTGCAGGGCAACAGAACGAATTTTTAAAATTTTTCTTCCAACTTTTGTGGATTTATAAAGCTGATGCTAAGTCAGGCAAGATTGAATGTTTTTATTTTCCAAATTTTTTCTTTTGTTTTGTTCTAATTTAAGTGAAAAAGTTTTAAAACTCACTAATTAGCTCAATTTAATTTATTTTTTGTTTTTCTTGCTTAAATTATTGAAAAAGTTCAAATAATTTGTTTTCAAGTCCAAAGCAACTGAAAATGTAAAGTCGAATAAAGTTAAATTGCAATGTAAATTTAGAATTTAAATCGGCTTCTTAAAATTTTAATGTCAAAAATTTCTTATGCTGTTTGATCAACATACCTTTTGGTTTTGAGCTGGAGCACTAACACTATATACTAGAGGGAGTGATGCAAGGTTAAAGTTGCCCCGAAATTTTCGGTTTAAATTAATTTATTTTAAAATCTAATTATTTAATTATGGTTTAAGTAATGTGAGGCAAACAGTTTTGAAAGTGGTTGCTTTTAAGTTTTATACTAAGTAAACGTTTTCGTAATTATGATGAAATAGAAGATGAATCGAACCGGAAATAAAATCTTTCTGTTTCTAAAATGCATGCAAAAGCGGTTTACAAAATCCTAATCGCTTAATTGGTTTGATAAAATTTTTTTTAAACAATCTAAGGGCCAAAAAATGTTGCTCATTTGCTTTTGAGATAAAATGACTTTTACCTACAAACCGACATGTAAGTTCAAGTCTTTCGTACTCGAGCCATTTTGCTTCGAATAGACCAGGGATGGCGAACCTTTTTTGATGTCCGTGCCACAAAGTCATAAAAATTCTTTTTTAAATAGGTGTCAAATAAAATTTTATGGGAAATGTTAGTGTGGTGAAAACTATACGTAAGTATAAATAAATAAAGAAATAAGAGTAGTTGTTCTTTAAACAATCTTATCTAGCGCGCATCTTTTTATATTTCGAGAGAATCCACTGCGATATAATACTAAAATGTATAATTTGACGGTTGTAGTTAACATCTAAGATAGGTATTCAGTTCTACAAATTTTTATCATAAATTATAAATTAGGTATAGATTAATAATTTTTAATTAATTTCTATCAAAAAAGATAACTTAATTAAATAAAATAATTTTGTTTTTGTGTGTGGCATCAAAATCCCCAAACGTGCCACTTGAGGCATACGTGACATAGTTTCGCCATCTCTGGAATAGAGCATCTGTCAAGTGAACAAATTTAATTTGGATTTCTTAGTAAATTTGAACATAATTCTGTGTAATTAAATTATGCTCCATCAGAAAAATGATTTCAATTTAATTTAATTTATAAGACGGGATATCGACAGCATTAATACAACAATGAAATTCTTTCGGGGTGAAATATTTTTTTATTTTTTTCATAAATCAATGTATTTTACATTATTAAAAATTTTATAAAATTATTATCAAAATGAAGTAGAATCTGCTTTCAAAAATATTTCGGATCAATGAACTTTGAGCCTAATTTATTTTAACAACGGCAGTTGTTTTTTGTCTCGACGATAAGCTTCCATTTTAATTCTGTATTTCCTTTTCATTTCGAACTTGTAAAGAGCTTTTGATGTGTATCAATTAATAATTCCTTTTTTTTTTGTTTTACTTACTTGACATTCATATTGCTGAGAGCGTCTTAAGATAACAACAGGAAGTTTCTTCCGGCTTAAAATTTCATTTGGAATTGAATGAGAGGAAATCGTTTTAATCTTCAGATGCAGATATAATTAGAGGAGACGAGACATCGGTTTGGAAAATGTCGGATGTATTTATCATTTTAGTGTTGATATTCAACAAGAACAAATTAATTTTTCACTGATTTTTGGTTTTTAAATTTCGGAAAAAGTGCCACGAATATATTTTTTGTTGAAATTTGTTATTGGGTAACAGAGTAAAGAAGAGCCAAAACTATTATTATTATTATTTTTAGCTAGGATCTATGATTAGAGTTCTTAATTTATCATAGTATCACATTTTATCAATGGGATACTCAAACTACACATTGATAATACCAAACAGAAGATGTTTGTTTCTGAATAAATTTTATTTTTGATCGATTATTTCTTCTTTTTGGGTATAATCAATTTTTATTAATGTTTCATTGTGAGCTTAATATATAAAAGTTTTTTGGTTCTTCACTGTCGACTGTCCTTTTTTCTTTCCTAGGTTCTATTCCCTGAAAATAATAAAAATCGGCTCTGACTGCCACGCGCTGAGTGTTTATTGCTCCTCCTTTCTAAATTCGTTCAAATTCCTTATTTTTGTCCGTCTCTATTTTTTTTTAATCCTCAGTTTCCAATTGCCTTGCAAAAAACACTCAGTAGTCAGTACCCACTTATGACAACAGCAACAGATCTTGTCGAAACGTTTGGTGTTTTTTATCGGCTTTTCTTCACTGTGAATTCTATTCGTCAATGTGCGTGTCGTGTCTTGCAGTGTTTGAAGTGACCGTTAAAACATATAAACTACGTGGCTTAGTGAAAGACCAAAAAACTTTTATATATTAAGTTTGTTGTAAGTTTTTTTAAGAATTTGTTTTCTTTAAAAATTGTGCTTCAGCACTTTTACTATGGGTCTTAAACTTATTTAAAACAGAGGTCATTTAATATACCTGGTTGTATTGAAAGTTCATCACACTGTTCATTATACAAGTTTCACGCAAAAGCTCTTTATTCGTCTACCAGAAATTAAAGTTACATAACTTTGACACTGAAAAACGTGTCAAAGAAGTGTCAGTAATCAGTCGACAGCGACACAAGATTTAATCTGAATTTTCAAGGTTAAAATCAAAGTAAACTTGTTTTCGATTCCTGATTTATGGATTATTTACAGAAACGTTTGATAAATTTTCTTTATTTTAGTAACTATGTTTATTTCTTATTAGGTTATTAGTTTTAACACAAAAAACAATTTTTTTTATTAATCTGTGTCATTAGAAACAATTATTTGTTAAATTTTTGTAGGTTTAGATTTTAAAGTGAGTTATTAAAATCCCGGAGAGCGGTAAAAATGCCTAATTTCATACCATCCGTTGAAAGTCTTCTCAGACGAGCCCTGGATTTGTTCAAGGCTGAATTTGAGGTTTCTCCAGAAATTGCTGCGTTTGCACCGGGAAGAGTTAATCTCATTGGAGAGCACACGGATTACAACGAAGGTTTTGTGCTGCCTATGGTATGAAAATATAATTAAATCAAACAACTAAAAATTGTGGGTAAAAGAGTTTGTTCTTTATTAATGTTAGCTTCAATATAATTTTAGGCTTTGCCTTTAGTGACGATAATCGCCGGTAGGGCTAATGGTACCAACGAAGTCGGACTTTATACAACAATAAATGATGATGACAATCCGCATAAGGTCAAATTTTCAATTAATGGAGAAATTCAAGCAGGTACTGATTATCTGACACATAAAACAAGGTGAGGTGGTTGAACAGAAACACAGCCAAAGAATGATGTACTGAAGTGGTTTAAAAGGAAGATGAGTTTTAATACTTCTGCGACTGTTATTGTTAATATTAGTATACAGTGGTACCTTGAGATACGAATTTAATTTGTTCTATGATCATCGTATCTCAAAGCGGCGGGTGGAAAGCTGAGCGAACATTTCGCCATTTAGGGATCACCTATGCAATTATCGCACATCCCAAATTCGTATTTCAAATTTGTCGTCGAGGTCTAAATTTTAGAAAATTTCATGTCGTATCTAAAAAAATTCGTATGTTAGGACATTTGTATCTCAAGGTACCACTGTGTAACTCTTGGCTTGCGGCGTCAAGTTTTGGGAATAATAAGACAATTCAAAACCGTCAAAATTTGACGCCGCATATTAGTCACAAATTATATACTAACAATATCAAGGGGAGAATTTTTATAAAAAATTTTTTAAGACACATAATTAGTTATTTATATAACAAGCTAAATTATGAAATTGTTACTTCTCAGAAATTTTTAATATAGTCAAGAAAGCAGTCAACTCAAATCTGAGACTTTGACTAAGTAACTTTAGACATCTTCAAAGAGAAAGAAAAAGGAGAGGGGAAAGAGAGAGAGATTAAAGTTATATTACTTCACTTCAAAGGTTCTATGCATGACACTATTCCTCATCATTCCAGGAAAGTTAAAATGGGCTAATTACCTTAAGGGAGTAATTGCGAAATTTAAAGAAACTCCAGTTCCCGGATTTGATGCTGTCATTGTATCGAGCGTTCCAGTTGGTGGCGGTGTTTCTAGCAGTGCAGCCCTCGAAGTTGCAACCTACACCTTTTTAGAAGTTCTTGTTGGTACAAAAACAGTCAGGTAGTAATGATTTTAGGTATCTCAAAAACCTACTTCTACACTGTATTTTGAGAACGTTATTTTTTTTCAGTCCAATAAAAAAAGCTTTGGCTTGTCAGGAAGCGGAAAACATCTATGCTGGAATGCCTTGTGGCATTATGGATCAATTAGTGTCGATTTTAGGTTGGGAAAATCATGCTTTACTAATAGATTGCCGGTAAGTCTATCTCACTGTTAATGTCTTACAACAAGCTATCAGTAAATAAAATTTTTTGTTGTTATCACAAACCCAGCAAAAAAATTGAATTTGAAAAAGGAGTTTCGCAAATCGACGTCATGTTTAATCAACCCCTTCGTTCAATTTTGTTTAATTTTTAGATTTAATAATAAAAATTTACAGACTCGTTAATCCTTTAAAAGGTTTCAATTTAGAGGATTAAATTTTAATCTAAAGAAATGAAATTTTGTTGAAAACTATTTGTAACGCTGGTGCTGATTCTAAAATTTTCTAATTTTTGGTTGCGAATCGGATTTTATAGAAGTTAGAGAAAACTGGATGTTCGCTTTTGTACAGATATTTATCCATATTATATATTTAATAGTTTGGTATATTAAATATAATATCTCTACTTTCTAACTGATTTAAGTGCCTGCAAATATATGTTAAAAATGCTTATGTCTTCATTTGTAGAAACCTGTTAGTTGATTATGTGCCTCTGGGTGATCCGGAAGTAGTGGTTCTAATTACAAATTCGTGTGTTAAGCATGAATTAACCCGAAGCGAATATGCTACCCGAAGGAATCAATGTGAAGAGGTTGCAAAGCTTCTTGGCAAGAAGAGTTTAAGGGATGCAGTAGAATCCGATTTATTACGTAAGACACCGAATAACCAATTTTTTAAAGTTTTTTGGGGTGCGATACTCAAAAATCCTGCCGTAGAACTCTCTCCTGGTGTGGAATTTATTATTAATTAAAATTTAAGTCTTGTAATAAAATTACCCTTTTATTGTAGTCGATGTTGAGGAAAATTTAATAAAAAGTGCAAAACCCTCTTGACCGTAATACTGTGGTTGAAACCATAAAACTGGTAACTTTAGCAGACTCCTTAAATTTAATTCGTACCGTAAACATTTATTTTTATAGTTTTGGAAAATCAAGGAGTTAGTAAAACCCTGATAGCTCGTGCCAGACATGTAATAACCGAGAATAATCGAACTTTGGAAGGGGCCGAAGCTTTGAAGCAGAAAAACTTCGCGAAATTTGGAAAACTTATGGTAGAAAGTCACAAGTCACTTAGGTTTGTCGAAATATACACTACTTATCTTCTTCTTTTCCCTTCCTACCTCTCCTCATACGGTTTAAAAAAATTTTTTTTTTCCTTGTAGAGATGACTATGAAGTGTCGTGCAAAGAACTTGACGAAATAGTTCAAGCTACTCTAGGACTCGACGGAGTTTATGGAACTAGAATGACAGGCGGCGGTTTTGGAGGTTGCACAGTTACTTTGGTAAGTTTCATGATTAATTAATAATTTTCGGAAGTTAGCTTAAATCTAATATCTGCACTGGTAATTACGGTCAGTAATAATAACAACTCTTTGCTGAATTTATCTTGTGCATAAGAGTAGCATCAAAATTACACTGAGGCGAATAAAGGCGAATACCGTTCAAATGATTTAATTAAAAAATTTAATATTTGGCCTAATAGTTTTATAAGAAAACATATTATGATTTAAGATAATAAAAATTTTATAAAATGTATTAATATCGAATTATAAATTAATTTCTTAAGCTAACATTAAGTAAGAATTATCAACGTGGTAGTGTTGAACGAAAACGCCTAAAATTTGTTGTTTAGGCAATCCTTTGTTTTAATGTTATAAAATAAAATTTGAAATATTTGTGGCCACCACTGTTAACATTAGTATTGCTATTATTTTTGCTATTTTGTACATTGCTCCTACTTAAAGAATTTTTTCACCACTCAGACGACACCAAACACAAACACTGAAAGTAGTCAAAAGGTTTGCGTGAGGTAAGAAAAATTACTTTCTCGACAGAAAATTCTAACTCTGCATAATAGCCAACACAATATCAATAAAAAGGCGTGTTAATAGCTTAAAAAGCAGGCTTTACTTTAAAACTACAATAAAATACAACAAACTTTCTACCTTTAACTGGAAAAAAAATTTTTTTTCTGTTTTCAGTTGCAGAAAAGTTCAGTAGATAGATGTATAGCAAATATTAAACACCGGTATTCGGGTGACCCAATTTTTTACATTTGTAAGCCTTCGGATGGAGCTAAGCCTTTGACCATAATTTCCAACTGAAAAAGAAGAACCTAAAAGCCAAAACTTACAGAAAATTTGGTTTGGAAATTTTTAGGAGAAAAAATTATTTTCAAGTACAGAGTGGTAACTATTTAAGAGATGATCTTCAAATGTTTGAATATTAATTTTAAATCGTCTTCATTTTAATTGGTTCTATTGCACTTTTACAATATAATATTTTATATATAATTATAAATTTTCTTAATAATATATTACTCTTGTACAAAATAAAACCTGTCACAAAGTAGAATACTTAATAGGTAAGTTTGTGCGAATGTTGGAGGAGTTTTTATTATCAGAAACGAGAAAAAATAATTTTTCTAATTTCCTTTTTCGTACTTTTCAGGCAAATTCTTGAAAAATATATATATTTATTTTCTTCAATTAACTTTCTTTCTCCTTTTGTCAGTCTCTTTATTCAGTTTGTCTTTTTTTCGCGGTCCCCTGAAAAATACATTGACAGTTAGTGTTACACTGTTAATAGTAATTAAGACCATTTAAGTTGTTGATATGAAGATTGCTCTTCATGGCTAAAACGTTAATTGAATTTTGAATAAGCAAATATATATAGAAAGCTTCGTCCTTACCCCATAATTTCATGTCCAAAACTCTCTCGATTCTCAAGATAATAAAACCCAGGGTACAGTTACAAAGCACAAAAACTATTCTTTGCCAAATGCTCATCATTTCAAATAATGGATATGGCCAAACTCCTCCTATGAAATACAATAACGTGCACCTGAAAAAATTGTCAGATGTATAATAAGATATAATTACCAGTAAAAACAACTCTAATTAATTTATTTATATAGAAATTTAAATTTAATAGATAAATAAAAGAGGGAAGAATGTTTTCCTAAAGTCTTCCAAAAAAGAATGAAAGAAAATAAAAACTTACGTGGCAGAATACGACACGAGAACTATAAAAAGGCCAACATAACTCCAAAACCTTATAGAATATGACCTGTGTGCAATGAACTTCTCAATACAGGCTAAAAGCAGTATGGTTGTGTGCAAACCGTGATTTACCCAATTTGGGAAAAATGACTGTGTGACGTTGTATTCATCAATCACGCGCGGGTAATACGAATAAATGCCCCAAAAATTCAGAGAGACTAGCTTTAAAAAATAAAATAATCACTTTTACTTTTTCATATGATCATCGATAGATACTAAACTTTAAGATTATAAAACTGTTTGAATAATACTCACAATAGACAAAGGGAAAACAATGGAAGAAAGAGTGTATGGCAAAATGACTTTCAAGTAAGCCCTAATTTTTTCATATTTGGGATTAGGATTAAGCTCGAGAATATCCTGCAGAAGACACGCATTGAAGTAAGTTTGCTCTATCACCTAAAAGACAAATTCAAACTGAAGGTTAAGGTCATGTGTGATTTTGCTCTATCTGACCACTTTTGTCCTTGTAATATATTTCAAAAAAAAATCTTTTATTCTTTTTTTAAGGCGTGGAAAACTTTGAACAACTTCAGATGAAAAAAGTAGATCGCTATAACGAAAGGAAAAAGAATTCTTGTGTTTGATGCAAGCTGTCTCAAGGCAAACTCTTAAAAGCAGACAAAACACTGTCATTTGATATCTTCAGTGAACATCCGGATGAGTGACCGGATTGACCTTTTAAAAATTTTAGTATCACTTAAAACCTCCCAGCGGTAAATGAGATAAGAAAATAAGTAGAAATGAACGAATTGAGAATTTTTGGAGAACATTTCTTTTGAGGTATAAGACGGGTCATCCTTAAGTAAGTTGTAACGTAATAATTACCATCTCCAAATCACAAAACGTCAATAAACAAATAAAATATTCCATTATTGCTGAAAGTCATGTTGTATTCATAGTTATCCTTATCATAATCATAGCTGAATCATTTCAGTTTCGTTTAGACATAAGTGTTCACAGTTCAGTTTGTTATGAGCGTTGACAGTTATGATTTTAATATGATCACTTTTTCTCAAATTTGGGGCAATAAAATCAAAAGTTGTCATTGACAAATCAAATTCAGTAAGGATTCTTTAAAGATATATAGACTTATAAGTCTTAAGATATATTAGTTTGTTCTTGAAAAAGTAGTGTATGCATCTTAATTTTTGATTGCAGATCATTATGGCTTTGATATTGTATAATATTAATTCATGTCAGCTAGTTGGCAGTCGGAAAAGATTTTGCACTATATCAGGACTCAATAATTTGTAAGATGTGAGCAAAGTTTTGAGATCAAATGAAGTCAGTATACTATTAACTGACAGAATCCATTACAATTTTAAAAGCTTGAAAAAGAACTAAGTAAACAATTGCCTCCAAAAGAAAGTATGGTTTTTCATCTTCTAAGAAAAAATGAGAAAAGTAACACTATCTCTCACTAACTCCAACTTATTATAGCAATCAAATCAATTTTTTAAATATTTAAACCCATCCGAAACCAACAAAAAAGTTTTTAGGTTCATCCGTCTACAGAAGGTATGATAGCAATTATCCCGGATGCATGAAACCACGAATGGACCTGTTTTTAAACAGATTAACTTCTACTTAGAAGCATTAAAATGTTAAAGGCAATAAAAATTTGCTTATCATGGTGTTTGGGTCAGAAAGAAAGTATTCAGTTCAGTGTCAGTGTTTTTAGTACAAAACCAAGACAGTCGAATAATTATTTGTCTCATCTTGCAGAAAAAGTTTTACGTTTGCGGAAGACCAAGTCATGCAACGACAAATTCATTTTCACCACTCAACCTTCTCTTTTATTTTAATAAATTTTGTGTCTGCTGGTGTGCGGAAGTAAAATGGAGACTGTCTATGTTCATTTAAATTTGTTTTGAACAAGAGAAACTTCTATTAAGTTTTTGATTTTAAGTTTTTTTTGTAAATTATGCATTTAATTATTTAATGAAGAACATAATTTTTAGTTTTTTAAGTTTTAGAAGAAATTAGTAAGTAAATAAGTGCAATTTAAAAATTGGAGACCGATAAGTATAGATGGCGATTTATAAATTTCATGTGAGAGGCACTTACTTGATTCCAGATTGTGACATACTGAATCCCGAAACCGCAAGTTTTATTTACCAAATCCATTCGGTTGAACAGAATGTAAAAAGCTCCAGCGATGGTTTGGTAATTTAACAACATGTGCCACAGAAAAGTTAAAAAATGAAACACTAAAGACCTACATTTCAACAGCCGATCGATTTGTTCAGGCGTTAATCCGAGTTGATAACTTTGAAAAATATTCAGCTTCATTTGCAGCGGAAATATTTTTGTCTTTCGGATTGATCAAAACTTCGGATTCTTAATTATATGAAAGAACAACAAACATCAGATGAATGAACGCTCGAAAGCTTGTTCAATTTGGTCAAATGCTATCAGTTTTCAATTGTTACTGCTAAAAGGGCCTATGTGATTTTAGCCAAGGAGGTGGTCCAAGATGGACAGCTGATCTGTTTAATAAAATTTGGGGCATTATGGCTTCTGGACCAGTCTAAACAAAGGTGAGAGTTTTTTCTTATTAACAGAAATGAGACGCATTTAGTTCTAAAGGTTAAAGGTCTTATATCTAGATGGGGGGTTTAAAAAATTTTCGCTTACTTCACTCAAATATCTTCAAGTGAATTGATAACGTTGTTAATTTGAATTCTGTTTCAGCTACTCAAATTATAAGAAGTTGGTCGAACGCTAAGGTGTGAATAAGCATCCACATCATTCCAACTCATTGACGTGGCGTGGTACCGCAGCAATGACCCGCTTTTTAAATCAATAGTCGATAACAACAGTGCCATGGAGATATTAAATTTAGAAATAATTATAAATTAGAGGTAATTAGCTTTTATTAATGGAATAATCGATAAGAAAACGCAAACCTCTCGAATTAGTATACTAATAATTTTAAGAGATATTAGGTTTTGAATTTGATCACAAGAGATAATTTTTGGGGATGAACTAATTCACAAAGAAGAGTTTTACAAGAAGGTAAATATATCAATTAATTGACTTTAAAATATCAACAATGTGATTTCACTTGAAAAGGTTGGAAACTTTCATATCCTCATCTTGTACTTCTCATTTGGCTAGGTGAAACATCCATTTTGTATTCTCTATGTTGCCTTACCGGGGTAATTTTAATCAAGAAATTAATTAACAGTGTAATTCCGTAAATGTTTCCTCGCATAATTTGATCTCTTTCTGTGTAATGAGTTTTTATGGGAATAAAAAAAAAGCTCAGGTAATAATGAAGAAACCAAAGATAACAAAAATGAAAGCTCCAACAGCTTACGTTTAAAAAAGAAATTTTCGCTTTTTATTTGAAAGTTTGTTTTCCTTACTTTTCCATGAAGACTGAGCAAACCGGTAAAAATACAAGTAACTAGATAACGACATGACGTCTCATACCACGGTTTGAAGAGTAAATGACAATCATTCAGCACGTTTGTTTTCTATTAATCACTCATCTGTCTAGCCGCTGAGACAAAACCTGAACTATTTTCTGCTCTGACCCGACCAGACCTCTAAAATGACTCAAGAGTCGAGACCCTGTTTACTCATATCCTTGGTCATCGCAAAATAATGACACTGACTTAGTGCAAATAAAAAGTGACCCAATCTCGAAAATTCGCTATCGCTGTTCTAGAATCTACATCCTTGGTGTTGGAAAATTTTACACAAAATAGTAAACAATCAAAAGCGATCAAAAATTGTTATAGTTCGCAGAGTTCAAAGAGGGTTTAAGGGTCAAAAATAAAAAAGGAAAGCATCATAGTTTCACCTTGAGTTACTGACAGAGAGGTCGCTTTTTGTTTTTTTTGTAGATCTAAAACCTGTAATGTCTTTAAGATGTGTACATCCTTACTCAACATCCAACAAAACTTTCTTGAATGCAGATTCCTCCGCTTAACTCAACAATCTGTTTCAAGGAATTTACAAGAAGGTGCTAAGGAATGGCTAACACTTCAAAATTTCAGGATTCTAAAGAGAGCGGGTTATAGAAGTTATTGAAAAGGGTTTAGAAAGTAGATTAAAGTGCATTTAGTAGTAATAAGCCTACAAAATTACAATACATGATTATTATTGATTCCTCAATACATACATAACTTAAATTTTTAATATTTCAAAGTTAACTTGAATGACTTTTTAATAGTTTTTGTAAACTTGACTGTAATACTGACTTTTCCCACAAGTTTTATAGGAACCAATCAACAGTATTATGGAAGGGTTATTCACCGTATAATTCAAAACCAGAATACAAACAATAAATTTACTTTTTCAGATTCGGACTAAAAAAAGCGTTAACATTTCTACTCATTTACAACTTGAGAATTTCTACGAAAAAAAAAACTTAATTTAAATTTATAACCTAAAAAGAGGAAAGGAGGAAGAAAGCGCATGGCAGAGAAGAAACCTCGTGTATTTATAATAGGAAACCATGGCAACAAACGTTCTGCATCGGCGTTACACTTCTGCAAGGAAATTAGTCGAACGGTTTCGTCATAGACGTTTGCTTCTCCCTTTTTCCGTTCTTTCCGACATGGATCGTGTGTTGCGGTTCTTTTCGTGATTCATCTTTCGATAAATTTTTTCTTTCGTAAGACAGTGTATAAAAAAAAATTTATTTTTTTCTTTAGTTCGGGTGAAAAAGAAATTGTTGTTTGCTTTTAAACTCGAAACTTTAAAAAACTTAAAAAAAAAATCTAAGTTCATCGAAGCAAAACAACTTGAATGATTATTAAAAATATCGAGAGTGAAAGTTCGTGACCCAACAAGTGCTGTATTATTGCTCTTACTTCGTTTTAAACAGTTTCATAAACAGATTGCAACCGGTTTAAAATGAACTCTAATTAATTTCCTTTCATAAAGTCCTCAAAATATAAATTGAAAAATTAGCGAGTTCGAGAAAAACAAATTAAATTTGTCGTCTTCGATGTTTACGTTGTAGAGATAAATATTCTCTAAGAGATAAATAAAGTAAGTTAAAGGCCTATTTCCTAAATGAAATAACAGCTGACCTTTAATGGAAAAATACATAAACTATAAGTTGATGACTAATAACGGCCAATCCAACCTTTCTTAAGTTTAAATTTAAGTCACGTGACCCGACCAAGCACCTTTCAAATATATATTTTGATCATACTTTTAGTCCCCCGTCCAAAAAAAGGGTGTTTTAGGTAAAACCATTTTATCAGCCGAAGATTTTCCTAACCAAAAACAAAATTTTATTACACAAAAATTTATTCTCTTAATGCCGTCAGTTGCGTTTAACAGTCACTTCTTAAATATAAATACCCCGAATACGACATGATTAATATATGTAAATGAAAAAGAAGTTCTGTTTATGACAGACCAAAATTTTAAATAAATATACTGTAGTCTCCCTTTATGTTCGAGAGCACTCTTGAAGATATACAGTATCCTTAATAAAATGACCAGCGGCTTGGAAATTTTATTTTTGTTTACTCTCCGCTTACAATAACCATAAGAATGGATAAAAAATGTTATTCTCATGTTACGTTCACAGTTATATTTAGGCCGACGAGCTGAAATACCTGTGATTCTGAAATTAAAAAAAGAAAAAAAAATTGTTATGACGTCGTAAACAGCATTCGCATCTTTTTACTGCTTACGAGTCAGGATTATACTCGTTTTGAGTATAAGTTTTATGTCTCAATTTTTATCCATTTTTTTATGTTTTAAAGAATGAGCCTTAAAATGTAAGGATAGGTTTCAATAGGTTTCAGTATTAAGGGATGGAGTGTTAAGCGAGGTCATTCCACCACAAAATTAACAGGAATAAGTGAAACAGAACAACAATTTAACATTTCTTCTGTTTGGTTTTGTAATGTTAATTGTGAAATAATTTTTAATTAATATTTTACTAATTGTAGACTTATTTATTGATAATATTGGTTTCTAATAAAATATTGATGGATTTCATTGAGGAAAGAAGTTATCTCTTTGATGGCGTATGGATTTCTCGTGGAAGTAGTCGCTTTCGCCTGTCGTTGAATTTGATGGAAAAGCCATTCATCGGAACCATGATGGTTCTGATTTATTTTTGAATTTCGACAAAAACTCAAATCAGCTTATATATGATTCGTACTTTGGATTCTACTAGCTTAAGCTTTAAGTAAAAAAAATCTGTTTAGAAGTTTCCGCGCTAATACCTTCAACTTTGTGCACTTGTCCTACCAATTCTGTAAAATTTTCGTTAAAAGGACTTCTGCTGGTTTACTACTCCTACTAAATATAGTAACACCGCGTAATAATGAAACAGCTCTAAACGAGGTTCTATTTTAATATTGAAGAATCTTATTCTGTGTGGTAAGAGGGATTCGCTTGCAAGATATTATATTTTGGTTGTGAGTGATTCTCTAATATTAGAGAAATTCGAGATTATTTCATGTTTGCTGTTGATTACGAACATTTGAACCTTTTCTTAAGGTTTAAGCGTTTATGTTCATTTTGATTCACTCGTAAATGTGTTTACTTCGACAGGAAAAACAACGAAAAACGACATCTTGTTTTCCTTTTTTTTATATAACTCGGCCTCGACAGGGTTAAGCTTTTATTACTGGAATAAGTGGTCCAGATTGATGATTATTCTCCAGCTAGTTCTTCAAAAGATATTTTCAGTTCACTTGTAATAAAAGTTTCTTATTGATTTGTTTCATCTATAAATAAATGTGAATTTAAGTATTAGGATATAAGACGTCAGAAATCGGTTTCAAAAATGACATTGTGGCGTTCTCCACATTCCTAATTCCGGAATGGGTACAGTGAAATGAAGCAGCCGACAACCGAAGCTAAATTCATTCAGTCTCGGAGTTCCGCACCGTCAGGATCCTTGCATTTTCCATTTTGATTCTAAATTATAGTTGTAGTAACATTTTATATATCAATATACATATACGTTCGGAATTAGTGTTGTCCATCATTCGTTCATCTAGAACGACACAACCTGGTTCCGACATTTTTCCAACACATCAAAAAAAATTTTTTCTTTTAATTTTCCAATTAACCGCCACCTGTTTCCAAATTTAAAACTGTCGGAACCAGGTTGTGTCGTTGATGCTGAACGAATGATGGACAACACTAATTCCGAACGTATATGTATATTGGTATAACTAGAATATAGAATCGAAATGGAAAATACAAAGATGCTGATGGTGCGTAACTCCGGAACTGAATCATGAATTTGGCTTCAGTGGCTGCTTTATTTCACTGTACCCATTCCGGAATGAGGAATATGGCTAGCGCCACAAAACAATAAGTAATTTTTATGTCAAAAATTTGAAGGATAGGATATCAGGAAAACGTATAGTGGGAAAGAAACGGTAACATAGAACACTGATAGAAGATATAACTTGTAGCTATTCATAAAACAGCTCTGTTCTTCCAATCTCACGATATTCTTTAACATCAAAGGAAGGGATTTTATAGCGATAATCAAAAAGCACTAAAAAAAATAATTGAAATTAATTTAATATACGCTTTTTGATTTTCTTTTAGCTCCAAGCGAAAACAAGGAGCAGAAAAGTGTAGCAAATGCAAAGAGCCATTATTTAAATAGTTATGGATTACTTTCTTTCTTTCTTTGAAACTTACTTTTTTTAAGTCATTACGGTAGAATGCAAATGTTTATGTAGTGAGTCAAAGTAGTAAAATGAAAGGCCTTTTCAAATGGCTTGTTTACATACAAACCCATCTCCGCAGACCCTTAATTTTTTCCCTTTATTTTCTTCTCTCAAAATAATTTACTCTGTGGTTTTCTGTTTGCATTCCTCCAAATAGATTTTTCAGGGTTATTTTATCTTCCTCACCTTAAGGTTAGTTCTAAATTAACCTTTACGAAAATGGATTTTATTAAATGACATCTCAAAGCGTTTTAATAGGTCACGGCTCGATTGTTTGTTTAGCAAAATTTTTAGGGATAAATGAATGTTTTTGGAAAAACTAATTTTCACCTTAAAGACGTGGATAAAATTCAGAGAGCTATTGACTGATGTTAATCTGGTAGAGTGGTGTCAAATTTAAAATATTTATATGAGTGATTTTGAATTCACCTTTTCTTCCTTTTGGCTTTTTAAGGGTCACGTTATTTTAACTGTCCTTTGGGATTGATTCTTTACGCTTTCTTTCTGGCTTAGAATCTCTTTCGTTTCTCTCGCTCTGTTTCACCTTCTTATCTACAAATTTTCGGGTTTGCTTCTCCCTCGAAACTCGAGTTTGTTCTCTCTTACAAAACCGTGTCTTCTTTACCTCAGAACTTCTTTCCCGAATTCAGCCCGCTATTTTAATTAAACACTCATAAACTACTTTGACATGCTTTGAACTGATTCATCTTTTAATATTCTTTATATAGTCATTAAGTTTTCACGGGAGACTGAAAATGCTTAACTTTATTGCCCTTTTTTTTGTCGGAGAAAAATCTCACACTGCATTCACGGACCGTGTCACCAGTATTATCATTTTATTAATGACCTCCCTAAAGAATCCACTTAAAAAGTGTATAATGCCACATTTTACAGAAATAGAAAAACTTTTTATAAAAATTGCTTTTAATATTTTCCTCGAACACCAGTCTTCTTTTATTATGCACGCTATTCATGGATTCAGTTGAAAACTTTCCTAAAAGCCGTATCTTAAATAAATTTTTTTTTTGTCATGCGTTGAGGTTATTGTAAAGACCACTTCAACCAGAAGCTGAAAATGCTTGAGTATTCGCTGTTGAGCCCAACAGATTGACTTACTAAATTCTTAGCTCTTAACCCCATCAACTGAATTCTGAACGATGACTCATTTAAATAAAGCCAATGAATAATTTTGACCTGAAGTGGATTTGTTATACGACTGTAGTTTTGTTATCTACTCTAAGTGACTAACCACAATGATATGCATGAAAATTTTTGTTTAATTTTATTATTCGGATTTAAGAAGTGAGCGATAATTCAAAAGACAAATAAACAATCATTTTAAAGATATGGTTTATGACAAACAACTTGAGTATCTAAATCTTCCTTTACGGTGAGTGGGTAAGGTGGAAGGGAGGGAGTGTAGGCTATTTTCTGCAAATAAGTAAGCAATAACAGCTCTTTGACCTAACACTAACGATGAGTAATAACTGAATGAGTACTAATAAATTCCGTTTACTTTTACTGCAAAACGGAAGAAAAGTGAGAACGAAATTTGACTTCCTATTAAATAAAGGAAGACCGATAGATTATTTGATTTCAATTAAATTTTTTTTTCGGGTGTTAGGAATTGTCTTTATTAATTACAGTGGTATCTTGAGGTACGAATGTCCTAATATACGAATTTTTGAGATACGACGTGAAATATTCTAAAATTTATATCTCAACATACGACGAAAAATTTGAGACACGAATTTGGGATGTGCGATAATTGCATAGGTGATCCCTACATGGCAGAACGTTCATTCAGCTTTCCTCCCGCCGCTTTGAGATACGATTAATTTGACATACGACGATGATCACAGAACGAATTCAATTTGTACCTCAAAGTACCACTGTTCCAATTTTTTTTTGGCAGAGTTCCTAAATAAAATAATTTAACTTACAAGAAATGGGTTGCCAGAATGTTTGGTGCTAGACAACCCATTCAGAGGTGAAAGATGCAAAATCTATAAGAATCGATTCGCTTATTTCTAGTCTTTCACTCCTAGAAATAAGATGTCGGTCTGTTTCCTATATAAAAAGGGAGAAAATAAACTTTAAGAAAAGTAAAGAGATTCTAAATAACTTTTCTTGTCCTTTGTTTGGTTTCTGGTTTCAAAAATTGATGAAACTTCTAGCAACCAGTTAAACCTTTTATTTGTGACTTTGACTTCATCTTCAAATAAATTTTTTTTTGAATCTCAAAACCTTAAATATGAAACCCCACAAAAACCCAAAAGAATGATTCTTGCTGACAAGATAACTATCATCAAAGAATGACAGAGTGGAGGTGAAGTTTTAGGGGGAAAACGACCAGACTCAATTTCAATTCTTCTGAACAAGGAAAAGCCATATTTTATATTTGAGATTGTAATATTGTCTTGTAATGACCACAATTTGTCTTAGCTGACAGAAATGCCTAGTTTAATTCGGCCCAGTTTCCTTTGATATATCCAGCGACATTTGTCTGCGGCGACAACAGATTAAAAGCATCTTGTTTCGTCAGCCCTTACAATCAATGGTTTCCCTCTTACTAAAGATAAAGTTACAACTTGGATGAAAGTCTGATTTAATACAAAAGAGCCCGGAGGGAAATGAGGGAAGTGCTTAAACTCGCGGTGGTGCCACTTTCAAAAATTGAAAAAGGATTGTGTGACTCTGTGCAAATATATAAAATAAGAGGTAAGAATTGAATATAATTAAATTGAGTTGAAAGCAGTGAGGAGTTCAAGACAAAGAATTTTGTTGTTTATGACAGTTATTAAGCTAATTTCATTACGTCTTAGACTGAATATCTCTTTTTTTGTTTGCGAGTAAACAAATGAGATTCTTTCCTCGTCTTCCTTTTATAATTTAACTTTTTAATTTTAATTACCAACTATTTAAAGTCTTCCGAACAACTCCGGCAGCAACCTCAATAGCCAACAATAAATTAAAAATAAAACAGATTATGAGTTTATTTATGTTTCCATTTATCTCGGTTTTAGGCGTTTTGACCGTTTTGTCTTAAACTCTCTTTCTTCTTAGTTTTATATCTTTCCATAATTTTTATTTAAACTCTTATAATTGCATCTTATCTTTGTTTTTGATAATAATTTCTATAACTACACAACTACATACAAGCATATTTGTTAGTAATATAGTTATATTATATTATATTTATTTAATTAATTAATATATAATATATGCCCGAGGGCTAATCATTTTACAGCCTATTTGTACAGTTTTCTTCCCGTAAGACTTCTGCCAGGAATTTCGCCAGCCTTTGTAAAGCTTCTTTGTCGGAGTGGCATACTACTTCCACCATCCCTTGGCAGTCCATTAGTATGTGTTCCATTATCTCTGCTCCTCCACAGAGAACACATACTCTGCTCCCATTTTTCTCTTTGGAGCTTGCC
Organism: Columbicola columbae; assembly: GCA_016920875.1. Lineage (NCBI taxonomy): Eukaryota > Metazoa > Arthropoda > Insecta > Psocodea > Philopteridae > Columbicola > Columbicola columbae. The sequence continues at coordinate 11,802,977 of JADMLL010000001.1, read as the reverse complement.
AAGGGATTAGACTTAATCTAATATTAAGGATGGCTGCCCTCTCGTCTCTGTTCAGCATCTGAACATACTGCTCCTCCATCCGGATACATCAGTTTACTGAAGAATCTCAGGGACTTCTTCTAAGCCCTATCTTTAATATTAATACAGTTATACTGTACCAGCATAGCTCTTAATTTCAATATCGAGTTTAAACTATTAACGTAAACTCATTCAAATTTGCGAAAAGGAAATAAAATTTTCCGGATTGTATTTACTTACATCAACTTCTCAACAAATTGGTAAAGCTTTCCTCAAATAATATTTTTCGACCAAAGAAAAGAAGAATATTTGTGATTAAACATTAGAACAACAAAAAAAATTGATTTCTAATCAAATTCACTAATTTATTCCAACAAAAGACAGGAAAATAATGAAAAAAAAAATTCAATTTAATTTTCCGGTCTTTTGCACTTGAAGCTTTTTCCTTTCTTTTTGATTCTAGGAATGAAAAAGTTTTCGTTTTTTTCGTTTTTCCACTTCAAAAGTTTTTTTTTGATTAATGTGTTACAACTGGCTATGCAAAGTTTATAAAAAGAAAACCTTCTGTCGGAAGGCGGTGCTTTCACTTGGTTTTAATTGTAACAAAGTAAGATTCTCAACAATTTTGAGGTTTCAATAAATTAAATTGTTTTCTGGTTCAAAATTGGAAAAATTTTCAATTACAATCATAAATGTGACTTTTTACTGGCCTTATGTCTTTGTTGTAATTTGTTTTTTGTACCACAACGCCTTTGGATAGATATAATTTATATTTTTGAGATTACAATAATTTTAAGAATTTATTTCATTCTCAGACTTAATTTTATACCAAAATCCCTTCTCATTACCCTTGAAAAATGAAAGATTGAATAGATAAACTTTATATTTAACTTATAATTTTTATAAAAACTTCATACCAAGGGCCAGCAATATTAAGATAACTAACTGGCCCAGGCAAATTAGTATAAAGTTGTGGCGTTCGCTACATTCTACATTGGGGAATGTGTACAGTAGAGTAAGCAGCCGACAACAGAAGCGAAAATCAATTCATTAGTCAGTCTCGGACCTCCACATCGTTCTACTTTCAATTTTGATTCCAAATCATAGTCTTATGTTAATATTTTTATACCAATAGTGGGAGGAGTAGTGTAGTGGTTAAGTTCCTGACTTGGACGCAAATGGTCATGAGTTCGAATCCTCCTCTCGCATCCTGTTATACCCAAAATTTAAGGGTGAAAACGAGATTAAAACCACCACCACCAACTTTTATACCAATATATATGTTTATATTACATATGCAATCATCATTCGTCATCAACGATACACTTGGTTCCGACAAAGTATAAAGGCAACATACCCTTTGAAACTTTGAGAACCTCAATATATATAATTAGCCATATTTTTGTCCAAACTTATTAATTAGTTTTGTTTTAAAATTAAATTCGTTGTAACTTATAAAGGTGATGTGAGACGATGAAGTTTTATGAAAGTGACAGTTAAAAATGAATCGAGGACATGAGCTAAAGACTATATGTTAGGCAAGCGGTTTGAGAACTTTTTCCAATTGCGTCGTTTTCAGGGGGATGATTTTCCCACAACATACCACTCTGATGCTTTTAGTATTACATAAAAATAACAAGAATAGTAAGCACAAAATATATAAAGGTGTATATACAGAAAATGATATATATATACCCATACGCATTATACATTAATTTTTTGTCCTTTAGGATTTTTATAAACTTCTTAAAAACAGACAAAAGATCATCTCTTAAACAAAAACAAAAGCTATACAGAATATAAAAAAAGAGCATGAAATAAACGCTGTAAAACATTTAAAAAGAATTCGACACTATTTCATCGGTAGTAGTAAAAGAAGAAAAAAGAAAGAAAAATGATGAGTGAAGCTCAAAGAATGGACTTTGTGCCCATTTTATTTATTTATTTTTAAGACATTAGAAAACATGCCGACAGATCGCCTTTTATCTTTCCCACAGCTCTTTATTATAAATCGAAACTCTCTTTCGTTAGAACAGACGTTCTTGTCTTAAAAGCACGGAAGTAGAACCTGTTATATATAAAATCAATAAATGATTAGAAGCATTAAATGGAAAGTTGTTTCGCACGTGTCACCTGTACGAGGACACGTGTTTTACCGTATCACACGTGACGAAGACATAAAGACTTTTGTTTTTAATTTTATGGTCGGAATACTTTGGGTTGGTGAAATAAAACAAGCTATAACTAACCCATATATACTGTACATAACTATATATGTACATGTAATAGGGTTTTTAGGTTGCTTTGAAGCTGGTATGCCATCTTTTAATTTTTGAGTCTGCTGATTTTGATTTTTTAGAAATTATCAGACTAATTAGAATACAGTGGTACCTTGAGAGATGAATTTAATTAGTTCTATGATCATCGTCGTATGTCAAGAAAATCGTATCTCAAAGCGGTGGGAGGAAAGCTGAGCGAAGGTTTTGCCATTTAGGGATCACCTATGCAATTATCGCACATCCCAAATTTGTATCTCAAATTTTTCGTCGCATATCGAGGTATAAATTTTAGAAAATTTCATATCGTATCTCAAAAAATTCGTATGTTAGGACACTCATATCTCAAGGTACCACTGTAATTGGGACAGCACAAAATTTTTGACCCAAGTTTTGTCAATTTCAAAACAAAGAAAGCTCATTTTGTTACTTTGTCTAACGAATACGAATAAAAATTTTTCAAAAGTAAACAAAATAAATTTATTTTTATATTAAAAAAAAATATGGAAGAGCAATTTAGAGGCAGAGCATTTCCCTTTTTTTAATTTGAGAATCATTTAAAAAATTAAAAACACCCTAGTTATAAGTTATGCTCGAGTTGGAGAAAATTAAACTAATTTTTCCATGATTTTCCGGGCGAGAGCCTTTTAGAAAACTGTTCCTCCTGGCAACAGCTACTGGAAAATATTCCGAGTCACAGCCTTTGTTCCTTTGGCTTTCAAAAATTTCATCGACAATTATTTACAAATTAAAGAAGTTTGGCCATCGTTACAGAAATTTCTTCACGCTCATTATAGCATATTACTTTCAATAAAACTTTATTTTCGAAAAGACCGACTTTAAAATCCTTTCCGTTGGATGGGAAAAAGAAAAAAAAAGTTCAAACTGAAAAATCCACTCCATTATTTGGCGAAAAAAAAATTGTTAGTTGTAACATCTTTCCTTTCCACTTGTGGGATTTTCTTTTCCCGTTCTTTCAGCAAAAAAAAAAATTATTTCTTTCATGGAACATTAAACGCTTCAGTTTACGGTCGTGTGCTATTAGTAACTAGTTGACCTTTTTTTATACTTAAATTGAAATTTGAACTTTTATACCTTCAACTTCTGTTATTGCTCTCTAAATGTCCACATTTAACTGTCGTCAAACCGTTAGCGAATGAAAGTAAAACTACTGAAACAGAACATAATGGAGACTTAGGTTATAATTGATCAGCTTTTTGTTCCATTAAATTTTCTATTTCTTTGCTTTGGACATCTATGTTATATTAAGAGCCCTTTGAGTTTGGCTATTACCTTCTCCATTTTGTCTTTATTCTTTAATCTCTTTCTATATTTTCTACTTTGAAGTATCTTTCAGCAAAATTTTTTTATTCCTAAAATTTAACAGACGAAAACAACGAGAAAAAATGTGTCCCTGCTTTTCTTTTGAGAGATAAGTAAAAGTCAGGGCATCTCATTATGAAAATATTTTCACATTAGGCCTTAGAGTATAAGTTTAGCAGAACTATAAATAGGCTGGAGAATTATCTACATTTACATAAAGGGAAGAAAGTTTTACTCTCAAATTAAACGGAGGAAATGAACGCTGCTTTAACTTACAGTTATCCAAACGTTGGGGCGCGACTTCCTAGGGGAACGCGAGATTATTACAACAGAAATGCGTTCCTTTTGCCAAACATAAAAATTCAAATGAGTGTTTAAAGGAAATGGCTAAAAACGAAACTCTGCCTCTCTTCTTACCAATGTTACAAGCTAACATAACCTAGAAAAGTAATATAACAATGCTTAACTTCTCAGCGGCCCTCTTCCTCTCTCTCTCTTTCACTTGTCTGCTTATGACACAAGTGACAATGCGGGGGGTTGATAATTTTTTTAGAAAAAAAAGGTTGATACAAAAAGATCGGAAACCACATCATTAACTACTGGGGGAAAAACTCAACGGGCGACATTGTAAATAAATAACAACGATAAAAGTAATCTTGAAAGTTCGTGTCAAAAAAATGTTTATTCAGCGCTGGAAAAGCTTTCTCTCTCTCTCTCGAAAAAGGAAACGTCACCCAAAAGAGCCTGTCAATTTACAATATATTGATTATTAATCAACTTTTCTTTGAAGACTTTTTTTTAAAAGATTACTGTCGTTTTGCACAAAAGGTTATTGGTTTTACTCTCTACACTCCACACAACTGGGAATTTTATTTTTGAATTTTATTTCCAATGAGTATACTGTATAAGTTATAGTTTTATAGACAATTATTTCTTTCTTTAAGACTTCGCTGATCACCTCTTTCCTTCCTTTGGATGTGCAGGCTGACAAGTAGCAAATGCTACATTTACTCAGTTGATTCATTATCCTTCAGCTTATCAGAGTCCACCTTACAGTCTGTCACTTTGTGTACTGTGACATTTACCGGTATATACCTCTCAAACCGGCATTTCTTGTAGATGATGGTTAATTCATTGGTGTATGTTTCCTCCAATTTTTTAAGTCCCGCTGCAGACAACTAGATGTGCGCTCTCATCTTTTTGCTGCAGGTCTGCACTATCTTTACTTCTACTGGCACCACTGATGTTATATTTATACGACAACTTTTTCAATATACTCCTTACTACAATCCTCCCTGTCGTAGATGACTACAAAGGGTTTTTATAGGTAATTTTTATACACTGACATCAGGTTCTCGCTCCAGAAAAGCATAAAAATTTTGCAAAGATTTTACAAAGATAAAAGAAGCCATTTTATTTGCTAGACGAGACACATCCCCAACTCAGAACGAACAAATAAATATTTCACAGTAAAGTTTATATACTTCAACGTAACAGCAAAAAGTTACCGAACATCAGATGTTTAAAAAAAAAAATTTTAACGGACCCATAAATAAAAGAATACAGGAGTAGATAAGAAAAGGGAGGAAAAGCTGATAAGAGGGGAAAATGAAAATTGGTCTTTGTTGTTAACAGACCCTTTTAATGAGAACCCGAGGAAGATGCATGAGTGCCTCAAATTCAATTATTAAATTTAGGTTTATGTAAATTCAGATTTAAATGAATTTATTTTATATTTACCGCCTTAAATAAACCGGTTAACCTTTAATCGTTGTTCATTATATTTTTACGTTTTGCCTCTCAAATTTTTTTTTCTTCTAAAATCTACCCCACAAGGAAAAAAAAATCCCTAATCTTTTTCCATAAAAACTTATTTTCAGCGAAAAACCCTAAAATCCGGGACATTCGTTTTTATCTCTTTCTACAGTTCATTGCTTTTGAGCCAAATGTAATGGTGTCACCCCGTTGTTTTGCTAGAGGCTGGATTTTGTCTTTTCAGAGACTTTTGTACAACTGTTTTGAGTTAGTTTTAATTTAATTGATATATTTACATGAATAATAGGTTTTATATTAACATATACTGTATTTTAATATAATTATTTAACAATTGCCGAAGCCAATAAATTATCTGTAGATAACTGAAAGCCAACTTGTATGTTTAAGAAACATTATTCGTAACTCAAATCTGTTTTGTGCGGTGGATAGGGACCGCATAAAAGAAAACGCATAAAAAAATTGCACAAAACTTCACGAATAGCTACTAAATATAGTTTTGAGACACAATTAAAATGTTTTTTTATTTCTTTAAATTGCACAAAAAAGGTTTGAGTGTATTCTATTTATTTATTCGTGTTTGAATTCCGTTTGTCACCCTGGGGTATAATAGCATACAGGAGAGAGTTCGAACTTTTGACCACAAATTCTATAGTCGAACACTTAACCACTACACCATAGCCCTCTCATGTACGACTCATTATACATAAAAATTTCAGATGAGTCAAATTGACTCAGTTTCTGGAACTGTTGTAATACAGTAGAATCTCCCATAACGAGTTTAATTCGTTCAGGAGTTTTGCTAGATATGCGAAACAATTTTTTCCATATAAATCCATGTAAAATAGAATAATGAGTTCCAGGCCGAACAAAACTACCGGGGGATTCGCCATGTACATGTCGCTCATTATGCCAAAAATTGAGACATTTTTTTTGTAATTTATGTTGCTCGTTATGCGAATTTCTCCCTGTGAGAGGTTCCACTGTTAATGTACACTTCTTCTCACTGTAATTAAATTGTGTTTCTTGCAGTGGGAGGACTAGTATAGTGGTTAAGTTCCTGACTTAGACGCAAATGGTCGTGGGTTTGAATCCTCCTCCCGCATCCTGTTATACCCAAAATTTAAGGGTGAAAACGGGATTAAAACCACCACCAAATTGTGTCGCCTGCAATCAACTTATCCATTATTGGCTATAGCATAACCGTGTCCCATATCTTATGCTATCACACAAAATTTATTAAAAATAAAAAGGATTCAGAACAAAAAACATTTTTACAGATTTGGTTCAAAGTTTTCAACCAAAATAATTAATCATTAATCTAATTAACTTTGTGTTACGTTTATAACTAAAATAGAAAAATTGGATACAAATTTTAAGCAACCAAACCTACCGGAGGAAATAGATAAATAAATAAATAAATAAAACATGATGCAAGAACGTGTTAATTCTCAGTCGTTTGCCATTGGGAAATCATCCGGTTACAGAGAAAAGAAAATTACAAAGTAAAACAGAGAAGGAGGAGAAGGAGATGTACTGAATTTGAAGGAAAGCTACAAAAGAAATTTGGAAAAATTCCAAAGCTTGTGAATATTAAATTTAATAGGGCAAAAAAGGTTCACGTTAGGACCTTTTTTTTGCTGGAGAAAGGGAAGGTAGAGGGGGATAAAGAAAGCTCGTTTGGATTGAAATGATATTTTAGGTTTTCATTGTCAAGAAATTATTTATTTACAACTGTTAAAAGCTTATTTTATGATGCGGAGAAAACCCCGCGAGGACTTTAATTCAAGGAAATAAGACGAAGGGAAATAAAGATAAAAGAATGTAATTGGAAAGACGTGAAAGTTTCCAGCCGAACGACATGTGACATTGACAAGATATACAACATATCAGAAGATATCAGACTTTGGGTCCCTGGAGAATGAAGGCGAACTATTTTAATCCCTGTCGGAAAAACCGTGTCTTATATTTTTGGGGAGGAGATGTAGGGTGAGTTCTTTAAAAGACATTTGGTGAATAACTTTTTCCGAAAAAGCGGTGGAAATTTGATTATTTTTACATTGTAATAAGGTTTCACTCACAAGTTCTCTAGTTGTAGAAAATAATCTAACTTTTAGGAAATTTCGTTGGTAAAAGTCAGAAGGCAAATCGAAAATCTTTGAAGCGTTAGCAATTGGTTTAATTTAAAACTGTTTTAAAGGAATGTTAATTACTGAAATCAGCCAAATACCAACACTCTCTATCGTGTTGAACTGTTTCCGAAACGACAGGGTATCTTCTTTAAAACCCCAAAAATACCTTTCTCCTCCGGGTCAGTTTTTATCTACCATATAATTTTTTTTAGGTACCAAAAACCTTTTTACGGAAGTATATGAAATCTTATAAGAACTTATTGAAGTAGATACACAAACATTTACTATTAGTCAACGTCTAGACAAGAACAAAACTGTATGAATGTTTAGGTTGTTTTGTTTTATATAAAGTGGATCTCAGAAATCTGTAACCCACGGGTCACACGTGACTCATTTGATGATTTTAAATGACTCACTTGAGTTTTGAAAATAATATACATAAATTTTGAACATGAAACGAACACTTTAAGAATACATAAATAATAGACAAAAATGAGTTGGTAAGGTGAATTTGAGTGAAGTGACGCGGCAAGATCACCATGAGACATGTCACTGGTATCAAAGAGAACTTTTATAAATAAAAACACATTCTAACAGACTTATTTCATAAGTCTTGCACACAAGAACTCAGTTTATAAATTATCCACACTCTGATAAGGAATTCATTCCCCAAGAGAATCCGTATCGAAAACTTTCCGTCTTCACTATTATTTTATTACATTTTAGACAAACTACTTCGTTTGAATTGTGCGGTTCGTGTAAACAAAACTCTTTTGAAAGGGAATCATCGCCCTTAAAAGGTTGCTGACCCCTTTTTTGTATTAAGTAAAATATCGAATATGAAAATGTTTCCTTAAGTCAAATAAAATTATAACCAATTTTACCGTTCACAATAGCAGTGAACGTATAAACGTGGATTCGTTCTAATGTATTTCCGTTCTTTGGAGACTAATTAAATACTTAGGTAATACTGTTGATTGGTTTCCCGCGTTTGATCACGTTTCGCGTGATTCAAACAAACCATTTACACGCAAGTTAAACATAAATTCTCTTCAACATTGTTTCTCTCTGCGCAATTTATTATTAACCATAAGAATCGAACCTATTATTGGGTGGCGTATAAGCTTTGATCTGAGGAAATAACTCAGCCAAAATTTAATCTCCTCTGAAAATTTTTCCCCGTTCTTAAAACAAGCTCAGATTTAGATTTTCTGCTGTGGAGTGTTGGGACTTGGGAAATAAATTTGCTAAATACAGAAATTCGTATTGCTTTTCAAATTTTTTAATAACTCGGCAAACGTTTGAAAAATTTTCTCATTTAAGACGGGATGATTATTGATTAACCCATTAACGCCCAGAAATCGTGGACATCTTTTGAAATCCTTTTGAAGTCTGGCGTAAAAAAAATTAAAAATGACATTTCTGTAAATTGTTTTTCAAAATTTTTGCACGCTTTTCCGGGAAATTGCTGTTTTCATTTGAGGACACCAAAATCTAATGACACCAAAATTTGACTGTGGCTCATTTTGTTTTGGTTGAAATATTAATGATAAGAGTTTTATGGGTTGGTTCTACAACATCTTGAGTGTCTGCTAATTTTTTTCCGCAGCGATACCTCCAACAGGATGTGAGAAAAATAATTTTTTATGGTCCGATGCATTTTAGGGAAAATCATGCTGCTCTCTCAAGAACTATTCTACAACTCCTGATTATGAAAAAAAGTAAAAAATTGTACCTACTTATAAAGAAGAGATGGCTCCTGATGTTTAAAACAAAAATCCCGCCAAAAAAGAACCTGAGGTGCTTAAAAAAAATCCTAAAGTTAGTGTCCTCATTTGAGGACGCAGGGCGTTAATGGGTTAAGATGATATCAATCAATAACCATTTTTCTAACCTATTTCATTGAGGTTTTGAGCAGCTTAATGCCTCCAAGTAGCAAACGAAAAGATGAAAAACCAAAAAATTATAGCGTGAGAGTTAACTGTGCAAAAACACCGTTTTTGACACCCTAAAATCTATATCCAGCGGAAAGAAAAGAAAGGAAAAAATGATTCCGACTCACTTTGAACACGGAAACCATAAAAAGGAAACCAATTTTAATGTGTTCAAATAAAAACCTCTTTCACTTTATTTCCCTCGACAAAGCAGTAAAATTCAACATAAAAGTTGTTTCCTTACATTTATAATTAATCAGAAACGGAATTCTTGTCAAGATGTTTTGTTTTTGGTCACTACATTGTTCACGATTCCGAAAAACTGATATCGGACAACAAAAAAATGAAGACAGATTCCAAATGTGTAGGGATATTTAGGAGAACCATCAGTCAAATAATTTATAATAATATTGATTACATAATCGGTTTAAGAACATGATCCGTTCCGAGACTGGTCGTTACCAAACCACTTTTTGCAAATTGGATTAATTCGAAATCCAAAAAATAAATAAAAATTATTTCAATACATCCATACCTCGCTTTACGGCCTAAATACGTTCCCCGAAATTTGGCCGTAAAGCGAAAAGCCGTATAGGGAATCAATTATTCTCACACAAATTCAATGGGATCGGTTCGAAATTTGTTAAGAATGTAACATGGCTTGTCATTCAAAATGCATTTTATCTTGTTTAAATCAAAAATACATACATAACAAGTACATAGATTTGTACATAAAATAATAACAGACTACAAAAACCCATAATAATCCACAAACAAAAATGGAACAACTTCATGTGTATATGTATACATACATAATTTTTTTAAAATGGCTTTGATTTGAAGACGATGAAGAAATGGTGACCTACAGATCACTGTCGTAGTCATTTTTTGCTGGCGAGGATGACTCTGGCTTAAAAAAATATTCCAGCGTTGTTGGTCTTGCCTTCTCGTCTATTTCATTTTTCAGTTGTTTCTAACAGCTAATGGCTGAGTTCCTCGGGAAACTAGCGCTACGTTCGACATCAGGATCGTTTTCAAGGAGGATGTTTATTCCTTGTTCGAAATAGAGAAAAGCTTTCGACAAATTTTTTGATGTTAACTGTTTGGATACAACAGGCTCTGTCTCTTCATCAAATGCCAGTTCAGCTTGCACCTGAATGAGTTCCTCATATGAAAGAGGTTCCCTATCAGCTTTAAGTAGATCATGGACATCACGTTCGTTTAAACCTTCAAAGCCGAGATTATGTTCTGGATTCAAAATTTTTTGCCTAATTTCGGGAAGGAAATTAACTTCTGTACCAGTACTTTTGACACATTTTGGCCTTATATCGAAACATTTTAGGCCGTAAATCGAAAACGTGCCATAATTGAAGAAGGCTGTTATAGCGAAATGCCGTATAAAGAGCGGCCGTATAGCGAGGTATGAGTGTATTATGTTTATTGATTTGTTTCACGCTTTCATTTTTATAACGTTAAGGAATTTCGCTCGATGGTGATTGTTCTTCAGGATGATCATGGAAAAGAACTCACAGCAAAGTTATACCCACACTTATAGATTAATTATTAGCAGCAGAAAACACAGTATTCATTTATTTATTATTGCAAAAAGCCCTGTTAAATAATTTATAATTACAAGTTTTCTTAAATATATTGTCATCATATTAACCTCAGGTCCCATTTTCTGTATTGCTTTGTATACTTTTGATTTCAAGCACCTAAAACTTAAAAGGGATTCAATCATTTGAGGGTGAAAACATTGCCCCGGTTTTGATTCTAGGGTTCAAGAACTTGATACTCAAAGGAGAAGGTTGTTGACAGCATATCACGTGGTTTTCTTAATTGCAAGAGAGAGTCACTGTACGAACACGAACATTTAGACTAATTAAGAGTACTACAGATAGTAATAACAATATTTTGAAAATATGATTAATCAACTAAAAAAAAAGAGAAAATGGAGTTGAAAGTAATTATATATTTGCTTCCGACTAAATGAAAGTTATATGGCGTCTCAAATTCTACATATAAATTAGCCTCGCTTTGAGCAGACTCTCAAAATTAATTAATTAAACAAATCAATACTTCGTTCAGTAGTAATCAGGCTGAGTTTGATTTGGAAAAATAATATTAGACTTCCCAGCATATGGAGTCTAAATTTAATATTTTTAGGTGAATTAAATATTTGAACTTTCATAATGAACAAACCGCGTTGGAGAAGTTTGAGCCGGTGAGGTTAGATTGTGTTTATCATTTTCTCATCCTCCTGTTTAAAAATTCGGGAAAATAATACGCGTAAAAGGAGACCTGACAGGAATTAATTAATGTCGGTCCCAGAAAATTTGTTAATAAAAATAAATGAATAATTCCGCATTACTAATAAAATGATGTCTTTTTAATAAATATAAGAAAAACGTTGGTACGGTTTGGTTGATAAAATTAAATGTGCACTGGTTTGGTTACAAAGACGAGAAGTATAAAACACGAGTCTTGAGTACAAACCAAAGCTGAAAATAGCACAAAACCAGGATATAAAAACGAAAGGAAAAAGAAACCGCCAGAAGAAAGAGAGAAGATTGAAACTAACTTGGTCCGAAGATGGCCTGATTGAATAAAAATCTGTACTGTTTTTACTGGAATTAATTTTTAGTAGAAATGTGCACTATTTATGAAATGAATCTATAAATAACATGCATCACTTCTAAAATATATGGAAGCTTTCAACCTTTCTGTCTTCCCGGTTGTTTGAACATTCAACTTCAAACACCTGTCTTCAAACATGAGACACTATGTAGTTGTTCGGACTAGATTTGAGGGGTCTGGGAAGCAGACTAGTGTCTCAACCCAGGAATGGTTTGAAGGAATCCAAAGGAGGGCTGGAGTTATCTGAGAAGAGGTAGGATATAGAAAAGAAAGGCAGGAGAGGGAAAAGGAGACTTGACTAAGAGCAACATTATTAAAACTCTTTAAAAAGATCTGAATATATAGGTTTGTATAGTATAAGTGGACACTTTTTCGTCTTAACTGTCATATTATTATAAATTACTGTTAGTAGTTCTCAGAATACTCAGTCGTAAATTTACTGATCTCTAACATCTTTGATGATCTAGTTTTATTAAAATAGGTTTACAAAATAAAGATCAGTATAAGTGATTTTGATCTGATTGTAGAGCTTTGATCATTACAAGGGAATACTACTTACAAATGAAAATGTTTAAACTAAAGCTCTCCTACAATTCTCTATGAAAAGGTACATTTCTACAGCATCCTTTTCAATAGATAAAAAACATAGAGTCCTTTATTCATGATTTGTTAGCTGAATATTTAAGTTGTGTTCACACAGTCTCTCATTCTTTTATAAATGAAAATAAATTCAAAAGCTCGGGGAAGAAAATAAGACAAAACCTTAAAGGAAAGAAAACAGAATGAAAAATTTCAGGACTTTGTCGTCATCTCGTGAACACAACTAATTTGTTTTTTGAATAAAAGCTCAGAGATTCATTAATCTTTCCCTTTTTGCTTGATATTTCTTGAAAGAAGGAGAGGGAAAATAAAAATTGTTAAAAGCTTCTAAAAGTTTTTATTTCAATTCTGGAATATTTCTTTTGATGTTGAAAATATCGCACTAAGCTCAAGGCCTACAGGAGGAACAGAAAGAAACCCAGTTTTATTGGCAGGTTTATTTTTCCATTCAATTTTCCAAATGCAAAAATTTCCCCCAGTTTTCTTTTTCCTCTCTTTTTTCCCACTGAAAATGCTTTTACATATTTTTATGGTTTTTTTCTCTCATCCATGTACAGTTTCAACCAAAAATTTCTTTAAAATGAAACCTCACCTACCTTTCCTTTCGATTTTTCATTTTTGTTTTCAATTCTTTCTTCTCTCTGTTTGACTTTTGTGTTAATGTGACCTGGAGTGTATTGTTCATCATCGATTCATTGTATTGTTAACGAAATGTCACGAGCATGTTTGGATGATGATCAAAATCACACAACAAGGCGTTTTCTGTTGGTGATATTTTCATGTTTTCCGTGAACTATAAAATAAATTTTATAGAGGATGTTATTAAAATACACAATTTGAACAATAAAGAAGGAAATTTGAAAGTATAAAAGCGGATGAATAAATTGAATATATGGAATTTATTATCGGTGTCTTTGATATAAAAAAACTTATAAACAAAATCATTCATGATAATGCGCATTATTTATGAAATAGGTTCTTGCTAAAAGTGTGCATTACTTATGAAATAAATTGCGTTATTTAGCTGAGCTTTAATCCAATTTAAGTGTTTGAGTGGGTATAACAGACGTGGGATGGGGTTTGAATTCTCAGGCGCTATGATCACTCAACGTAAATTATTCATGAAATATGTTCCAGTCAAAAGTGTGCATTACACTGGTACCTTGACATACGAATGTCCTAACATACGAATGTTTTGAGATACGACATGAAATTTATACCTCGACATACAACGAAAAATTTGAGATACCAGAGACCTCTGTATGGTCGCCACGACATGTTTTTCGCTTTCTTTGTGCCTGAGTAATGATGGAACTCAGCAGTGAGTGGATAAACTTACTTCACGTGAAGTTAGTGATTTCCTTGAAAAGTGGCAGGAAGTGTCTGATTTAGCGGAAAAGAGACATCCAGGGAAATTGTCACAGGAAGAGCGAGTGCCTTATTTGATGATAGGTGTCTCAAATTTTTTCGTAACATTTTAAAAATAAGGCAGAAACATGCGTCTCTTGATCATTACCTGGTGGAGGTCTCACACAGTAAAAGTCACGACAGTGAGGCCAAAAAGGCCCGACGTTAAAGTGATGATTGATAAACACTGTGTGTTATTAATATATTAATAAGTAAATTAATAAACATTAAGAAAGGCAGGAGAGGAATAAGAAGGTTAAGCTAAGAGAAGCGTGTTTGGGAGTCGTGAGGTTTATGTCTTTTCAGGCGTCTTTGGTCACGGGTCCCAGAGAGGAGTGAGGACGCAGAAGGATTTGGGTGGTTCGCCAGTCTTGAGGAGTATTTGCGAGTGAACCTTTTGATTTCCTTCTTTACAGAGGAAACTCCCAGGTCACCGCGGATGACGGAGTTAGGAACGAACCATGGAGCATTTACCATGATTCGCAAGGTTTCGGACTGGAAACGTTTCAGGATTTCCAGGTTGGAGTTGGCGAGGAGCCCCACAACTGGATCCCGTAGGTCCAGATGGGTTTGAGGATGGTTTTGTAAATGAGGAGCTTGTTACCAGTGTTGAGTTCAGAGAAAAACATTATTTTAAATGGGAAAAATTGCTTTGAAATATTATTTTTTGAAATACGATGATCATAGAACGAACTAAATTCGTATCTCGAGATACCACTGTACTTATGAATTTAAATCCAAAAATTTGTAGGCGACAAAAATTTGTTTGATTTCTCATTGTCATATGTCCAACCCAGGGTAAAAAAATGTCAACTTAAAAACCCCGGATTACTCATTAAGGGTTTTGAATAGTATGGAAACTCACAAATGTGTATAGCTATAAATAAATAATTTGTCTATCTGCTTGAATCAAAGAAAAAAAGGTTTTTTCCCTTCTTTGTACATAATCCTGTCTTTACTCCCTTTTGCTTGTCTATTTTGGGTTTTCCTTTGTTCGTTGTCCTCCTCTTTCAACCCAGGACGGTTCTTTTATGAATAGGTTTTTAGGATCAGGTTTCATTTCCCTTTTTTTTCAATTCACGTAGTTTTCCTATGTCAAACCCAAAGAAAATTGACACTTTTTTTGAATAGTTTGAAATAAGAAGCTTTTTTATGACTGAACACGGAGAACAGAAATACGGTAATTGCATCCTTTCCTTATCTATTCACATTGAATATCCGATCACAGTTTAATTATTGATTGGTTGATAGTAACAAATATTTGTTGAGTTTCATTCCAATGAGGTGTTTAGGTTATTCTTTTCTTCTTTTCGTTTCGACCATCTAAGGACAAAGCTCTTTCAATAGCCTTTTTCGATTTATTCTTTTACCTTTTTCTCGGTTTACTATCTCTTCCTTCGATCACTTTATTCCTTCTTCCTCTCTTCGGTTTTTTTCACCCCTTTTTTGGTTTGGCTTTGTTTTCTGTCTTAGGTTATCAGGCTTTTGTAGATCTAGATGTGTGATTCTAGGTTTTTTTTCAGATCTTTGTGACCTACTTTAATTAATCATCTTGAGTTTCTTATTTAGAAAGTAAATTTCCGCTTTGAAAGTTTCTGCGGATTTATCTGAAATCCAGAAAGAATATTTTGCTGAGTCACAGCAATGAAGAACTGAAATGACGATTATGTGATTTCCCTCATTCTACTATACTAATACAATTTGGTTTTGGTGGAAGAAACAGCAAACCGTAAATACAATAAAATGACATCAGACTTCGACAGAAGTGTCAGACGGAAATATTGAAACAAAAAGAAGAAGATAGAAAGAAAGAAAAAATAGACAGGAAAATAAGAAAAATTTCGTGAATTAGTGTTCCTGTTGTTGAGGACATAAATTCTTAAAGGTTTTTACTTTGTAATAATCTTTGGATATGTTTCTTCTTTTTCCTTCTTTATTTCTTCCTGTCGCTTTGTTTTTTCTCGTTTTTTTAAGTAAACACCTAACTTGAATGTTAATTATATAATTAAAAGTTTTGCAATAAATTTTTTGCAAAACATTAAGCTCGAGAGAAAAAAAAGGGAAATTTTTGCCACAAAAAAGCCTAGAATGACCTGCTGTTGCTTTTAATAAATAAAGGGTTCGCTTCAACAATTTTGATTCTCTTCGTTGTCTTCCAAACTGTCGGAATTAGGTGTATTAATGAGACAAAACACACGGATTCCGAACGAATATAAATTTATTGGAATATAAAATATTTACAACAATTTTTACAACAGCGCAGTCGTTCTGATAGCCGTTCGAGTTACTTCACCAAATCCTTGTACTGACGGCCAGTTGGTTGCGTGCTCTATTTATATGCTTCGTACAGCTCTCTACAAATCTCAGAAAATTATCAGGAACAGGCTATACTTCTAGAATGGGCATTATTTATGAAACGGCCTCATGTTTGTTTAATCATGACCAGGTCTTGTTTTACGCGTGTTGCTTTTTGCTTAGGTTCTTTATAACGCGATTCATAGATTATTCATGCCATGACTGTGACCTTCAACTTAGTAATCAAAACATCAAAGTAAGTCTCAACTACTTTTTGGGTACTCAAACGAGATAACTGCTCTCACGCAAAATGGGCTCTCGATTTAGTTCCCCATTTTGTAGAATCAAAATTTTTATTGTCCCGTCTTCTGAAAAATGCAGTTCAATCAATTAAAGTTAACTCGATCAAAGGAAATGTTATGTAAACATGTCACATGAGTGCACAACAGTTGATAGGCGTCACAGAAAGAAGAACTTCACCCTTATTCAAAGCTTACCGGGGGAAAAAGTAAATTCAACGATTTTTAAAAGCATCATCAGCAATAAAAAGGAAATTTTTTTTTATATTATTGCTGAATCAATTTTTATTGTAGAAGAATGATGTAAGATTCCATTTTATTTAAACCTCGAAAATGTTCGACAAAAATCTTTTTTCAGCAAAAACCATAACACAAATTATTTCCCATGATTTCCTTTCAGTGAAATAAAATAAAAATCTCAAATCACTGAATTTCCTTTTTTTTTCTTGTTCTCTCGAGGAAAAGAAAGGACTTTTTTGAGCTTTAAATTTTTCATCATTGGTATAATTTGCAGATGGAAGAAGATTAAGTGCTCAAATAGACAATTTCGAACGAGATTTTATTTTATATAAAATATGAAATTTAATAAGAGGAGGGAAAATATTGACGAGAAGCTAAATACGTCAACCAACTCTTATAATAACATGATGAGACGAAAAAGCTCAAAGTTCAAAAAGGTTTACATCAGATTAGAGTATATATCACTGTTCCAAAAAAGAAGTGGAATGCTGGAGTTAATTTTGAAATGGCGAGGTTAAACTTCTGTGGCACTTTTAAAAGTTAAACTATATGCATTTTACGTTGGGTTGTTTGGGTATACACACTGTCAGCAGTCGTTGAAGTTGACGAAACGTGGATTCTTCGTAAAAATTTGACGCGGTATAACAACCGAATGTATAATGTATATAGTATTAATTTTGAAAGGCAGTGAAACTTAGCATAACGACGATAATACGTTCCGGGGTCTTACTCGTAATGCGAAACAATTTTTACCATACAAAATGAATTTTTGGGTTTATCACAAACCGAGTCACTGTCCCAGCAAAAATGCACAGCACTCAAAACATTAAACACTACCCGTCTCAACCGAGAAAAAGGAAAATGTCCGACGTTTCGCTAACTTTAAACTGTGAGCATCATCAAGTTGGGTTTCAGTAAGACTGATAAACCCAAAAATTATATATATGTATATAAATTATGGAAAACTACCGCGAAAGTTTGAACACTATCATTCGTTGTGTTGATAATGCGTTCTATGCCCAAAAAATACTTAGAATTTGAAATATCCAAAGAAGTATCCAAAAAAAGGTTATGTATACCATATATTCAAAGACAAGTACATATTAATTATCAATAAGTGTCAATAAACACGAAAGATATACGCGCAACAACTTCCAAACAGACCGACGACACGAAAAGTTTCATTGCCCAATTCAGGGATTCTCATATTCACCTCACTCGTTATGCGAAACATCGTTCGTTCCACCGTAGATTTTAACATCAAATAAATTACAAATATAAAAAGTCGTTAGATGCCTTTTGATTGATCCCATTTGATGAGTAACCTCCATGATGACTGACAAGTGCCACACTACCCCGCTCACACCCCAAAGTATATCCCAGAAATTTAGGTCACAATCACTTGAGCATCATAAAAACCATTCTAGAACTCAAATTTACCGTTTTAATTCAAATATGAAAACGCGGGAAGGAAACGGAAATGAAAACATCGAAATAGGCGCGAATAGAGAAAAGCAGACGACAGAGAGAGAGTTTTGCATGTTGGATGTTGCGTGTGTGTGGTCAGAGGTTTGCGACTGGGGTTTTATTTTATTTAAAATGATTATTAATTTTTTAAAAATGGTCTTAAACTTGTTTTTGACATTATTTTCTGTCTTGATTTAGAAAATTTTAATTTTCTAATTACAATAAGTAAAGTAGAAAGTTTTTTAAGTGAAAAGTTGAAGCACTTAACTTGGTTGTGAATTTTTGAAGAGGCTATATCATTAGGGTTTATTTATTTTTCATTAATAAATTTTCTTCTGATTCTCGGGGATGGATTCTTGGAAATTTGAATTTTCAATACCTCTCGTCAACAAAAAAATTTATTGAGCTCAAGTCAAATATTTGATAAAATATTAATGTTATAGCCAAATTCTTTTCCAAAGTAAACAATAAATAAGATCCTAATCTTGTATCCAAAAAATTAATTAAATTAATGAAGTATATCAATAATAATTTTTATAATCATGAAATTATATGATCTGAATAATAATAATAAATTATTTAAGGTTCTGTTCCCAACTTTAAACAATATATAATAATATCTAATTTTTTATCTTTGCAGTTATGATGTGTTCGCTCTAAAATATCAAACACGAGCCTCTCTTCTCATTGGAGACTAAAATTTTTCTCAAATGGAGACGGTGGACGATGAAATGAATATAATAGAAGCGACGGGCGGCGGTAAAGGTGACCCAGAAAATGAAAACAATAACAATGTTGAAGTGAACGAATGTCCGGAACAGTCAACATTTCGCGACGAGGAGTCAGGCGCCCAAGAGAGAAATGAGAAAAGGAAAAAGTTTTTCCAGCAGTACATTTATCAACAGAATTACCAGGAAGCCTTAAGATCTCTGCTGTGGGAACCATATGATTGTCGGGAGGATTCGGATCCTTGGTACAACCGGAGCCTTGATGAATGTGAACCGGGAGCCATTCTCCCGGAAATGCCTAAGAGGGAGTCTTTGTCTTCGTCGGAGTCGTCTCTTTCTTCTTTTTCCACTTATTCATCACTAGATGAGATTCTGACCGTTGAAATGACCCAGAAAAGTGCCTTGAATAACGACAAGAGATATAGTTTTAGTCTGGAAATGCCTAAAGAAATGAACAAAAGAGCGTGTTGCTCACTGCCGAGAAAAGTAGGAAGAGAGTTGAAGCTGTTGAAGACAAAGGAGAAGAGTACACTTCTGGCTGAAAGTAAACGCGACGATGAAGAAGAACGGTTTCTTAGTGGGTTTTCTAAAAGCAGATGTACGACCGACCCAGTTCAGAATGAAATGAACATAGAAATAATGGTCAGTGACCTCCATAAACAAAATGGAGATGGTATTAGTTCACTTAGCCGTCGCGGAGGGGCGCCCGACTCGGAGAACGTCAAAATGAGTGCCAGCGCCAGTCAGTATAACGTCGGTTCAAGGGGAGAGAGTGTGTGTGTTAGTGCCGGAGAGTATAATGTTTTACATACGGTAGACAAAATGTTAGTGACCGTAGAGGGTACCTTAGAGCCTAGGGACTCCAACGAAGGTACACAGTTGGTGTCTCCCGATACTTCACTCGACTTGAATGACAATCCTGTACGTCTAACCGGTCAAAATCAAAATCGAGTGGAAGCTGGTCCTTCGGGAGGGAATGTCAGTGTTGTTAATTGTTATCGTGCAGTTCCAGTTTCTGTGGTTTCCACCGTGCCCACGATTAAGTGCCTTAATACGCAAGAAAATGTTTCCAATGTTAATATAATTCAAACTAGTTCAAATTCGGAGCAGAAACCAAATCCGACGAAACGGCCTCAACCTCAACCTCAGCCGAAACGTTTACCCGCTCGAATAAATAATGGCTCTGCACCAAGCACTTCCAGGATCCGGGCGAAAGTGCAGAACAGAGATGTGACCCGTAGTCAAATTCGTCATAGTGCAATTCTCGAACAAAGCGCAAATAATCATGGCCCAAAAATTGAAAGAGAAAGACCCAAAAGTAGCAACGTCTGTTTGAGCGAAGTCAGTTCTGAGCCATTAGGACAAACACCTAGTGTATGCGAAAACGGTCCATCTAGTTCTAATAATAGTAGTTCAGTATTATCTAATCATAATCGGTCTATTTCAAATCCAGTATTAGGAAATCAGATAAAATCAATGCCGAATAGGTATGGTAGTCAGCAGAACATACCAATTCGACTGGAAACTCATTTCGGTCCTAATTCTCCAGACGGCACAGAACTTTCGCAAACTTACTTGACTCAGAGAAATCCGGGTCCCAATCCAGACACGCGTTCTGAGCAAGAAATGACAACGTCGCAAGGGAATGAAAACAACGTTTCTAAACCTAGCCCCAGGACTTTCACATCTACGGAAGCTCAAACTGATGACGTGCCTTTAGATATTCACCCTAGAAATGTAATTAGTCGCGAACAAAGACGACGCGAACGTCGAGAACGACGTCATCAGCGTCGTCTCCATCAAAGTGTTCTCAATGGTGGTAGTGTATGGCAAACAAATGTGGATATGGTGCACAGGGACAGAAGAGGATTACCTGATATACTGAATTCGCACATGCCACCCCCTTATTCGGCGGTGTCCATGCCTCCGATGGCCACAATGCCACCTCCAATACACGTGCCTCCGCCGATGCCAGTTCCTCCAGGGCCCCAAACGGTGCCTCATTTGGTGGATTCTCCACCGGGACAACCTCTACCTCATCAGAGTGGTCTTAGATTTCCTTTTCCGTTTCCAGGAGGAGGAAGAAGGTAAGATGCTAATGATAAATTTATTTCATAAATAAATAGACAATCAATAAAGATGAGTGGGCTGGAGAAAGGAGTTCACAGCATGGCGTAGTGTTTTATTTATTTGCTAGTCGAAATAAGTCA
This sequence comes from Columbicola columbae, assembly GCA_016920875.1. Taxonomy (NCBI): domain Eukaryota; kingdom Metazoa; phylum Arthropoda; class Insecta; order Psocodea; family Philopteridae; genus Columbicola; species Columbicola columbae. The sequence continues at coordinate 11,781,638 of JADMLL010000001.1, read as the reverse complement.
CCAAACCAAACGTAGTGCTTTGAACTTGATCTGAGAGCCTTTTCCACTTTTAAAGTCGTTCTTGTGTAAACCACACATCGCATTTTACGTGAATTCAATCTTCAATAGTAAACTTGAGTTTAACTGGCCTACTTACGCGCACCTACTTATTAATTCTTAACGTAAATGCTTCAAACATCTTTCAAGCGCTCGCTCTGAGTTTGAATAATATTATGGTCATTCGGTGAAACTGCAATAGACACTCACACCCAAATGATCTTTAAAAAGAAGTACAGCCTTTTTTTACGCGAAATATATAATCTAATCACCTTCTACGAATCGAATAAAAAACGCTCTAACTTACATTGATAAATCGAGAGAAACAAACATTTTCTTGTCTTCTACAGAAGCTTCTTCCCTCAGGGAATTTTCCAACATCCTGTGCGAAAGACAACAACAATACACAAAAGATGAGGGAAATTAATGTTATGTCAAGGTTTACTGATTCAATAAATTTTATTAAGGACTGGAAAAGGCAGCTGTTTTTTTGTTTGCTTGAGAGCCCGGAGGGGGTGGAGTAGATTTGAGAATGGAGGAACAATTTAAGGTATAAAGGTAATAACGTGCATATGTCTGAGCTTAAAAAGCGTTCAACGTTTGAGGTTTCAAAGGAATAAAGAAAAAAGTGGGTCCGAGGGTTTTGTACTGCCATCCGTGGCTCAGAGGTCATGGTAAACGCTTGCGAGTCATTATCGTCGTATGTGTGTACAATGTTTCGAGTTTTATGATCAGCTGGTGCCCTTTAGAGCTTGACATCCTGGAATTAAATATTGGGTTGAGCGAGGAGGAAGGAATTTGTGTGGTACTGTGTACTCCCTTTTAGGTGTGCTCACCCAAGGATGAATCCAGTTGAAATTTTTAATTCCAGAATTATCTATGTTCATCATTTGAGTAATTTATTTAACATACCTCTAGTTTGACTATCGAATGGGTCACTATCTTTAAGAAAGGAAGGAAGTGAAAACATTTAAAAAGACTTGAAATGTGTTTAAGAAGCTTTTAAAACTGGGGGATTGAAGGAAAGTGAGTCCATTGTATGAGTTTAAACTCGAAAAAGAAGATGTCATCGTTTGAAAGTAGTTTTTTCGAATAAATTTCCCAACATTTGATTAAAAACAAGGTTACCAAATCTCTAAGTGTAAATTTTTGTTAATTTCTGTCCAAAAACTAGGAAAACATAAATTAACACGAAAGTGTGGTAACTGTTTTCCTTTCTTTCTTTCTTTTTCACTGTCTTTATTTTTCTTTCGAGGAAATTACCTCTTCGTTTATCCAGGAATGCAGTCACGGTTATGCTAATCGTGAGAATCTTTTGAGATGAACAATAGATGGTATTCGTCGAAAGGAGATTTATGCTGTTAGTACAAATTATTGGTCTTTCAATGAATTTTACTTATACTCTCTCCTTTTGGCTTTTAAAGGAGCTGAAATCAAAGCTTCATCAAACGAAGATATTTGGGAGGTACCACATGACAATTGAATCCGTTTTGAGAAATGCATCGATTTGATTCATGCTTCAAATTGACAGTCGGCAACCTTTTGGATCACTTAAATCGAGATTTAAAAGTTCGCGAACTACTGACATGATTTTGAAAGATGCCAATTAATACGAGCTAACACTATCATATACGTATACAGTCAGGTTTTGATTTACGCGTGTTGCATTCGAAATTTAGCGTCAGAGCCTTTACAACGATCTCCAATTCCTTTTACAGGTCTTTTAGGAAGATACTTATTTTAAAAGTAACGTATATTTTTATAAATAATATATTTCATAAATAATGCACAATTATTTACATATTTCATGGTGTTGCTCTCTTGTTTATTTTATTCCAGTTTGGTTACTCGTGTTTATATGTATTTAAAAAATTAGCGTCTTGAATGTACAGTTTTCAGCATGATTCTTAGGTTTATATCATTTGCCGCGTAACTTGAGATCTTATTGCATTCTGTTTTTGAAATTAATATATTTTTCACCAAATAAGCTCAGAGAATTGAAATACAATCTGATTTTCTCTGTCTATAGTTGAGATGATGTCACTAACCCCCTCCTACTGACTCCCTACTTCAGACTTAGTCTTATAATTTTGGGCTATATTGGTTTCCTATAACAAAACCAAATTACAATAAATCAAAAGTTTCTAATAACTGTGTAATCAAGTTATTTGTCCGTCCTATGTCTTGACCACTTCATCTTGTATAGTACAAATCAGAAACTTCTTATTCAAGACAAATTTTATAAAATGTTAGGCTTACTTTGTATAAGACTAATTGGAAAATTGTTTTGAGAGGGAGCAAAAGGAAAAAACGAAAAATTATATGTAAAAAGTGTGAGCTCAAAGGCCGACCATAATCGAAGCCGAAATTTCACGTCTCTACCGCAAACCAGTTTAGTTGAAAAACAATATGCTTAAGAAAACTTATTTTGCAAATGCGCTTTAATGTTACGCTTGTGTAAATTTATTTTCTCGTTTTCTTTGTTACAAAATGACCTCGGTGTGAGCAATTCCAAGTTGTGCTAGAATATGCTAATAAATATAATATAGAAACGCTGATTTGGCTACATCATATGGTGTTACCTGAGCACTCAACTATTTCCTGTGCTGCGTCCGGCTTTTTGCAATAGTTTAGTCGTTATTTTAAAAGAAAAAAACAATTTCAAACTCGTCCGTTACATAACTATCGAAGATTATTATTTATATTACAACCTATTAATTTTGTAAAATAAAAATTATTTTGACTTTTCCCAAATATTTCTTTAAACTCCTCTTGTTTCCCTTCACAAAATCGAGCACAAACATACAATTCAAACGAGGTGTAATTTAATTATGGCGCTGAAATGGATTTGAAGACTGTTGTGTAACTAAAGTTAACCTTTCCATGGGTTGGATGTGTGTTTGTGTGTCTGAGATGGTGTGCTTGGTTTTACATTTATCAAAATAAATGTTTAGGGTGGTGCATCCACCGCAGACATTTTATTTAAATTTATTTTGTGGGGTTTGATTGTTAATAATTTTTCTTTTTGCAAATTTTAGAGATATTGAACTAGCTTCGGTGGTGTATGTGCTAAAGTTGCAGTTATAGAAAGAAGATTACGCACAACCCATTCGAAAGGATGTCATACAAAATTGTAGATAATTTGAACATGGTATAGTACCCTCAGTGATAAAACTGGTTAAATTTACTGAATTTTGTTATGTTAGAGAGTCATCGGTTATGTTTAGAACATCTATAATACGCCACTGAAGCGGTTTACCGGACCATGAGAGACAAATTTTTACGTCCAGGAGTTCAGTATGACCCTAACATATGGTTCCAGGAGGATGAAACCACAGAACACACCCCGTAGAGAACAATGGGATTTGCGACAACTTTTCGGTGACTGACCCGACTGCTTTATCTATTATTTTGATAAATAGTCCACACATTTTCAGGGCCTTTATTTCATAAGTATTGCACACTTTTATGAAGAACTGAATTAAATCACATAAAAGGAGAGAGAGAATCCATCAGTAACTTTTCGAAAAGCGGCTATCTCCTTTAAAATTTTCCGCTCTTTAGAATTAAAGCCCTTTGATTTTCTTTATAGGACAACTGAAGGGAAAAGATTTACAAAAACAAACCGGAAACAGTTCAAAAGCTCAAGGAAAATAATTTTGAAAAATCAAGAGGAAGAGGGATTTATTGTTAGCAGTAAAATAGAGGTTACTCAAAAGACATTGTTATTGAGATATCCATTGTAACTGTGAGAACCAACATAAAACTACATTTCAGTTATAAAATACCCCTGCTCCCCGTTACCTCACAACAAAACTATAAAGTTATAAAAATTTAACAGGAGTCAAACCATGTTGGCCCACCCTGAAGTAGTTGCCTGTAAATGTAACAAATTAATTTGAAAATAATTTTATTCAAACAACGCCTTTAGAAGAAATACATCAAAACCCTTATCAAGAACAAATTATTTAAGACTGACAATATTAGGAAAAAAAAATAATACCAAGGATGAAAGTCTTAAATAACAATTATATTCAAATTTTTACTCAATCCTTAATTGTGATTCTATTTATACTTTTGAATCTTATTAAAAATTAATTTCTTAGCCAGACAAATATTTGTAGTGGAGAATTAAAGAGACGAACAACTGATAAAGAGCAGTCAAGAAGCACTTTAAATGTCTGCAACATTATTTTCCTTTTAATTGCTATAATTTGTGAGCTCGTTCCGACCGAGAGTTTGTTTAGAATTCACTCGTGTTGAAATCGGCCGCGGAAATGAAATCAATTTTTCATCGGAATTTTATTTTATTTATTCTTTTAGAAAAATATGGGAGTAAATTATTTGGTAAGCTGGCTAAAAATCGGTGGTGAATGAAATCGATAAGACTGATGGCGAGGAACAATTGAATGGAATCTTGTGATGAATTTGCTTAAAATAATTTTTGGGTTCTTTTATAGCTTCTGTTAGAGTCGTTTTTATTTTATTAGCCGCTCCTCCTGGGAACATTTAAAAATTTGGGAAAAACTTTTAAAGGTTTGCTACAGAACTCTATAAAATATAATCTTAAAATCTCTGTATTATTAATTATAATACTCCTAATTAGTCTGATTCAGACAAAAATTGACGGTCTTTTATGTCAGTAATAAAATTCAGAGTTTGACTTCACTGAGCTTTATTTATTTAATTAGATATACTTACAAGTCTTGTTTTACGCGATAAAATCATACAAATAATGTCATAACAGGATGTATTTTACGTTGAAGAGGTTTCGAAAGGCTCCACTCTTAATTTTTCTAATGCTCATCTTCGAAAACTTTCCATACATAATACGAGACTCTAATTATTAATAAGTAGAAAGGCAACGCCAGACCATGTGTCGGTAATTTTTGTGCATTATGTATGAAGTGAACTCGTTTTGCTTATAGGAAACCCAGAGTTTGGATATGTTTCTCGTTTTCCAAGTGCTTAAAAACAGCACGCGTAAAAACAAGGCCACACTATCAGTGTAAATCATAATAAACGCTCGTAACAATTCCCCCGAAAGCTGTGTCAGTGGTCCACAATATGTGAAACGACACCTATGGTCGGCCTAAATATTCGTGACACGTCTTGTTGTTGTGGTTCCCTCAATCGCTGTTGGCTACTGTGTCATTTCAACCTCATGCTCACGACTTCTGATTTTTGATCAAGTCATGTTCCATATATAGTGTCAGCACACACGTCAATGATGCCTCTCACCAGACTCGATCTCTAATAAGGTTTAGAACAGACTCAAATAAGCGAGAGAGGGAGGTAGGGATGGGAAAGAAGTGAAAAATGAGTTTGGTTCTTGTAGAAGGACATTTCCATTCAATTGATTTAGTTCTCTTCTGTAAAACTTGCGATGCGAGATAAAAGGAAGAACGGAGCGAACAGACAAAACTGAGTTTTGAGATGATCGAACGAGTAGGTTTACACCGAAACAATTGTAATTTGTAAGGATTCTGAGGATAATAGTACCCCCAAAGAAAAAAATTTAATTTGCAAATGCCATTCTTTATTTGTTTTGAACATCACGCAAACCACTTGAAAAGTTTCAGATTATTCTTCAAACACACCAACACAAGATCTGTATACACACACACACGAGTGGTTATAACTCATCCACTAGATATATCTCGAATCGGGGATACACGGAGGGTTGTTTAATGATCACAAGAAACTCTTTTAACAGTGAGACACAAAGTTGAATATGAAAGGGAGAAGAAGAAGGTAAAGAAACTGTCGAAGAGAGAAAGAAGAAAAAGTGGCTTCATTTTATAAAAATGGGAGTAGATGAGGGAAATCGTTAGTAGAATGCGATCAGCTTAAATTTCTTTGGTGAACGCATTCCTTATATTAGCTATGTCATTTAGAAACCCACAACTATTTTATTTAAAGCAAACTCATTTTAAATTTAAAAGAACCTATGTCCAGTTGTCAGGTACGAAAATAATTTACGTTTCTTGGTCGATTGTATCCCAACATTGTATTTTTTGAGTAAACACGAAAATAAATAATTCTCAAAGGCTGTGAATGTTTGTCGAACCTAAATTTCAGGTTTTCCTTTTATACTCTCGTACAGAACATGAGACAAAAATGATTTAATAACAAAGCGGACAGAAATAAATTAATAATAATAAAATCCACGTTTCATCTGTTTAACATAAATAAACTTTCCTTGAAATGATGAAAATCTTTTTGTTCTGCACCCTTTAACACTTTTCCCTTTTCATCGTCTTCTTTGGATTCCCAAACCCCGGCCGTCTATTTCTCGAGTTATGTTTACGTTTTTTGGCTCTTCTTGAAATTTATTAATACTGTACTAAATTATATATACATAACACCTCATTTAATTTTTAAATTACAATATTGTTTGGTGTTTACGCAGAAAAAAAAAATTTACCCACGTTTCTCATGTAAAAAAATTTTTAATATTTTATCTTATTTTAGGCTCGCTCAAGTGTGAGATTCTGAAAGCTTTTCCAGATATATTTCCTCGGAAATGTTTTCCTCCATTCTGCGTTTAGCACAAAGCGATACTGTTATTGTATTGCGTTCAGCTATTGACGGCTCGATAGGTGATTTTGACTGCCATTGAAAATCAGTGGTCAGGAAAGATGGGTCGTTGAATTGTGTTTAAAGGAATTTAGTTTACGTTGAAGTGATTTTTAAGGGCGTGTTATTTAAGATCAAAACAGATCTGAATTTTATCGAACTAATGGTAAATCAGTCAGGGAATATATGAAACAAATTCCGCTATTTATAATACAAACGAAAGTTTGCTCGAATATTTTCTGTATATTCAAAACTCACAAAAAATAACGCGTAAAACGAGACCTGACTGCAATTAATTAAATGAGTGAGTGAGGCTAATACTATGTGCACAATATAGAAAATTAGATCTGATTGTGAATAGATAAATACGAAGACAGCACCAGATAACCTCGTCCTTAATGTGCATTATTTATGAAAATAGATTCCTATAAAAGCGTGCACCAATTATGAAATAGGAGTTATTTTGCATTATCATAACTAATATTATTTATTATTAAAGTCATCATTACTCATCCGCGAATTTAGTGGACTGCAATATCTGAAAGTTTACCCACCGCTGTTCCATATTATTTTTAAATCACGATTTTTACTTTTGAAAAGTTGTGAGAAGACCTCAAATCGTGTGCGAAAATTTCAGAAATTTGAAAGAATCGTAATTTTCATTCGTTGGACTTTTCAAAAAAAAAATCTTTGTCATACGATCCTTTTGCATTAACAGGTAAAATAGTGGGGCGGGGGTGGAGACAAAAGAGTAAAACTATAATTTTTTGTTGCTGAAAATGCCAGAGAGAATTATTCGTAATATACAAGTTGAAACATGCAGCCACGCGGAATTTAATCCAATAAAAAAAAGGAAGTATTTCGTGATTGTTTATTTTCCCAAGGTTTGAAGACCAAAAAACCCTGGGGCTGTGTTTAAAACATGAAGAATATACCTGGACCTGAGTGATTATAACAAAGATCCGCCTCATTCTTTTGTGGCTAGTGTTTTTATCTTGGCTGGAAAGTGAAGGAGCCCTAAAAATTCGTGATTCCGTTTCAATGATTTTCTCCCTTTTTCTCCTCTTACGACGTCTATTGGGATACCAGTTATAATCGAAATACCGGAAATTCTATTCGGTTTGCCTCTTTTTTTTTATTTACTGTCTTATTTTATAATTAATAACTCCAAGACAATAAACATTTTACGTAGGGGCTTCGTGAGGGTTTCATGGTGACTGAGTTCATGTCCTTTCCTTGGAAGCGAACCGAACTGAAAGTTGGAATGTGGAAGTGAGCTGAAGGACGAAAGGCATGTGGAAAATAAGGAAATGATTGTGGCAGTGAAAGAGAGAGAGACAGTATCGTTAGGATCCGAAACGCAAGAAATAATTAAAAGAACATAAATAAAGTATTTTAGCCAGTTGAAACAGGTTTTTAATTTCTGAAAGTTCTCCGGAACAGGGATTTCACTATCCATCAGAAAGAATATCAGATTCGTGGAGAAGAGGACCACCTTCCTTTCTTGGTAATGTAATCATCGTTTCATCATCATCATCACTGCACGGCTATACTCTTGAAGAACCTTGGTTGTTCTCGAATTTTTCTGTCTTCGAATTTTTCGATTTTATAAATTGCGCTAATTCGCGTGAGCTTCAACGTTTTCTCTTTTTTGTCCTTCGACAAATACCAATTTTACGTAATTTTTATCGGTGGCAATTACGCACTCTTGGCTTTTACTAGCTTGCTTCGCTGCCTGTGTAAAAGTTTTTTTCTAAACATATTGTACTTCATATCAGGCTGAGACCTTCATGCTTTGACAAGTTCTTTTCGAAATGATGATTCAAAGGGTAACCAAATAATTTTGAAACTTTCTGCAACTACTAGTTTAATATGAGTCTGTAACAGCGGTCAGCAAAACGCTATTCGTGACGTAACTTTTAATGATTCACAAAGAAATTTAAATTCCACGAACACAGTTCCTTGATTTGTTGCAAATTTGATAAATAAATGCGCAGCTACTTTCTTTTCGTAATAAATAGATAATATTTGAGGATTCCTACTCCCAAACCACTCAACAGGAGATTCGTAAAACGGTACGGAATTGTATTAATAGCAGGATCTCTTAACTAATAGTTTACAGATTAATGTGCATTATTTATGAAATGGGTTATTAATAAATGTGCGCACAACTTATAAGCTGAATAAGTGTAGATTCGGATTCGTTTTTCATTCTATACATCCTCAGAGATTGGCTGCGTAAGAAAGAAATGAATATCATGTTATTAGCTTGAATCATCTCACGTAATTAGTAAAATTCATGTTTAAGGTTCGCGTAATTTGAAATGGCTAGTTCAGGATCAACATTATGTATTAAGATTGAGGTTGTGGCGTTCGCCACATTCCTAATTCCGGAATGGTTACAGTGAAATGAAGCAGCCGACAACCGAAGCTAAATTCATTCAGTCCCGGAGCTCCGCATCGACAAGATCCTTGCATTTTCCATTTTTATTCTAAATCATAGTTATAATAACATTTTATATATCAATATACATATACTTTCGGAATTAGTGTTGTCCATCATTTGTTCATCTACAACGACACAACCTGGTTCCGACAAGGTGTTATAGTCTGTTATTGTCATTTTGTATCTGTGATGAAAGGCCAATAAGACTTTGGTGTCGTAGCTTAAACTAGACGGATACAGAATTCGGCATAATTAGAAATCAAAACTCCTTGGTCAGTATTTATGTAAGAACTGTAGATAATAAGGTTGAATTTTGACAGGTTCACGAAACGTGAATACGATGTAAATAATTTTATAAGGCATAACTTCAAAGTTGGAAACAATAATGTGATAAAATTTATTGAGTTAAACATCTTTCCGCTTGAAAGGTAGACGACCAAAAAAGAGAAAGAAAGAAAAAAACTTTCAAAAAAAAAAAAAAAGGAAAACAGAGAGCACGAAGGTGTAATTGAGATTTTCATTATTGAAGGCGAGATGTAAAGCGAGGGCCGAGAGCGATACCGAAAAGAACTCTCTGTCCTAAATGAAATGTATTCAAGTGTAACAAAGCAGTGTGACGATAGTCACGAAAGCGAGCCTAGGTCACGTGATTCTTAGTACCTGAACCTCAATATCTAATTTCGCAATGGTTGATGTGAAACAAAGAAATAATTTCATTCAAAGCACAAAAAAACCATCATCATCCATCATTGAAGAGAACATTCTTTTCCTTGCTTGCTTGCTATCTCTCTGTAAATAACTTTCAACGGGTTGAGCCACGTAGACAATTTCAAGGTCAACCTTTTCTAATCTTTATAAAATGCCCATCTTGTAAAAAGAATTTTTAAATATTTTTTTAAGACCAAAAACACAAAACAACAAACCTGTTTTAAGAAGAGAAAGAAAGAGTCAGTACATGTGGTGAGTTACTGAAATGTTTCCTTAACCAGAAGAAAACATTTTCTGTTTACAACCCAACGCAATTCCTTAAGTATGATTATGATATGTACAGTACATACATACAGTCAAGAGTCAAGTCCTGTTTTACGCGTTTAGAAACTTCAGAAACGCAAAGAACTTCTAATGATAATGAATACTTCATAATTTCATTCATTAATGTCAAAAGATTCATTTCATAAATAATGCACACATGGTCTCTTTACTTTAGTGTAAATTACTTGGTGAAAGAAAGAATGTTGCCAATTCAAGAGGAGTATCATTTCCAGAAAAGGATTTTCGAAAGAATTTCGTCAGATTGGGTGGGGGGCACACGATAAGTCTCACTGTTTATCGTGAGAACCATTAAACCATTAGACCACGCATCACTGAACATCTTCGAGTCCAATACACCAGGTTTCTGTCATTAAAAAATTTTAACTTGGAAACCTTTCCTCAAAGATAAAAATTAAAACTGTTAACCGAAATGAAGGGGCAAAGCCTGGAAATAATTGGGAAGATGGCTGCCTGACTCACTTTCTTATTGATAACCATCTAAGACTGAGTCTTTGTTAATTAATAAGAAAAAAATTGCATGCCAATTAAAAAACGAGAAATTTAATAACTCGAATGTTGTCCGTGTGTAAACATTAAATGAACACAAATTTTTCCGGTCCTTATTTAAAAGAATTGGCTCATATCAGTTACACTGTATCTTTTTGGAAAGGGAGACAGAGGGTGAAAAAACTTGACTGATATTGCAAGCGTCAACAAAACATAACTCTTCCATTTTCTACTCCTTCGCCTAAAATTACAATTCGTCATTTTTTTGTCACGAGCAACAAAAAAAATTTATGGCGTAGGCTGTCAGAAAAATAACTTGGCGACAGAAATTGGAAACGTTTTTGAAAGCAAAAGTAAGTCTAATATTTGACTATCACGACTTTTTAGCTTAACGGGATTTAGCGGATTTAATGATAAATTTTTAATGTAGCCAACAGGTTTTGAAAAAGTGGCTCCTAAGAATATTAAGTATAATTTTATGATGTTCGTAATTTAAATGGATTGATGATTCCTTTCTTTCTAACTTGAGACTTTCTTTTGAATTTTTATTTAAAAGAATACTGGGTTGTACTGTCGGAACTGGGTGTATGAGTTCTCAACGAAAATTTATAAAATTTATCTACAGAAAATAGCGCGGGTGTTTCCTTAGCCGTTGAAGTTGCTTCGTGGATTTGCTGTATAGCACTGACTGACTGCCAATTGGTCTCGTGGTCTGTTTATATAGATTCCTTCCTTCAAGTCTTTGCATGGTTTGTCACTTGTTTGTTACAAGTCTGAGGGTGATGCCTTGGTCGCCATATTTACAAAAAATTATTTTGTTATTAAAAGCTCAGATTTGAGGGGATATGGTTTAAGGTTTGGCGGTTACTTTCCACGGAACTGTACGTTTTATTCTGAGTTCCTGGACTATTTACCTGGAGTGACAATTTAGCATCATTCAGTCTCAGTCGTTATGTTTATAACGAAACATTTCGCCAACTTTTACCAGTTTTTGGTCCCTTAGAGCCTTGGTACTCAAACTGCGGCCCACCAAGCTCTACTGAGTGACCCAGTGGAAACCGATTGGGTGAAAAGGTCGATTGCTCATTGTTAAATCTGAACTATGGAACATAGTACCTGACCAGTACGAAGATTTTCGGGGCTGTGCTCAGAAACTACTAATGTAATGGCGTGGATCCGCCACTGACCAAACAATCTCGCGGCAGTCTACGAAGGTGCTGACCCAAAGTTAGCTAGCTAAGTTAGTTAACCAGTAGAACTAGCTGAGCTAGTGACCCACCAACGACAGATTGTGTTCACCACTCTAAAAGACAACATGTATCATCATCAATAGAATAAACTACATGGTCAAAACCACGTCAGCAGTTCAAGAAACATCCATCCATCTTTTACACCAACATAGTTCGCCTCAACATATCTTTATGAGACAATATACAGAAAATACTTGGTGGAGGAGCTAAGAAAGTACACCGAAAACGTTAGTTCTTTGTGATCTGCTGTAGTTGCCAACACTTTTAAAATAGACAAAAAAAATTTGATTACAATATGATGAGAGTGAGGTTCACTACAAAAAGTCATAGAAGTGTGCATTATATACAAAATAAACAAAAATTTAACATCAAATACCTATTCATTGCATCAACCGCATAAAACAAGACTTTCAGACTATTATATTTCAGTTTATCTCGTATTTATGAAGACTTTGTTTTACAACTAATTTTCTACTAAAAGTATGACAAAGCTCTTAATCCAATTTATAAATTATAAGAAATTTGAATTGTTTTCAATAAGTGAACGTCATTTTCGAAATCGATATCTAATTAATTTGAATTTTATTTCTGAAACATCCTTTTTATAAATTAAAAAAACACAAACTACGGACTTGTATAAGTTTTCCTTAGTTTTCCGATACATTTTGGAAACCAAAAAAAGGAAAATTAATAAATTCCTGGAATTCGTTTGATCACTGATTAATTTTGAAATAAAAATGGTTGCTTTTCAAACAAAGCTTTTATGAATATAATTGAATTAATTTGTTACTTTTTAAATTAAATTTTAATTAAATTAGCAAAATTAGTAAATAGAAGATAACAAAAAAATTGTTGGCGATTTGTTAAATAATTTCAGTTCATCTCGACTTATTTAGTTTATGTATCAATCTTAGGTTTAATACCTTTCTCACGGACAACGTAGACGTAAACGTTCACAACATGAAAAATGGGCGTTTTTGAATCATCCGTGAGACCACCCAAAATAATATAAATAAATAAATAAATGAAACCTTTCATGTTTTAACTCATTATAATTTACATTTTATTCAATTATTAAGTTTATACAACCATTTTCAGTTATCACCTGGAGGTAGAGAAAGGAGAGGGAATAAAAGTCAAACCGAAAACTTTTTCTTTTTTTTTACAACAGTTTATCGACCCAAAACCAAAGTTTTAGAGAAAAATTCGGTTCGTTAAGCAGAGTACCCATCCAACGAAACCACAGCCCTTTGACTTTCCGTTGGTTTCATCCAACAAGATTCCTCTACAAAAAGACAAAAGTACAAAAAGTGATGACGGCATTTGAAGGGAGGTGAAGGAGAGGAAGCGAAGCACAGCATCTTACTGACGGGAAATGAAACGCCATTTTTTTTATTTACTATTAAATTTTTTATTTATTTATTTAAAAGTCTTGGGGACAGATGAAAAGAACATGAGACGAGAGAGGGAGAGGAAAAGTCTTTTTATTCAAAACAGCAGGATTTTCTCGTCTTTTATAATTCATGTTCAGTTTTCGGAAGAAAAGGCTTTTGAGTCTTGAAATAGAGATTAAGAAAATTTATTTTATGTATATTTTATTGTTTATTTATTTATTCATCGATTTTGATCGTATTCTCTTCACTTTTCGTCCTCTGGATTTGGTAATGAGAAGGAAACATTTATTTGAGACTCAAATCGTAATTTGGCTGAGAGTTTGGTTAGGCTTATGTTTTAATGATTCAACTGGTCCTCGGGGATAGAAAAAAAATTATCAGCGTTATCTTTGCCACCATGTTTCCTACGTATGTATGTAATTTAAGAACAATGTTTCTCATAACATGGATCTTGCAAATTTGGCCTTATCGTCGCCTTTGAGGGGCGTGAAGTCTCATTTTGCAACGTATATTAATATTTCCTTTCTCAACGATTTTTCCATGTTGACGTGATCGTGTTGTTGCCCAGTAAAAGGAAAACATGACGTATGTAACGATTTATTAGGTTTTATTATTTATTTTTATGTTACTTAAAATTTTTAACAAATTAACGTCGTACTTCTTTTAGCCTGTGTGGAACCGTTACTGATTCTGCTCACAAAATAGTGACCAAATTTTTCAATTCAATGAACTTGTGATGGGCTTTTCGAAATTTAGTTTCAACAGTTAAAAGCGCAAACTAAACTGTTAGTGTGACTACTGTGTATCAATCCCATGTTTGTGACTCTTTCGATTCTGAAGAAATAGGTAATAGGAGGTTGTATATACTTCGTTATTAGCTTTTCTTAAATGTGTAGGAAAGGCTTTCCTTAGTTCTTAGTTTGTGTAAGAAACATTATCCTTAGTTCGACTTACCTTAGCACCAAGTCTTGGTCGAGATGCTGGCATTTTATCACAATTTCTGGAGGTAATTCATCCCAGACTTGATTAAACGACTACGACTATTTTTGGTTCCTGAAATTCATGAAGAGCCGATAGGAGGTACAGCAATCAAAACCGTTTGTAATGAAATGAAGTCAGGACAACTTGTCTGAAACAGTGTCGTAATTCTGACATAAGGAATTTTCCTCGTCAAATACACATGCAATTTTATTCCAAATGTCACAAAAGTTTCTTTAGTTCCTGTTCTTTCAAATGAAACAGCTGATAGGATCAATATATACACACACACATGAAACCGCGTGGTAAGCAACAGTTTTCCTCCATATCCGAGAAATTTCTCGCCGTGTGGAGTAAAACAGTGTAATCAGATACTCAGTGTAAGAAAGTATTTCATGTATTATTCATTAGGTAATTTACAAATAAATATTTGTTTTAAATTTTATTACTACTGTTGATAAGTTCTATAAATATATGTGAAATCGCGTTGGAAGCAACTGATTAGTTTGAATTAAACATATTAGGGCAAAACACTTGATAAAATTACATGAAAAAGATTTTTAAAATAATATTATTGATGTTAGGACAATTATGACCGTGTGATATTATGACAGTATATAATAATAATAATTTTCCTGGAAATAATATTTCAGGAGAAAATGGCTTTTGCCGCCGAGGGATGGCAAACATAATTATTTAACTTTATCAAAAAATTAATAAAAGACACAAAATCATAAAATTCACCCTCAAACTTCACATCCCCCGAGCCATTGTTTGATGGTTTCAACGCGTAACTCGAGAGGGTGTTTTCAGAGGGATGGTTCTGCACAGTGTCAACCGGTTAGGGTGAGTATATAATTACAGGGGATGCTTTTCGATGAAGAAGTGACGGATTCAGGAATACAAGTTTTACAACTATCATTATTTCTTTCGACCATTTCCAAGTTTTTTCTTTCTTTTACTTGTAACAAATGAAAATACGTCACGAATTTCTTTTAATGATCATTGAATAAGAAAAAAAAAATTTTCTGATCAGAGGTGAGAGTTGAAATCCATTATTAGTCCATGGAATAAAGATCGTGGGCGTACTCGTTCTCGATTCTCGGATACCGGTTCTCTCCTACTTTCTTCCTATCAACTCTTCTCCTCGACTTTATTTTTTAGATGCGTCGGACTTTTAAAAATATTCAGGATTGTCTTTAAAGTTCAGTAAACACAAGTTCGTTGCAACTTCTAGTTTTAGTTCATCTGTGTAACCGTGAACTTTAAACTGTTCTGTACAGAGGACAAGCGAATCTTGATAGACAATTTAAATCCTACTTTTCTTCTGGAGTTTTATTCACTTATTAAAATTCTACTCACAGCCATATTAGGTCGAATAATCAATAACTTCCGTTTTTAAATAGATTTCGCTTGAGGCATTTTCAAGAAGGACTAATATTCATTAATAAAGCACACTTTAAGGAAGATATCATTTCCATAAAGAACGTCTACACACTTAGCAAGAATTCATAGTATGAAAGTGGTGTGTACTTTTGTGAAGTATTGGTTTCAAAATAAAGGATTTCAAAAATCTTGCACACTATATATCAAAAACAATTATCTCCAGATATTTTAACTTCGACCTCTTTATTTAACTTTGGTTTGTATATCACTTTCTCAAAATTTAAATCTTAGATGAGACAATAAGTTCATCATCATCATCATCGTGTGCCGTCTCCGCGTCGAAGGTTGGCAACCAACAGGGCTATGGATGCTGCCGCTCGGAAGAGGGCGGCGGATGACATGCCGAACCATTCCCGAAGATTCTTCAGCCACGAAGTTTTTCTTCTTCCGGGGCGTCGCTTCCCCTCTATTTTTCCCTCCATGATGACCTGGAGTAGTTTATATTTGTCATTTCTCAGTATGTGTCCGAAGTAGTATAAGTTATGTATGTATAAGTTCATCGCAAAACTTTAAATACCATATCATATATATGTTATTGCAATTAGGTGTGCGCTAATTATGAGATAAACTTTCATTACATGCGTGCATTACTTTTGAAATATTACAAGTTTTGTGTGATAGATTGTGAAATGGACTCACAATGAAAGTGTGCTTCATTATGAATTGAGTCATTTCTACAAAAGTGCATTATTTATGCAATTCCATCGGGAAGTTATGGATCATAGTTATTTATGACTCAACCTGATAAAAGGCTAGCTGGCTAAAATTAATCTATAAACACAGCCGCTTTTCGATTTGACCGATTTCGGACATTGCCACCAACATTTATAAAAATCTCCCAAATTCATCTGTAATTATGTGTTTTCATTTCCTTTTAATTATTTCAAAAAAAAAATAATAATGACTCTGAACTGTTAGGTAATAATAATTGAAGTAATGTGAGCGTACCTATCTCTCAGCTATCATTATCCGAACGAGGTTTAATTAATTGTTTTTCTCTAATATGCCAAAAATTTTTGCGATTCCACTACGAATTCGAAAATTCTAAACAATGAGAGTCAAAGGTGGTTAACAGATAATTTGGTTTTCACCTTTTGATGAAAAAGCAGAAACGAAATTGCTCAAGTCATTCCACAGAAACCAACAATGGCGCTTTTTTCACGCTCAGAATTCAATTTCACAGACAGCTTGCTAAAATTAATTGAAAAACTTCAAGGAGCTCATTCTAAGGCTCAAATTCTGATCAAGGTTTCTATCAGATTTCAAGTGAAAACAACGCCAATTAAATGTTCCGTTTCTCAGTTCTAAAAATTTTTCTTTAAGCCGACGTGGGAACTTATCTAGTGGTCTTAGAATGGAAATATGAGTCAAATCTCAAGGTTTCTTCAGGTTCAGAAGAAGTACAGAATCCTATTCCTTCCGACAATCAGGTTTTGATTATTGGACTGATCAAAAGTCGGTTGTTTAGAGCTCTCATAAATCGGTGCGCCTCCATTCGGATTGTAGTTTTTATAAGAAACTTGGTAGTGAGCAAGAAAGACAAGTTTTGCTCTGACTAATACCTGGATTCAAGCTCAGGGCTAAGAAAAAATTTTTTTTTGTGTTTTGCGACCGGCTTTTGCGACTGTGGAACACGCATCCAACTCAACCTTATTTGTAAT
Organism: Columbicola columbae; assembly: GCA_016920875.1. Lineage (NCBI taxonomy): Eukaryota > Metazoa > Arthropoda > Insecta > Psocodea > Philopteridae > Columbicola > Columbicola columbae. Next base: position 11,764,309 of record JADMLL010000001.1, on the reverse strand, counting down.
TGAAGCGGAAGAAAATGGCGTTATGCTTGAAGCATGCTTTTACTTTTTATTAAGAAGATCCTAATTAGGGCAATTTTTTTTTGTAACGAATTTTTGTAGTAATTTATGGTTTTTGTAATAATTTTTGAGTTTTATTTTGATCTTTATCTTTTTTTGTGATCAGGAAACAATCAAAACGGTTTACTAGGTCGAGTTATAAATATCTTTCTTTGTGTTTCTATAAATAATGACTTCATTTCAAAAGTAATGCACACATTATTAAAGAATCCCAAGCATAGGAAAAACTCTGCTCTTAAACACGTCTAATTATTAAAAAGGTTACCGCTTTTTCAAAATTGTGAAGCTGCTGACAACCTCTTTGTAGATTTCATCTTAGAGCAGAGGAAGGTTTGTTGTAGTGGTTAATACTTTACTATGGGAACTATAGTCGTAAGTTCTAATCCTCCAGCTTGGTTAAAACTAAAACTAAACTAATTTTACAACAGGTCAATAAGTTTAGTAATTAAATTATAAGAATCACAGGTCAATGCCGAAAAGTTTTCAAAAATAAAAATAAATAAATGTGCATTATTTATGAAATGAGATCTTTTTACAAATCTACATTACAAATTCAACACTACGCTCAAGTATTCCAAACAAAACAACGTCTAATTACAAATGAAATTTATTTTTTAGTTGGCTTAATCGTAAATTAGCTTTGGAGTCAGGAGTCGTAAAAGCCTCTGAAGACAGGAAGTTCGTTCCTAAAGAAAAATAAATAAATAAAATTTAAAGAATCCTAAGAGGGGACATTTAAACCTTTTTTCTTCTTCTTTAACTAACCAACCTTTTTTGTGTCACCATTAATTAAATTGTAAAAGCTTTTAATTCGGTTTTAAGAACGCTCTAGGGAGTCCGGTCCCTTCGATTTGGCCAAAATATATTATTGCTTATGATAAGGGTCACCTGAGGATTTTACTTGGATGAACTTAAAAGAAATATTTTCTGTGGTTACACTTTGGTCGAAGTTTCCAAACTAAATTACATACTCAAATTTATTTAAATTACCTGTTTTTGAAACATCAAAAGTCGGAAAGTTTTTCTCTTTTCCTTCTTCTAAAACGAGTAATGAAATGGTCAGTAAACTTTCGTTAAAGAGTTATAAAAAAGTTATTAACTTTCGTCCGAAATTTGGTTCCTTCACTTAACTTCCAGATTCCTCGACATGAAAACTCCGTCGAGTCTTTCAGATATTCAGATCAAAAAGTGAATCATCTCACTGGGACTGGGACCCTTTATTTGTGTCTTTGTGTCTCCTTTCAAAATGTTGAAAAACGCAGGAGGCCGCCCTCACCATCACCCTCGCATAAATCTTAACACAACCTTTGATCGCCACTGACAAACATGAAAGGAAACCTTATCTCCTTCCAAAATCTTTTTTTCTGGGATTCTTTTGTCGAGTCCTTTTCCGTTTTTTTCTTCTCTCTCTCCACTGATTCCTTTTGAATCAACGCAATCAATCATTTCATTTAGTTGTAAGATGATTGTCCTCCGTCCTTCCATCCGTTCGGATGATTCTCCCATGGTCGTGAAAAGAATGAAGAGATCGAGAAAAGGAGAAGGAGGAGGAGGAGGAGAATTAACAGTAATAATTTAAGGCAATAATTGTTGAAAGATAATAGCGGTGAATTTGCTTGACAAAACCTCTTCGTTCTGAATTTAGTTGTTTGTTGTAGTTGTAGTTTATTGTCGTGAGATTGAAAGTCACTGTTCTCATTTTTACCGTAATCCGTTTATTTGGCTTTACGACGTTGCCACATTTTTTACTTCTTCGGCTCTTCTTTTCCCGACGTTTTATTTGTATAGTTAAAATTTTATAGCTCTATTTTTACTTTTGACGTTAACAGCCACCGAGGGATAGCTCTTAACCGCAAATAATAAAATTTTAGTGCTTCTACTAAATTTTCAAATGATTGGTGTAGTAGATGTAACCTTAGCCTTTATTTTATTGTTCGAATTTATCAATTATTTGTGTATTGTTAGTTTAAAAACAAAATTTTTGAAATACTTGTAAAGTCCAGACGAATCTATTTCGCGAGGTGGGAGAACGTCACTTACGCTCCTGAAACTTGTCTTCATACTTTCTTTCCTCATCTGGAACTGAAATGGTTGAAAACTGAATTTCCCTTTTTGTATGGGGGATTTCAACACCTCAAGGCTTGGATGGATAAGAAGTTGGACTTTTACCAACACACATACACACACACCCGATATGCTGTGTACTGTTTACGAGGAACTCATTTGTTATGAGAATTACGCAAAGAACGCAAGAGTTTGCTCATCTGTGACCAACTAAGGTTATCTTTGTTTAAATGTCTAATTATGATACCTTCCTTTACTTGGTCAATGTCAACTCCGTTGTGTAATTAGCCGTCAGCTCATTGTTCCTTTGATTATCAGACACGTGAGAGAACTGCTAATAAAGAAAAAAAAAAAAATTCTGAATGACCGTGTTTATCTCTAACTACTCTCATTCATATTCATGGTCACTTTGTTTAAATAATTTTTTTTTGTTTTGAATAAAAAAAAATTTTTTTTAGACAAATTGTACGAGCTGTAAAACAAATCTTTGATGATAATATTTATCGCTCTATTATCTACGTCATATTATATAGTTATCAATATATAATATAAATAGATAGTTGTTTGTAGGGTTGTCCGTTAATATGTTTACGCTTGGAGGATGACCACGCTTTGATACATTTACTTCGGACTTGGAATGAACTTATTTACATGGCCTATTACAAAATACGATTCGGTTCAAACTTCCTTTAATTATGTTTAACTGTTAATAATACATTAGGAATTACTTTAATTAATTACGTAGACCGTTATGAAATAAACTAGTCTTACTGTGAAAGTGTTCTCTGTAGCATAGCTAGAAATAAAATAGAAAAAAAATATTTTTAATTAATTAAGCAATTGAACCCTCAATCCCTTCAAATCAATAAAGTTTAGCTGTCTGTCTTCTCTAGGTATAAATGCATAACACAAACCTACAGAATATTTTGTGTTATGAACCCGATGACAGGAGATTATTAATTGTTAAAGGTTGTATGTATGGGACAGACCTCATTTTCGATTTTTGTCAAAATGTTCGCTTTGACTTTTGCAATTGAACAAAAGTGTTTTTGTTTTCGCCCTCTCCACTGAAGACAATTATCTTCATTTTTAACAGTTATCTACAATTAGCAGACCGTAATGTTAGCGTATCCGTGACCAATTTTTAGTTAAGGCAACTCACATGTAGGAGGAGGCAACGAGTTTCTTCTGAAACGCAAAAGCCATTTAATTTTCATGTGCATTCTTTTAAAGTAAACGTAAAAGAAACTCGAAATTTGGTGATTTTGAAGTTTTTCTGTGATCAAAAATGTAATTAAGCACAAATTTCTAAGAACATTCGACTAATACCAAATTTTTACGAGTTTACAGTCGTAATCAGTCGTAAAATTCATACGGAACACGCTGTTGGTCATTGTATTCTGGTGTTGTTCCAGTGCCCTTATTTCCAGCTCTAAAGCTCACAGTATGAGGTCATGTTATCTTAAACAGAATAGTAAAGAACTTTATCAGTTAAAAAATAAGATGTGAGCCTAGGTTGAAGTATTTTAAAATAAGTCAGTCAGGTTCTAAAGGTTTTAAGGATCCAAATAACTCCAGACTCCATCATTTTTGAATTCCAAACCAGCCCTCGGACCGCTCTGAAAGTAAAAAAAAGTTGAGCAGATAAGAGATTAAGGATTCCGAAGCTCAAGGAAAGACCATTTTGCATTATAAATATGTTTTATTATTTGTGTTGGATTCGAAGCATTCGGAATATTGATTTGCAATGATTTTTAATATGATTTATTTAGCATGCGTGCTCAATATCCGAGAGACGTAGTTCACTTTTCATAAAAATTTCAATAAACTAATTCAGGGATCATTAAGGAAAGTTAGCAGAGGTAACGGAAGGGAAGGGCGGTCATTAAAAATTTAAAAAAAACAACGAACACACCGAAATTTGTTTACGTTTTTCTTTTTCACACAGTTGTCAAGGATATTACATTTCCTTTTTGTTTCATTTATTGAATTAGAAAAAATATATATTTTTAGATTTCTCTCTCTCTCTCTGTCTTATTTAGTGTTGAACTTGTTTCAATATTAGAACACGAGTTCGATTCCCAGATGTGGGATTTCATTGGTCGAAATACAAGAGCACTGTGATGTGATGTATGACTCTGACCACATCGTCCCTGGTGTACTAAGGCAACGAAAGCCTGGAATTAGCTGATTCTGAGTTCGCAAACTCCTGAAACTAAGGTCAGGAGTTTTGATTAACTTTGTAGAATTGTAACAGGGAACGTGTTAAGGTGTTCGTTGGAATGTATAATCCAAATCTGTTTCTTCACAAACAGTGGCGTGCAGTTCGAAATCCAGCTTCTATTTTATGTTAAAAACGTAATCGTGGGATTATTTTCGTGCAGAAAGAACGTAATCCACTGTATTTGGAGAAATAGAAATAAAGATTCGATGTAAGGAATGCACGTGTGGTGTTTATCATATGACAAACTGTCACAGTGGAAGCTGTAAGTGAGAGCTTTCACCTGTCCTGTGAATTAGCTAGATTATATGCGTTCATATTCAAATATCGCAATACGCCTCCACTTATTCAATTCAATAGTCATTCCTAATCAATTTGTGCAACTCAATTTTTTAAACAATTTAAATTAATAATATTTGAAATGACTTTTGTCTACTTTACCTTAAAAAGCTATAATTTATTAATTAGTGCTCAATTTTTGCAGTTGTATTATTTCGTGACGATTTTTATGGAAACGCGGTTAGCTCATCATCAAAAGTCATCGTATAGCATTGTAAATAAAACATGGCGTATTAAACTAGTAAAAGAAAAGGAAAATTATAATAATTATTTAAATCCTCTTATTAATAAAAATTTAACAATTATTTATCAAATTTTCCACCATTTTACATACTTAATCTTCATCCCTGAAAAATAATTTTTACAAAATTTCTCCAATTATACAGAATTAAAGAACACATATTACATACAACGGAATATAGTTACAATACTTTTTTTCTGTCTTTCTTATTTTTTTATTCTCTTAAAGGTTTCTTGAATAAATTTTGTTATCCTCCTCAAACCTCTCTTCTTTTCCCAGCATCTCTTGTCCCACTCCTTGATTTTCCATTTAGCTCTTAGGTCAGGAATGGCGAACCTTTTTTGATGCCCGGCCACAAAGTCATAAAAATTCTGATTTTAAATAGGTGACGTGCCACAAATAATTTTTAATTAATTTCTATCAAAAAAGAGCTTATTAAAGAATAATAATTTTGTTTTTGCGTGCCATAGGTTCGCCATCCCTGTCTTACGTCTACTGTTCCTGGGCAGTCTCTCATCCAATTGTGGAAATTTGCAGTGCCACTGAATAGCCACACTCTGTGACACATATTGATTTATTCAAATTCACTTAGCATTAGTCTAAAAAAAAGGGACGAATTCCTAAAAAATCATTGCTCAGGCTATCAATATTATTTTTCATTATTTATTAGCATGAAAAAATATGTCATTCCCACGCAACACTGAGGTCAAGAAAACATAATTCATAAAACCACAAAATGAGGATTTGTCCAATTTTTTTTCGAGATTAACTGCATTTAATTGCATCCTATGTTATCAAAGCAATCTAGAAAGTGTACAGTATTCTCCAAGTAAAGGTCACTATGGTCTCTTTGGCATGAGGTAGTGGGAAAAGAAGAAATGGTGGATTGGGGGAGAGTTTTAACTACTATTTACTTTAGATTTTGTCTTAAATAGCATTTAAAACAAATTTCTATCAAAATCGCGTTGTAGACCATAAATGAAAGTCCATAAGTTAATTAAATCAAGACTGAATTCTTTAAATTTCTCTTTTTTTTTATTTTTAGGAAACTTTATTTTAATTAGAAATCACTCGAAAGTTTATTTATTTTTTTATCATATAAAATCAATATATAAATTGAGTTTGATATTCGATGTTCTGTGATTTGTAAATTTTTTCATTTATAATAAAAATAATATAATTAATAAAAATTTATATGTCTAAATAAAAAGAAAGTATGTTTGAGAGTGTGTGTTCGAAGAACTGTATGAAGTTTGATTCACATAAATGGTATTTTGGAATCACTAGACGAATAGTGTGCTGAACATTTATTTATACTAACTAACAGCTTTCTGTGTACCTATGTAATTAACTGCAGGAATTTCTTTCTTAAGTGAAAAACACTTTGATGAAAAATTCATTGTATCAGTGATACACATTTTTGAGGTTTTTCCTCTTGTTGGTTTATTTTTATGTCAGGTCTCGTTTTACGCGTACCGTTTTTAAGCTATTGCGTTTTAAAAAGTAAAAAAAGTTAGCCTAACGAAAAACGTAACCTTTTCAATGACAAATGAATTTTTTTTTTATGCAGAAATTTATTATCATTTTTGTGGTAACCATATTTCGCGTAAAAGAAAACCTGGCTTTTCGTAATAAGCCAGTTCATTATAGTTAGCTTGAAACAGACAATAATTTAATAGGCAATAACATTGGAACAAAGAAGTAAACGGTTTATTGGTGGAGAATCATTTTATTGCAAATTTTTGAAAGCCTCAAGTTTAAGGGGTAACGGGTGACTGAAGAATTGAATGTCATTATCCGGAGTAATTTTATGAAAATCACTTAAAGCATTATCGTCATTTTCGTCCTTCATCATCGATTTCCAAACACCTTTCACAATTGCTAATCGGTGTGTACCGCCACGCGAAAAACTTTGGACAGACGATTTTTCTTTATGAACAAATTGTAGCAGCTGTCATCGTAATGACGCATTGTAAGCATTTGTAAACATGAGGTGATTGAACCGATTATTCATTTTCTTTCGGCCAGACTGATTTAGGAAGAAGGATAATGATCAAGTCATATTAAACTTATAAAACTACAAAAAGCACGGATATTACACTCGGTAGTGATTAATAATCTTAGGAGATAATAATATAAATAGATAATGAAATAAAAATCTTATGTCTATTAATTAATTTTGAAACAAACGGTCATTCTTCTACAAAAGCTCTGCATTCAAGAAAAAGCTCTAAATAATCTGATGAAAGAGTCACACGACAGAATGTTACACAATTTTATTATAACTCAGCATGAATTAATAAATTTAATTTAATTTTCTTATTTTGGAGTTATGAAATTGTTAGTTACAGCCAAATAACACCAGCAAGTATGTAATATTATCGAGGGAGTTTAGAAAGGGAGAATGGGCTAACGAAATAGAAAGGCTTTCACGCGAACACACAAACGCATAAACAAGAGTTTTATGTGTAGATTTGGGTGTGGCCATTTGTCTGATTGCCTTGAAAAACTTGTTCCTTTTTATATTAAAAAGTAGGAAAAGAAAATCTTCGCAATTAATTCTGAATCCAATTTAGAGGGATACGGTCTTATTCGAGGAAATGTCTTCACGAAGCACCATTCACCCAGGAGATGTTTTTACAGCTGAAAGATTTGTGCTTTTCCCGGAAATTTCCAGCTGGCGGCTCGTTTGATCCTTCGCTGATAAATTCACCTCAAAACCGAAAAACTGCCTGTTTCTTTTCCTCCTGTTAAAGGAGAAGAAGATTTTAGCTTGTAATTTATCTAGAGCGTTTTCTTTGTCTTTTGCCACGACGTTTTTCAAATTGGGTAGGTTTATGTCGCGAAAGTTGCCTTTAAAAGAAGGAGGAATGATTGCTACCATTAGCCTTAATGGTTCCTGAATGTACACGTCAGTCGGAGGAAGAATAATTATCTCGAAAGTAGCCATGTGATCAGTGAAGACTCAAAGCAAACAATTTATCTTGCGCTTTCTGACTTTGACTGGCTAAACAAATGTTTTCCTTTTTGAATATTATTTCGAGAGCTATGAACAGAATAACGTTTTTCGAGATGAATTTTGGAAACGTGGAATTCAAACAGCACCACAATCAACAGCGAACGACGTGTGATGATTGCGAGTGAGAGAGCTACAGAAGGAAGTTGAGTGGAGTGAGATTCATCGTAATTATACACATAATTATGTAGTATTTAGAGGTTTGAGGGAGTATTGTTATCAAAGAACCGAGATTTAGAGAGTGTCATTGATGAATTTTTATAAACCTATAAAGCCTTGATCCTCAAGCTTTTTCCTTCCCGAGCCAAATTTTCATTGTGGACATTGCGACTGGGCCACACCACTTACAAAAAAGCAGCTTTTACAAGTTTGGCTTTCGACGTGTACAGTTTACGCTCAGGATATCATCTGTATGTACATCTGTCAGTCTGTTTCTGTATGTATTTTCTATGTATTGCCTCACAAAGATGTGTTGAGAAACGATATTAGCAGTTTCTGAGCACAGACTCGAACATTTTCGTACTGGTCAGGTATTCTGTTCCAGAATTCAGACTTGAATCTTCAGACTTCTGTTCAGATTCAGACAATGAACAATCGACCTTTCCAAATTTTCACCCAATCGATTTCCACTGAGCCACTGGGCCGCAATTTGAGTACCAAGGCTATAAAGGACGAAAAACTGGTAAAAGTTGGTGAAATGTTTTGTTATAAACATAATGACTGAGACTGAATGATGCTATATAAATGTTTTTGCTCATGTGTGTTCTAGCTATATTTAAAACCAAGCAAGACAGTTGTTATTAAATTTGATACAGACAGCACATACAATTAGGGGAAAATCATTTAGTTAGGAAATAAATTTGGGAAAATAAACAAAAACTGTAAAAACGGTTATAATTAGCAAAAACAAGGTGCATTTTGAGACTGTCACTATTGATGTTACGGTTGTTATTCTGTTGGCTTACTACGTCGTTTCAAATTCAAACATTCAAAGAGTGGTAAGAGAAAATGATGTTCTCAAACCAAAAACTTGATCCCACGTAATATTCATTGGTACAAACATAGTTATCAACGCAATTTTCTTCCAACAATCCTATTAAACTGTTATTCTCTAAATATTACTTTACATCGAAGAGTCACAAATACAAACAACAGCATCTACAGATATATTTATAAATTCATATATAGAGAGAGCTGATATTTTGTTACAAATACACAAAGATTGAAAGGATCAGGAATTTAATTACAACTACAGAGATATGGAAGACGTATAAAAGAACAAACCTCAAAACTGTGTTGTAGTTGTTTGGTAAAAATATTAAAACCGGACGTAAAACCATCGGATATTGTTTACACAAAGAGGAAAAGCAATTATTTTCCATGAAAATGAAACAAGGCTTAAAAATAAAATAAAAATTAATATATTAAAGGAAGAAGGAAGGAATTAAAAAAGCAAACAGTATTGAGGGTGTAATTATAAATCGGAACTTATTTCCTGAAAGTGTGAATTGAAAATTTAAATCCAACAATATCGTAAATAATGAAAAACAAATAAAATAAATGAAGTGAAAATTTTTTCTAATGGGATTCGAACTCCGTGAAATGGTAATCCCAAAGCTTTAAACGATTTTTTTAAAATTCATTTCTGTTGTGCATACAATAGCTAAAAATTTTTGTTTTGTTTCAGGTAAGATTTCAGGAATGGGATTTGGTGGAGGAAAAGGTGATGTTTAAAAGCATGGCATTTCCGTATCTATAATACCTGCCGTTGCTTTTAGCCCAAAACATCGGGAAATAAGTAAGCTAGAAACGTATTCTTTGATAACTTCTTTTGTCAACGTCCTCTAAAAATACTCACTATCTATCATCCTCAATAACAAGAAGACTGTATCTAGGACAAAATGATAAAAACACAAAGGGAGAGACATTTAAAAAAATTGACTTGTGATTCCGGAAATTCCCATGTCAAATTCTTATCTCTCTGTGAAAAAAGAAACAGAAATTCTTCTTCTTTGTTTATTTTTCTTTCTTTATTTCTCTGATTGCCTAATAATGTTCAAAGGAATTATGAGAATAGAAAAATATTGATGACTATTACTCTACTAATTGTAGTGTTATCCATTGCTTTCAAGTGTAGAAATACGTCGCCAAAAGATACGCAATCTGAAACCGGATCTTCTCTCACTCACTCATTCTTCCTTCCTTCTCCTCTCTCTCTCAGAAAAAGCAGACTAAACACAATTTAAAATATCATCCAATTGTTTAATTTTAAACGTCTGCAGTTTGAAATTAAATTCTTTTTCTATAATTTTTTTTTCTCTCTTAGCTTTTCTATGTTATTTCGAAAATTTTCGAGTCGAGGTGAAGTGACCTTAGCTTCCAGATTTTTAAACTGTTTTTGCGGTTTTCGAGTTTCCTCTCCCTCACCTTGCAACGATGTTACTTAGCTTCTTCATTTGTTTCTTTTTAAATTACTTAGGTGGTTTGTTTCGTTCTTGGATGGAGCTATTACTTCACATTTGTGGATGTTTGAAAACATTTTAACGTTTTACTGTGATACCAGTGTTCGTTTAATTTCAAACTTTGTTACTTTGTGTCGTGATATAGAAAGTCTGCTCTTCTGTTTGGGTCTGGAATGCCCTTCATCAGTGATATAGTTATGTTTAGCCATATTTCTCTCTAGAAAGTGTAGTAACACTCCAGATCTAGACTGACAGATAGTATTTCTAACCCGTTTTCAAGTACTTATGTGTAGTCTGAAATCGGTACACAAGAGTTATCCTATCTCACACACCACATAGTCATTTTGACACACACCTAAATGTTTATGTAACTTCATTAGTCATACTCCCAAACATCTTTATAACACTGAGTTCTCATATTATTTGTGTTGTAGTAAAGTCACGTGACGAGCGTTCTATCTCAGCGATTTTTTTCTCTATGACAATCACGTCTTCTCCTGTTGGCTACACCGCCATTCGAATACAATGTTCCCACAGGCGAAAGAGATTTCAGTTCATTAGGAACTAATTTGAAATAGTTATCCAATAGTAGTCTTTGAAACAGTTTTTCTCTCTCACCTCCCCGCCCTCAAAAATTTGAATACGTGTTGAGAAAGAATGTTGCTTCTTTGTTCTTTGCTTCTGGTCGTCTTTTGCTGTAAAAATGACACCACTTTATATATTACCCAATAACGCAAAGCCTCACCTGTGCTGCCAAGTGAAATATTAGCGTCCCAAACAATTTTGCATATAGACTCTGACATGTAAACAAATGTTTGTTAGCAAATTTATAGTTCGTACTCAACCGATTTTTAACCAATAAAATCGAGGGAAAAACTCTGAATATAATCTTTAGTGGGGAGGGAGGAGTGGGAGAGCCTAAGTAAAATTTATGTACGTTCTTTTATTTCCATTTCTGGAAGAAAATTAAATTTTGAACGTCGTATTAAGAATTTTTAAATTATAAAGTTTTCCAATGATTTTCCTTTCTTTATGTTTGAAATGTCAATTGGAAAATTCTGTTTTCAATTTTACATAACAACAAGAGATAAACTTTTGAATATATAATTATATTATGTTTGTTCCTAGCAGCTTTTAAGTATTCCACGAATTTTTTTAAAGTTAGGCCGACTGGTTCTTTACTTCTATTATACTGTATATACTCGACTATGTGTGTTGTTGAGACGTACCCAGTACTCGTCACTTCGGGAGAATGTACTTCTCCCATCATCCCAACCGGGAGGAGACGTCAACTGAAGAATCGCCTTCGTCATTTGTCTAATTATATCTTTTGTCAAGGTATCTGGAATTTGAGACAAATGTGGGAGGAGTAGTGTAGTGGTTAAGTTCCTGACTTAGATGCAAATGGTCGTGAGTTCGAATCCTTTTCCCACCACCACTTTGAAAATTGACGGCAAGCTCAGTGCTGATTGTTAGTTTTTAGGGTAACAGTCAACTTAATAACAATACTGACGTTAGTATTAATAGCGTCGAAAACTTAAAAAATGAGGCAGTTCAGTTGCCATGGGTACGTTTCCGTTTATATTATAAAAATATACACCATACATTACTCCTAACATCTGAAACAATACGATAATTAGTCATTCTTGGTCTTGGACATCCTATTAATTATGTACATGTTGGCACCATTTGCAAGCCTTTTGGCTGGTAATAGCGGGTAGTTTTGATTAAAAATCGGAGCTTTTAAGAGTGGGCTTCACATAGATAAATAATTTTTATTTATTTATTTTGAATGCTTCTCTTTTCTCTCATTTACTTTCATCCAATCAGCGAATCTTCTTTCAAGCAAAAAACCACGTTTTCTCTTTCAGTATCAATATTTATTTATAAAATTTAAGGTACTAGTTTGACTGAATTTAACTACAAAGGAGTTAAAGATTCGTACGCGCTCAAAATGTTTTGTGTTGTGAGGTCTTCTTTTACATGGCAACAAAAAATTAACATTCAATTTAAAACGCGTAAATAGAAGACGCACAAAAACAGATCTTACGGGAGAAACTGAATTCATAAAAAATGGAGAGCAAATATGAAAAGTGAGTCTCTGTAAATTTTAAGTTCTTCGGTTGTATATTATATAAAAAAGTTTAAGAGAAAGAGGGAAGGAGGAGAAGAGAAGAGAAACGTCTTTATAAAAATAAATTTAAAAAATGGCTGAAAATTAGATTACGGATAAGAGAGGAGGAAATAATATTGAAAATCTTATATAGTTTTCACTTTCATTGGAAGTGTAGACGAATATACTGAGTATTACTCCAAATTTTGTTTTATTTAGCAAAAATTGAAGAGGGATAGCTGACCACAAATCCTTTCGGTGATGGTACAAGAAAACCAAATTGATAGGAAAAGAAAAAGGCAGATTTTTAGATTATCTAGCAAAAGAAAGTATTATTAACAAGAAATAGAGAGAGAGTATCAATTGATGAAAATGGGGTAAACCGTTCAATTTGACGGAGTACTTTAGAAGAGGATTTATCAAAAGAATAAAAGAAGTGTGGCAAGTATGACTTAGTTGAAACAAAACTAAAAGTGTTTATTGAGAACAGGATGCCGTGGTTGAAGAAGAGAAAGTAACATCATCTGACAGGTACTGGCTAGAATCAGGTATGCCGAGAACGAGATTTGGTTTATATCCAACCTCACTCATTAAATTGCATTCCCAGGAGAACAAATTTTTTTATTTCCCTCTTCATTCAACAGATTTATTTCCTGCGTACCGACTAACGAGTGAGAGACTTTGGAATTTTGTTCCCAGAAATTTTCTTTCTTCATTCATCTCAGACATCGAATCTTCTTCTGCTGTTTGTGTACAGAGACTTTTTATATGAATATAGAGACGAAGAAAAATACATTATTAAATTTTTTTATACTAAAGATCAAATAGCGCGGGTAACAGTTGTACATGTGATAGTGTCTCCTACAAAAAATGGAAACGTTGCTCACCGTTTCCACTTAACCGATGTTTTTACACGTTGGACAGTCTACAATATGTTGTACATGACAAAACGTGTAAAAGAAAAACCCAAAAGACCACCTCGTGTTTTATTGCGATGTATTATCCTCCAATGCAAGGGCTACTGATTGAAATTAACAAAAATGACGAAGAGCATTTGTGTTCATTTCAATTTCGAAACCCTTGTTCGGAAAATTGGTGGAAAAGCGCGTGGGAAAATTAAAAATGAACGACTACATTTGTAAAACAAACATAAAAAAGACATTATTATCCAGTTTTAGTTTTCTCAATCAATAATTCACTTTCTCTGTTAATAAAATTTCAGTTCCGTGACAGGGGAATAAACAGTTAATAAGACTTCCTTTACAATAGGTAGTAAAAGGAAAGAAGAGGCAGTCTGATGAACAATTTCATTTGTTTTTCAAAAATTACATGGACATCTGTTAAGATGTTAAGAATAACATTAATAGTAGTGTTTTCAGTGAAAAAGCTACGAGTTTTTATTTATTTATTTTGACTAGCTGCCAATTATATTTATATTTACTTGTTTTTAAGGCGGAAGGAAGACATTGAAGAATAAGAAAAAGTAAATTATTAAAATAAAAAAACAATAGGACATTTTTTTATTAGTCACGAGGAACCGGTAAAATCGTAAAATTTCCTTTCCTATTAAGTAAATATTTATGAGAACACTATTATGAGTTTTTATTTAAATAAATTGAAGTGTTACAAGTTTTAACATGCAGTCAAAATGTTTCGTTTTACGACTGTTTTTCAAATTTTCGTTTTGTTAAATCGATGGAGATGTCGCAAGGATGAAGCTAGTTTGAATGAGAGCAAGAGAGAGAGCCTTCAGTTTAGAGGAAAGTATAGAAATTTGTATGGGCACCAGTATTCAGTTTAGTGCATGCTCGGATTTCCAAACAGGGAAAACTCTGTCGCTTCAGGATTGATTGTCCTTGAAATCATCTGTGGCGATCGGTGAGTTGATAGGATAGGTTGCTAATGAACAACTCCTCTGAAGCTCTTGAATCACCCTTAGTGGTGGTGAAGTGTGGTAAGGTTGTTAGAAACAAACCCACTGATTTCTAATTTCGGAATACTTATTGATTCATTCGTGCCAGTATTTATACCCCCAAAAGGGTACATTTACGGGGTACGGGGACACGGTACGGGTACAGGGTTACGGGGACAACCGTTATTTTTTGAATGACCCATCCGGGCGGCCTATTGTATCAATGAAACTTTTCCTTAAAATTCCTAAGCCCTTGTTCGGATGGATCACCTTACAATTAACATAATGATTTCAGGTATAGCATTCCTATAATGATTCATCCGGGCGGCCTTTTGTGCTATTTTACCTTTTCTTGGCATTGAACCTGTTGAATCAACTTACAATGAATCACAAGTCGAACAGTGCACTACCCGGGACAGACTGTAAGACTAAATTTACTTAGTTTCCAATCAACCCTATATAGTGAAGAAAAGAATCCAAATAGCCAACAGCTAGCAACAGTTTCATTAGTGACAGTGAAAGCCATTCTGAACATTAATTAATAAATTTGATTAATTTATATATCAAAACATATTTGTTACTGATTCTCAATTAGAAATTCTTAACCCACTTACTTGTTTCTACCTCCCACAATTTTTTTCTCCTTCAAAAATTTGACTCAATTAAAATTAATCATTATTTATCTATTGATTAATATCTTCTGTCAATGTCAACATTGGATTCCTTCAAGTTTTGCATTTTATTCATATCAGTCAATCAACTTTTAGATACCAACTGCTGTCTGTAGCCAGGAAATTGAAAAAGAGAAAGAAAATCTTTTTTTATAATCCCATAAACGACGTCATAAATAAATTTATCCATATAGCTAAATATATTGATGAGTCAGTAGGTAACGTTGACTTTATCAATAACGGTGAAAGCCGTCTTTAATAATAATAATATAAAATGGTGGATGTCGATGCGTACATAGATATTTTTAGATTTTGGAACTGAGTGTGTTTCTTGGTTGGGTTGAGGGTTAGCTTAAATTTGAGTCCAACCATTTTCTAGGGAAATCGAAAAGGAAATAAAAAAGGTTGAACGATTTAGTGTAAAAAGTGAAATTTTCGGTGAAATAATTCTAGCTCGTTCGATTGAAGTTGTAAACTCATGTGAAAGAGCAAATCGTGAATTATTAAAATCGCACCAACATTTTGGTAATAATGATTCATTACCAGATTTTGGTTACGAGTCGTGAGACACTAATTATAACTCTAAGTTTATTTTTTTTTTTCATTTCAATGGCACTGCAGCCTTTGATAAACCTTGGCCTAGTCTGAATGTTTTATCAATTTTTGGTTAGCTTTACCTTTTGGACAACTGATAAAAGAGAGGTGGAGGAAGAGGAGGCGAGTTTCACCTTCTTGGTCGATGGCTTCCATTCAATGAGGCTCATTTCGTCTCTTTTCGGAGGCTGGATTCTTTCCTTGGGGGGTTTTTGAATTCAATCAGCCATATAGTTCTAAATAAAATGACCTTCACTGTCGCGGAAAAGGTGCCTGGACCTAATGACTTTTAAATACCAGTCTCATTTACAGTTGTATTTGCCACGTTAAGATAATTATAAATTCATTTTTATTAACTCTTTTTGCTGAATTTTTAAGAGCGATAAATTTCACTCGAATTCGCTAACGAGAAGCCGGATTCATGGCTCGGACCATGAGCCTTGATTCCAAGGAAGTTGTGATGAAACGATTAAAAAAGAAATGATCGCTTTAGCTTTTGGTATTAACGAACACCGTCATCCTATTTCAGGATCTTACCAACGACCACGCCATCCCAGTTCTCATTCCCCGTTATTAGTTATTTGAATTTAATTCAAATGGGCTTAAACGCTTTGAGATTGCTTTTACACGAAAGAGAAAGATGTCATTTTGTTTACGTGGGCGAGTACAAAGAGAAAGAAACTACTAATTCCATTACCGGTATTGTCCTACGGATTGTTATCACAAGCATTTGAATCAAAAGAAAAAAAGGCTTCTTTGTGTTACTTTGTTAATTAAAAGGAACATTTAGTCAGTTTTTAATTACATTTAACAATTCAAAGACAAAAAGAATTTTCTCCCCGACATAAAGGGAATTAATTAATTTTTATTTGTCGGTTGTCTTTCCCGATAATAAATTGTTTGAAAAGTTTAGTATTGTAGTTATAAATTATTTCCTATTAAAACGTTCGCATATCGCTTTAAACCGTGCTAACATTCAAAGACGCCCTGTCTTTTGTTATATTGGCGTAAATGTGTGTTTGGCTTTTACATTCACCCGTGACTTTGGGGAAGGAATCGAATGCGTGTTAGAAAATGACCGTGTGAGGAAAATTACCTTTCTCAATGATTGCCATAGAGCGGCAAACCACAAATTCATTGGATTTCATTCTTTTCTCCACTCTTTCAAACGGACACCTAACAATAAAAATGAAAGAATTGGTGGGTGGGTGTAAAACGCTGAGCCATTAAATGAGTTGAGGAGTCGAGGAAAGAACAAGACTTTCTCCTCATCAGACACCCCTTACTGATTTCTCAAAGATCTCTTTTGCATAAATCGAACATGAAAAAGATGCTAATTACAGGGCGAGATGGATTACCGTGATAAGGTTTAAGGCACGCATTTTACGATGGAGGTATGATATTTGAAGATGAGGAAGTGAAAGGTTTAAATTTCAAATTTTTAAATAGAGTTATGATAAGAATGATGACATGGTACTTATATTTATTATTGAACATTCAAAGAGTAACAGACATTTACAAGGTCTTAGAGTTCCCATATTTTCATAGAATCTGTCTTGTTGGGGTTCTATACCGGTAAACAGAAGTTGCTCTTTATTAGTCCAAATACTGATGTTCTTTCATTGTGGTTCCCTCACCCGCAATAATCATAATCACGTCGTCTAACTCTTGCGCCTCTCAAACTTTCCATAATATTGGCGAATTTAAGAGAAGACAACAACACCAGAAAACCGTTTTTACCATTGTTACAATCCTCAGAGATAGACTTGGGAGATTAAAAGCAATTTACGGAATCTGTTAAGGACGCCACAAACAATCACACTTTCTTCATTCAAAAATTTTTGTTTCAACAGTTTTATCTAAATCTAAACTTGTTCTTTAACTAATAAAAAGAGAGATATTGTTATTAAAGTTGAAAAAACCCCGCCGAGATTTACGATTCAAAGAGTTTTGAAAAGTCGCCATCTCGTCACACTGATAATAATAAAACGAAAGGCCTTATACAATATCACATAAAAAGTGCTTCCATCTTTCTTCCGAGAGAAAGTCTTTCCTTCTCCTTTCAAGTGTTTAACTGAGATAGTTTTATCTGTGTAAATATCTGTTTCTAAGAAAATAATGTAAATACATCTAATAGTGCGATTTCCAAAATGATTTCAGTCACTCAAATCCAACTTATCCTTCTTCTCAGCTCATAATTTACAATTTTAGGTAGAAGACACTGACCATTCGGGAGGTTCTAATGACTTTTATGAGTTCGCAAAGGTTGAGTCCTTTGAAAAGGATGATTACTTTGTATTTTTCCCCGAGTTTAATAATTTTATAAATCAGTTGTTGCCAAATTGAAAAGGAGCAACATATGTGGGCCA
Source organism: Columbicola columbae (assembly GCA_016920875.1). Lineage (NCBI taxonomy): Eukaryota > Metazoa > Arthropoda > Insecta > Psocodea > Philopteridae > Columbicola > Columbicola columbae. The sequence continues at coordinate 11,746,250 of JADMLL010000001.1, read as the reverse complement.
AATTCTCTCTCTCTACGAGGCTAACTGGGGTTAATTCGTTCTTCTCTAAATTTGCATACAAATGTAACAATTTTGGGAAAATTACCGCTGTTCCTCAACGCCGTCTTTTCCTTCTCTTATCTTTTCTTACCAAGAGGAAGGAAATATTTCGTTTGTATTTCTCATTGTTGTCTTTGTCCCCGTTTAACAAATCAAAACGTAATTTTTTGTTTTGCTGTTTTTATCTTTAACTTAAAAAAATCTTTTAGTTAATGTTGTTGTTGGTAAGAAGAGTGGTAAATTGTTCTGGATAGTCGAATACTACAGAAGTTAGGCTTCCGCGGCAGTCGAAGTTAAAACTAAAAAACGTTGAGAACTGGGTTTTTACACAGCGTCATGTTGTAACTAGAAACCAACGTTTCGTCCACTTGGGCAGCTGTGGACATCGTCAGGGTCCTACCCTGACGATGTCCACAGCTGCCCAAGTGGACGAAACGTTGGTTTCTAGTTACAACATGACGCTGTGTAAAAACCCAGTTCTCAACGTAGTTTTGGTGTTAAATACTACTTGAAACTAGGTTTTCTCTAACATAGTCCCCAAAAACTAAAATTAGTGCCTACCTTGAGCCATTAGTACCATTATTTATCACAACCGAAACGATTAAAACTTTTTTTGCTAATTAATAAGTCCTCATAGATTTTGCTGTTTATTTTACACGATTTTCTGTATCCAGTCACCAAAAATATTTACAGTGTAGTCATGCGAGGATATCCTAACATTTCAAGTCGCAGAAAAAGAAAAGAAGATGGAATCATATAAATGAAAACTGGACTCCATTAATGTCAGAGATCTTTGAATGAAACAATTCGATAAATAATTTCAGTATTTTCCTTGTTAGAAGACAACAAAGGCATTTAACCACTGGCTACGTGCGAAATCCTAAATTAAGGTCACCACCACTCGAAACGATCAAAAGATGAAACCATTTCTGACCAATGAGACAAAGTCGCGAGATAACGAACGAGAGCCCACGGGCTTGCCCTTTCCACGGTCCACGCTTCGAAATTCAACCACGTGGCAAACACATTCGCAAAATGGTATAGCAAGTGAGTTTGATCAATATTTTTATTATTATTTAATGCTCTTCGATGAAATGATTTTTAGATTTATTTTTAATTTACAAGGGTGGGTTCATCTCAATCACATGATTCGAATTTAATGAGTTTCCATTTAATATGGCTCCCAATTTAATCTCTTCGTTGTTTTTGAAAGCCTTTTTTATATCATGACACTTCCCTTGAAAGCTATATAGAGACCCGTTTTGGATTATCCGATTACATGAAAAGAATCCGCCCTTGTGAGACAGAAACGTCTCTGGAAGTTGGGGAGGAAAAGAAAAAGGCGGACAATTAGGTAAAAAGCAGTTGATCGTTGGGAGGCTATTGTGTTTTTGAAACGGCCTCGAAATCCGGAATAAGAAACTAAACTTTGCTTTTATTCAAACTGAAAACCAGGAAGAGTGGATTTTAGTCACGTCAACTCCTCTCATAATCAGCCGTTATGATATCCTTCCCTCAACATTTGTTTTGGGAAATGTCTGCGTTAAAAGTTTTCTCTTCTCCCACACTTTTTTCCTTTATTTTAATGAAAATTCATAAAAGAAAAACTAAACTCCAATTGTTCGCTTTTTGTTTTATCGTTTCCTCTGCTGTTGTTATTAATAATATTAGTCAATGTCAGTCAAAACGACTTCTTCTCTCCGAAATGTTTTTTGGCTTAATTTTTCTCAACAAACTTCTCTGGTTCATCAAAAGTTGGTTAGAACTTTATACTCGTAATAAACCCCTCATCTCTAAACTCATTTAGGTTTGTAGCGTTTGGTTATGGGGGTTCTGGAGCAATTCAAGTCCAATACTAAAATTTGCTGTTAATGTTTCCAGGTGGATTCTGGATACGTAGAGATGTTCTGGTTGCTGTTGTGAGGGAAGAATTTTGTATTATAAACTGATCATTCATATTTAGTTCATTTATTTGACGAATGTCGTGCTCAAATACCAACCCAATTCTGAAACCCTAGAATTTATATATACACTCATACCTCGCTATACGGCATTTCGCTATAACGGCCTCTTTCAATTATGGCACGTTTTCGATTTACGGCCTAAAATGTTTTCATATAAGGGCCCAAATGTGTCAAAGTACTGGTGCAGAAGTTAATTTCCTTCTCGAAATTAGGCAAAAAATTTTGGATCCAGAACATAATCTCGGTTTTGAAGGTGTATCATTAAACATCCTCCTTGAAACCGATCCTGATGTCGAACGTAGCTAAGAATAACAATGTTGGACAATTTTTTAAAGCCAGGCCAGGCTGGTAAGGATTTACCAGCAAAAAATTATGACGACAGTGATCTGTAGGTCACCATTTCTTCATCGTCTTCTGATCAAAGCCATTTTTAAAAGTTATGTATGTATACATACATATATTTTATGTAACATGAAGTTGTTTCATTTTTGTTTGTGGATTATTATTGGGTACATTATTTTATGTACAAATCTATGTACTTGTTATGTATGTGTTTCTGATTTAAGCGAGATAAAATGCATTTTGAATGACAAGCCATGTTACATTTTTAACAAATTCGGAACCAATCTCACTGAATTTGTATTAGAATACTTGATTCGTTATACGGCTTTTAGCTTTACGGCCAGGTTTCGTGGAACGTATCTAGGCCGTAAAGCGAGGTACGGTACGGGTGTATTCTCCAAACAAACCCTTAGTATTCGATCTCCCAAATGCTTATATCCTGGCTTCTAGAAATGAGAAGCAGTGTCGAAGTAGAAACTCACATCTAAGATCCCCAAATAAATTTAACTCACATGGATTTTTAATAATTTTCAAAACACCCACTCATAATGATACTAAAATTAGAAATGCGTCTACCCCCGCTGACCAAGTTTGATTATATACAAATCTAAGTTTATAGATCCCAAGGTCAATTACATTGGAAAAGATTAAAACCATTTAGAGAGAGAAAGAGTTCAATTCAAAAATGTTGATTCGACTTTGGTTTGTCAACGTTTATGCTCCTCCAAGAATTCCGTTATCAATTATAATTAGTAAATGATTTTTTTGTTTGTCCTGTTGATAAGCTTTGCGGTTTTTTGGGGTAATCAAGTTAAAATTTCGACACCAAACGGGTCGTGACGAACAAAGTTTACAGAGTCCACGACAAAAGTCGATTGTTTCATTATGAAGTAAACTCTTGAACATTGTTTGAAGAGATTTGCAATGTCTGCATTAAGTGAAAGTCCACTACGCCTTATACGAAGTATCCTTTTGCTCTTTCAACCTCGGTTAACCGTCCGACACTTCTTTTCTAAAAGAAATAAGATGAAAATTTGAAATCTTTTGTTTTTACCAGAACAATTATGGTTTCTCCCTTCAGGAAGGAGAAAGATTTGGAACAAAGAAGAGACAGAACTTCAATCAGGTTTTTAATTCATACTACGAATTTGATGAATTATAATAATAATAAAATTATTTATTATCTTGTATAGTAAAATAAAAATCAAAAGAAATTTATGCTTTTTATTTAAATTCAAAAATTTCACGAAGATTTTTATTGTGATTTCTATTCTTTAGAAAAATTTTTATTTTGAAAGACTTCAGTCAGCCTAACGACTTTTTCTGACTCCTTTCACTCTCTTCTTATTTAAATTAATTTGTTTGTAATTAGGCTTTGTCCAACTTCTGGCCCGCTTCCTTGCCATTTTTTTTTCTTTTTAAACATCACATCTTGTAAATAAATTTTTTCTTTCTGTTTTTATAATGTAAACAAGGGAAATTGTCTCAAACAAGTCGTGAGTGATTATTATAATTTTAATGAGATGAATGATTTGTTACAGTCAATTAGGTTTTAATAATTTTGTTAATAAACGGTTGTACAAAACTCTATTATTCTTTAGGTGATCCTCAACAGTGATTAAGGGGATTGTTTGGAGTTGTGGCGACAAATTTGAGGATAATTTTCTTTCAGGTTGGACAAATTCAGTCAGCCCACAAGCCGTATGGGTTTATACAAGCTATCAGGATTTCAGAAGGATTCATAAAAATTCATTAAATAAATTTATTTAGAATTCTCTCAAAATCTAATTAACTATAATTGGCTTAAACTCAATGTTTACAGACAATCTGATCCAACACTCTTTACTGGCACTGTTTCCCAGATTTTCCTATACACCCATACCTCGCTTTACGGCCTAGATACGTTCCACGAAACATGGCCGTAAAATGAAAAGCCGTATAACGAATCAAGTATTCTAATACAAATTCAATGAGATTGGTTCCAAATTTGTTAAAAATGTAACATGGCTTGTCATTCAAAATGCATTTTATCTCGTTTAAATCAAAATACATACATAACAAGTACATAGATTTGTACATAAAATAATAACAGACTAAAACCGACAGTAATCTATAAACAAAAATGAAACAACTTCATGTGAAAAAATATGTATATGTATACATATATAATTTTTAAAAATGGCTTTGATCAGAGACGATGAAGAAATAAAAACCTGCAGATCACTGTCCTCATCATTTTTCACTGGTAAGAATGGTCCTGGCTTTAAAAAATTGTCCAACATTGTTGGTCTTGCCTTCTTGTCTATTTCATTCTTCAGTTGTTTCTAACAGCTATTGGCTGAGTTACTTTCTCGAGAAACTTTAGCGCTACGTTCGACATCAGGATCGGTTTCAAGAGGATGTTTATTCCTTGTTCGAAACAGCAAAAATCTTTCGACAAATTTTTGATGTTATCTGTTTGGATCCAACAGGCTCCGTCCCTTCATCAATCCCAGTTCTGCTTGCACCTGAATAAGTTCCTCATATGAAAGAGGTTCCTATCAGCTTTAAGTAGATGAAGCACATGACGTTCGTTTAAACCTTCAAAGCCGAGATTATGTTCTGGATCCAAAATGTTTTGCCTAATTTCAGGAAGGAAATTAACTTCTGTACCAGTACTTTGACACATTTTGGCCGTTATATCGAAACATTTTAGGCCGTAAATCGAAAACGTGCCATAATTGAAGAAGGCTGTTATAGCAAAATACCGTATAAAGAACGGCCGTATAGCGAGGTATGAGTGTATTCTTGTCGAAAGATTCTATGGCATCAAAAAAGCTGCTTTTACAGTTTCTGAGTTTTATATATCTCATAGATATCCTTTTCCCTACAGATAAAAGACCCAAAATAACTGAGATATTTACAATGGGAATTAAAAAAAGAAGATTCTCAAACTGAATTCATGATGCAAGAGTTTTTCCTCTGAGATTATCTTGGTTTCCCTTTTTTTCAATGCCGAAGGTAGAAAAGAAAACGTTTTAAGATTGTGTAAAAATAAAAATTGAGCAGAATCACAATTTTTCATGAAGTTTCAGCCCGGAGGACGAAGAGAGAGAGAGAGGGCGAGAGAGAAAACTCCTGTTTGGTCCCAGGTGAATTTCCCCCAGATGCAAATCAATCCGATTGAAATAATTCAATACATAAAATTCTCACCATTTATCTTTTTTGATTCGTTTTCAAACCTTTTTTTTTCGAAAGTGTCGAGGGTTATTTTGGATGAGGACCAGACGGGACCGAAATCATTACTTCAATTTTGTTTGATTCCCTTCATTTTATCACAAGATCCCTTCACTTTTCAAAATTTCTGTAATTTTCCTTATTTTCAGTTCTTAGAATTGTTTTTTCCTTTCCATTTTCTTTTGTCAAAATGCAAAAACTTAAAATCATTCCCCTGGCTTTAGTTTACATTGTTCTAACAAAATTTCTGTCGATGGATTGTAGAAGTAAGGATAGGCAGGACCTTGAGAGCTTGGTTTGACACCTACATGAAGCGAATCCATCTACTTCCATACAACTATTCCCGGACTTAAAACTTTGATCTGTTCCCTAGATAAAAAAGTGTCCTTAAAGTCATACCAATTGTCCCATACACAGGTAGTAGTTAAAACAAAAAGTATTCTGCTTCCACGACGTTTTTCCTCTTCATTTTTCCTTAACAAACACTTTGACATCTTGTAATTAATTTAACATAGTGACATTCAATTTTCGAACAAATTTATGTGTTTTAGTAATATTATTTCGCGGTTAGGTGCCTCAGGTACTGAAAACTTAGGAAGTAAGGAGATTTTGCTTGAAAACCAAATATCCAAAGGCTTCTTTCACGTCGGATCTTATCAAAATCGCTTTTCATTATTCCTCGTCGTCCGCAACTTTGTCAGAATAATACGTTCGACGTTTCCGCTAATAAAATAGTAGTAACTAGTTTTTAGTTGGTTTCATTTGAAGTGAAAAAACCGCTTTCTTCGAATGATAAATACATGTAGACGCGTTGGAGTTGTATAAATAATCCTAGATGTTTGTTTAAAAAAGGAAAAAATCAAGTTATATGGCATTCAGCCAACTAACACAGAATTTGTGTTATCGGTTTCAGGTTTTACGAATGCCACAGTGAAAGTGGTTGATGCATATATTTAGCCACGGGCTAAGATTTGTGAGGCTGTGAGCAATTAGGCGGTTGCCACCGTTGTGTTTCTCTTGGCCAATTTCCTTCCAACGAGTAATCATGCTTCGCTGGTTCCGTTTGCTGCGGTCAAAAGTGAGAACCCATTTTTAAATAATGAATTTCGGGTTTTCATTAATTTCAAATTGTAATGATAATGATAATGGTTTGCAAGCTCTAAATAAAAACCTGAAGCAAGAGAGTTTCAAATTTGAAACAAGACAATTTCCTTAAAGTTTCAAAAGTTTTTATATAAACATCCTCAATATTCAATATAACGTAAATCATTTCATTGGGAAAGAGTCGTCTTGTATATTATGTCTTCTGGGTTTTCACTTCATGATGGCGGTAGAAGTTGAAATGAACTGTAGTCTTTTGAATGAGAGAAATTCCTTATTGGTTTCGCAGATAGCGAAATCAAAGTCATTCGAGCCAAACAATAAAATGTTAAAAAGCCAAGGATCTTAGCCATAGTTTTCAATAAGAGAAAAATTTTAATAAATAAATCCGCCGAGGTTTTCTATTGTACCGACCTCACGCAGTAATTTGATAAAGTTTTCCGCTCCAACTTGTGACCAATTTCAAACGAACACAAATCCATTCAATTAAAAGTCGAGTAAATAATATTATTTATGAATCCGTCTTTTAGGGAAACTTTCCTTATCCCCACTCGTACACATGAGCTCTAAGGAAAATAATTAATTAGCGTTGGGAATTAGCCTCCATGGCCACCCTAACACCCTCCAACCGACCCGAAATGAAATTTTCTAATCCTGACTCGATAACATTCGGCATGAGGCACTCCATTTTAACATTTCTATTTTGAATCGAGTGGAAGCCTTGACTTTCAGTGACCTCTCCATCATGACTCCAAGAATGGTGAGATCCGCAATTCCTTAGTCATGCTCGGATATCGCGTCGGGCCTGGCAAAATCATTTTTATCGTTTGTAGTAATTAAAACGGTTTCTTGCCGCCCCGAAAGTTTCTCCTTAGTGTTTCTCATCCGATAAATTTTCCGCCTTGTACCAATAAAGAAGAAAAGCCTTTACGATTTATTACGGTGTGAAGGAATTAGTCACACCAGTGTTCAACCACATAAAGTGAAAATTTTTTCGCCTTTTAAGGTGAAATAAAATTGAACTCGAATTTATATTAAAATTCGGCGAACTAGGTCCTTAATACTTTAAGTAACAATTGGAGTTACCGGGTCTCCTCCGTTGTCGGCTCGCCTCGCTGACTTCACTAATAAATTAACCGAATGAATTTAATAAATGGGAAGAGAGGAGAATGTGATTTTATTTCCAAAACACGAATTTCCCTTTAGTTTTCGACCGAATATGAACTTTTACCAGATAAATAATAATATTTATTAGACAAATAATCCTTTTTTCTCTTCCTGGAATTTTCTTTTCTCCATTTACGAGTCATGAAATTTTTTATGTTCGAACGAAACCTACTGAAGAAGGAAAACTGTGAACCGTTTCCTCTGCTTTTATAAAAGCTCCGCGCCATGTTGAGAGAAATCAAATAAAATCCTTCTCTTCCAAAATAAGAAAATTAAATTTTAAATTAGTTTGTAAGTCATGGCCACTCAAAACCGATGAGCTCTGGAAAACATGATTTATTACATTTATTTCATTTCCAACCTCTGGAAAGCTCTATTAAGCATAAATTATTAATGAAAAAGGAAAAATCCAATTTTAGAGAATTAAATTTAGAGAGTGTTCATTTAGATGATATGACAACCAGCTTTTCCTGACTTTATTATTAAAAAGAATTGGATAAGCGAACTTGAACTGATTGGTTTTCTAAACTTCGGTTGGGTATTGTTATGATTTTATTTCAAATTTCTGAGGGTTTTACAAAGTTTTGTAACGACTACAACACTCCTTTCTGTGATCTGGTTAAAATTACCGTATTTTAGTAGTTTAGTAGAAGATTCATGAGTCTGTATGGTTTAAAACATGAGATTGACCATTTGTAAAGTGGTTTACATGGTCATAATGAAGAAATTTTTTCGTTTCCCAGTTGAAACAAACCCTAACATACGGTTTCGAAAGGATAAAACCACAACAAAAACCCCGGGGACGACAATAGACGTTTTAGAAGAACTTTTTGGTGACCCGTTAATTCCAACCCGAACCCTCCGGTTTCCTCTTTGATGATCTCCGATTTCTTCTAGTGGTCTACTGAAAGAGATGGAATTATGTGAAGCCAAACGATTTAAAAAATTTAAGGAAAATATTGGTGCACGAAGAAACAAATCTGAAAGAAGAAAATTTGAGCTTCATTATACCAAACTCATCAGGGAGGGATCAGACTTAAAGTCCAGTGTCCAGACTTAAAAACTGTACAAAGCTACAAATTTATTTTTTAAGTTTAAAAAAAGTTACTGTCACTTCACGGAAGTCAGCCCAAATGTTTTCGAATTAATTCGTGATAATTTTGAAGAAAACGACTTCAGGGTGGGCCCAATTTTATTCACACAACGCCTTTAAGTGAAATGTGTCAAAATACTTATTAAAAACTAATTATGTAAGACTGAAAATATTCAAAAATATTATCAAGGATGAAAGTTTAAATAAAAACAAAAATTATAGTAATCAAAACCGTATTCAGTTTCTGTATTTATATTTTTGAATTGTAGAAAACTATTTTTATAAAATACTCATACAACAAATCGAAATATCAAAAATTATTAGCCTTTTAGACCATCCAGCTCAAATTGGCTCATTCTATTAATTTTTCTTTGCCTTTAATCATTTTAAAACCTTTTAGAGGCAACAGTTCCCAATCACAAATTGCAGAGCCCCGTATTTAAATTATAATCGTTATAAGCTTGAATATTTATAAATGAAAAGATGTCTGAATTATTCATCTTTGATGAAAATGAAGTAAAAAAAAACGAGTAAAGCTTTTAAAGAATTTTCTTAAGTCATACTTTCGTTGAATAATTAGAACTGAGTTGTTGCTACAGCACAAGACCTTTGTGTGAATATGTAAAATGGTTTTGGGTTAAAATTTTAAGGAGATACAAAAAGAAAATATAAAAACTGTATACCTATACCCAATACTAAAACTAATACACACAAAATAACCTGTGATTGTTAAAGAAGAATTGCCTTGTATGGATATTGAGCTAACCCAGAGTCTCCAACCGGATAATCAAGTGCTTCCTGTTCGCCAGAAGAGAGTGGTTCATTTGAAGGAATATCTGAAAGAATCGTATACCAAAGCTTGTAGAAGAGAAATCATGATGAATCAGACTAAACATGGAACAAATTATCACAGATAAACTGGACTCCCCATTCGCGAACTTCTGCCGGAAAGTCTTAACAATAAAAGAAGATGATGAGCGGACCAGATAAGGCCAGGTCAGAAGAAGGAGGAATGAAACCTCCAACACATTACACTATACACAAACATGGGTCAACACTAACACTCACAGATGAACACTTAACACAGCCGAAAATCTGGAAAGTATTGCTATCACAGGCAGGTCTTCCAGAGGTTTAGCAAGGCTATACAGTGGCAGACACACAAATAAAGACTAAAACTAGTGGTAGATAAACAGAAGAAAGAGAGAAGGGTAAAATTAGAAATAAATGACCCAAAGGAGAGAGGATCATTTAAATTTAATTAGTACTTAGATGATCCGAACATAAAAAAGGAAAATTAATAAACTTGGAACATCATCTTTGGATACATAAAATATAATTTCCAGTGACAACCTATTTTAAATAGTCCATAGAAAAATTAAACAATTTATTTAACAATTTTTGCAAAAATAAATTTTGAAATTGAATTGTTCTGTATTCATCCCAAGTGCTGCCTGCCCTCAAAAAAAGGAATCCAACCCCCATCGAAAATGAAGAAAATTGAAAAATCATTAATAACAGAAACGCTGCCAAGATTCTTCCTTTCATTAGAAGATGTAATTTGGCAACAAGGTACGCTTTCAAAGGTTTTTTGAAACGTTGCCATTTCTTTGAAAGCAAACAGGTTAAGGAAAAGAAACACTAAATTTTCATTTGACAGCCCTCTTTTAAATGGGCCTCGAAATAAAGGGTTTTTCATTTTTCGACGCACAAAATATTTTGGTTAACTGATTTAATTTTTTCTGGAAAAGGTTCTTCCTTCCGGAAAAAAGGGGGGAAAAGGTTTTGTTGTCGTTCCCATCCCCGCGGCTCTTTCAAAGCTTATCTCTTTCGCTACCGAAAAAGAGTCTTCGGGTAAACCTTCGATAATTCTGCTTTCATGCATGCTTCTGGGAAACATTTATCAATAAAATGAATCTCGGTGGCGTAAAGCATACGAAATCGTGGACGCTCATTAAAATCCCTCAGGCAGTGAGGATTAGATGAAATTATTTGACAGATTGAAAAATTTTAACTCTCGGCTTCCCGCTGGGTTCAATTCACCATTATTACGTTTTTCGTTTTCGTTTTCTAACATAGCTAATGAACACCGAAATGGTCTAAAATCATTTTGGAATAAATCTTAAAATGAATAGCTGCTTCTCCAAAAAAAAAACTTTTCGGCATCACTGAAGATGAGAAGAAGATTTGTTGTTGCGGTCACTTACATTTCCTTTCTTTCGAGATTTTTCCGAAATAATTTTTTTTCTCTTTCGGACAATAAAAGAAAATGGTTGGCATTTTACCAGATTCTTAGACTAGATAAGATGAAGTCTTCCTTCTCACACTGGTAGTGAAAAAGTAAGAATAAGCTTTTTCGTGAAATCTCCAGCTGACTTATTGGCTATTCAGATGATAGTTAAACGGTACTGATTCCAGAAGTCTTTTTTGTGACACGTAAAATGATTAGGTCTCTTTCTTACAATGACTAAAAATCACCGAAACATAAAACTATTTCAAAATATTTAAGATTATAAAAAAAAGTATATGGTATCCGGTGTTAGACAACCTTTCTGGTTTTAAATCAAATCCACTTAGCCTTCCTGTTGCCATAGCATAACGTTTGACGAATTAATTAGTCAGTTCAGTCAAATATTGACAGAAACACGATTGACATTTTACTCCAGAGCCAATTTTTTAAATACAAAATTAGAAGACATGTTCTTTCATAGCAGTTATATAACCTTAAACATCACTTTATAATATCGCTTATAAATCAAATTATGAATCACTTATAAAATCAATTTTAATGAACAGTGTGCATTACTTATGAAATTATTAGTCTTGCTAAAAATGTATAAGACGACAGGAATACGAGATTACTTATCCACAGGTCTAAGCTCTTTTTTTTATACTCGTAAACTTTATTCCAGAATCAGATCCAACAGTATTTCTGTATAAAATCAATTAATACGTGTGGAACGTGGAGTGATCACGTGATAATTAGTGAAAGAGCTGCGTGCTACTCACTATTCACCGATCAACGTCCTAGTCGAGTCTTTTTAGGATATCTGAAGAGTGTTTCAGAAAAAGAAAATTTGGATTTTAAGTTTAATAATAATTATAATAATGAGCACACTGTTCCAAAACCTAGGACACTAATGGCTTGCCAAGGTTTTGTTCCAACGTTTTCACGGTTGTTTGACCAATTTTTGAACGATTACCTTAACATTTCTCTCTTCGGCGGGGAGTGGAGGGCATTAGGCTTTCTGTTATAGCGATTTCAAGCTGGAAAAATAATTTAAAGGAGGATGGCTGAGGGGTGTTGGTGTTGGTGGTGGTGGTGGTTATTCACTTGAAGATGTTAACCGGTCTGAGTTGTAAACTGCTTATTTACTCTGTGATTATTTATTTGCTTGGGGAAGAGAATAAGGTAATGACCAGTTATCTGGTTGATTAAAGATTGGTAGAGAAGAAGAAGAAGAAGAGAAAAAGGTAGCTCGAGGTGCGTTGGAAATTTTTTTTCTTCTTCTTAAATTTAAAACATGCCACCGAGAAAATGATACATTTAGTTTTCCAACGTAATAAGGAAAGCTATTAAATCTATTTAGATTTGTAATTTGTGTTTTGTTTCTGGAATTGGATAACTAATTTTCCCCTCCAGCCGACATCTAGTAAGTGTTGTTGTTGTTCGGAGCAGAATAAAAATTTTTGAATGTGTGAAAGCATTTTAGGATATATTGACATGTAAATGTTGCCGGAATTTTTTATTTTGACTTGAGATTACGTGTGGCTGCCTTCTAAAAGAAATTCGAAATTGATTTGAATGCTTGATGCGTTTTAGAATGGTGTATCTCTATGATTATCGAATAAGATTGAGGTTCTGCAAATGTTTAGAAAACTTTTTGTAGGATGAAAAAAAAAATTGTTGACTCTGGACTTTTTTATTTTCTTTTTTTAGTCATCAGGGAAAGTAGGGTGGTGTTTCTATACAGTAAGCCGACATGGATTTGGGAGTTCAAAATTTGCATCTTTGATTGGGTTTTGATTTGGCCATTAACCTCCCTTTCGCAGTGGCTATGTTCCTGTCTTATTCTTTCTATGTTGCTTTCTCTTACTAGACTTACAATCATTTTTGGTGCTATAATGTATGTATACATATAAAATATTTGGGGGTTTATCACAAACCGCGTCACTGTCCCAGCAAGAAACGCACAGCACTCGAAACAGTAAAAAAACGCGCAGAGCACTACCCGGTAGTGCTCTGCGCGTTTTTTTACTGTTTCGAGTGCTGTGCGTTTCTTGCTGGGACAGTGACGCGGTTTGTGATAAACCCAAATATTTTACATCTGTATATAAATTACAGAAAACGACAGCGAAAGTTTAAACACTATTATATTTAGTACCAGTCTGTCCTTATGTACTAGTTTTCTGTAGTATCTCTCTCTACTCAGCGCTGATTTAATTAACTGTAGCTTACGTATCTTTTGAATACTGTTAATAGGAGGTTCAAACAACCAAAAACACATTACTCATACACAACTCAGTATATTCTTTCAAACTTATACAAACGACTGCTTGCTATCATCAACACAACCTACATGTTCTAGCCTGCGAGTCTCCAAACCCGCCACAACTTACATCAATTTGCTGCTAACAATAGTAATTTCTGTTCTTCAATGAGAAAACAATATCAAGTCACGGAAACGATAGAATCATGCTCAAGAACACGACAGCAAATTGTAAAACATAAAAAACATATTGAAACAAATGAAAAGTTGTGACAACAGTAGTTAGTCAAAGTCGACGCACCCTATAGTTGTGATCGTAGTTGTTTGTAATTTATAGCTAGACCAAGCTTGGAATCGCAAATTTTTTCTCTCAGTTTCCTTCAAATTAAATTATAAAATAATGTAAATAATGGAAGATCATTTTAATTATGTTCACTTTCGTGTAAAACGTATAACCTTATTAATTTTCTCGTGATCTCGTAAGCCTCACCAAAAGTGTAGGCTTAATTAATTGAAGAGCAAACAACGTGTCCTCATCTTCCTTTCTTCTTTAGCCTCATTCTCTCCTTTCGATTCCCTTTTACTAATTCTGTTACTAAAATATTTTTCTCCAAACGACGTTAGTTTTCCCTAGAACCTAACAAAGGGGGCGAAAGAGAAAGTCTACAAATTTGGAGAGTTTTTCCCTTAAAAAAATGACGAGAACAGTAACGAGCTTCTTGTTGTGTTATTTAGAAGAAAAATTTTTGATTATAAGTTTAAATAATAATGTTAGGGTAACACAAAGAGTGAAAGTCCAGGCCTTAGCTCTAGTCACAATTACAATGTAATCTTCTGTCTGGCAAGGAAGCTGCAGCCATTTTCGTGTTCAATGCTTCGCCTACTTTCTTTACACGGCGTATTTTTAGTTCCGTGTTTCTTTCTTTCTTTTTAACTAAATCATTTCACTAATGTCGCGTAACAGGAACAAATGTCTTCTCATAACACAAACATGTCCACAGACTAATCGTGAGTTTTCATTCTCCTGTGGTTGTATTTGTTTTTCGAATTTTCCTTCGCGATGGCAGGAAATGGGTGAAATTGTTTCCGGAACTCTGGAAGTGTAGTTCATGTGGAAAACAGGAAAAATGAGAATTCTTCTCTCATATTGAAATCCTTTGAAATTCATGAGAGTAAAAATTTCGTAGAGGAATTCGGGGACGAAACATGTTTTCCTTTTGAAAATTTAATATTTCTGAATAGAAATCATATTTCTTTCGGGTTTCTTCCTCGGTCGGATTTGTTCGTCACCACACTCCGGCAGAGTTTTAAAATAGTTCGAAACATCTTAGAACATACAGACGCTGTTGAAATTTGAGAATAAGTCATATGCGAAGGTTACAGAGAAGGCGGGAACAAAATTTTTGAGAATTTATGAGTGAATTAATTATTCTTTTTCTATGGGTCAAAACCCCTTGGTCGAAAAACAGGGCCCCAACCATTTATATCCTTGATTTAAATATAATTCACAGCGGAGAGGAAGTGGAAGCGATGATGGTGTGGGAATTTACAAATGAAAGTTGCTGACATACTCAGTCGTGGCTTGAATGAAAAACGACAGTTTTTAGAATAATAAAACATAAAAACACGAATTCTGTATTAGAAGATATTAACCGAACTGACGCTTCACAGAAAAAAATTTTAGGCGCGATTTCGATTCCTTTTTCCCCTTCATTTTTCTTTTGTGTTCTGGATATAAGCCTTATGTTGAAGTGGAACGTTGAAGACGAAGGTGAAAATGAAAAGGAAAAAATGATTAGGTCTCTTTTGAATTGGATTAAAAGTTGAAACAACATCGAAGTTTGGGATGTTCGTCTAATGAAGGAGAAAGGGCGGAAGAGGACGAGGCATTCACTGAAACTTTGGCCTTGGTATTCTGAGGTGGTTTCACATTCTTTTGCCCCTTTCCCTTTCATCTTATTTTCAGACAAAAAATTATTATTTCAAACGATTTTAGAAAAGTTTCAGGAGATGGTTGTGGTCTCAGAAACATTGTCAGGTCTCGTACCACGTTATTTGATATCCATAGTGCCTTTTTGATGTAATAAATGCTAAATAAATGTGTGCATTACTTTTGAAATGAGTACTTATAAGTGAACTAAAACAAATTCTTTACAAAATGATGTCTATGAGGTTGATCTTCAACCCTTCAACCTTGGAAAGGGTGGAAAAATACCCAGCATTCATTTATTACACACTCAGGCATAACATTGTCGGAACCAGGTTGTGTCGTTGTAGATGAACGAATGATGGGCAACAATAATTCCGAACGTATATTGATATATAAAATATTATTATAACTATAATTTAGAATCAAAATGGAAAATGCAAGGATCCTGAAAATGCGGAGCTCCGGGACTGAATGAATTTAGGTTCGGTTGTCGGCTACTTCATTTCACTGTACCCATTCCGGAATTAGGAATTTGGAGAACGCCACAAAATAAAAGTATAAGGAAAAAAATTTTATGAATTGACTTTCAAGATGGAGTTTTCTCCTTTTAATATCTAAACAAACTATTTCTCGGTTTTTCTAATAACCATAACTTTATTTACAAAAAGTATCCGAGCTCATAAAAGTTCCTGAGCAGTTTGATGATAGATCTAAGATTATGTTTCTTGCTTGAAACAAAACACAAAACAAAACTTAAGAAGAAAACATAAAGGAGAAAAATAAAAAATTTTATCTTTAAATTAACTTCTTTTTATTTTACCAAGACAATCTTGAAGTGGCTCGATTGCCCTCGAGGTGTTACATATCTTCTCTGTTAGCACTTTCAACAACCAAATGCTGACAAAGAATGACTCGCCATTTTAAGACAAGTCTGCTCTTGGGTTGAAAGGTATTTTGCATGACTCTTAACACTTTGAGACTTGATTCCTCCTCTTTTTGTTAAGACCTTTGCCAGAGAAACCTCTAAATGCTCTAGAACAAAGATCTTAGAAATGTTATTGCAAAATTATCGGTGGTATACTGAAACTAACACCTTGCGAAGAATGCAAGAGGAGAAGGTATCAAACCACAACAATGTATTTAGCAACGCTACAACTTGTTAGCCCGTCTAACAGGGTGGAGTTACATTGTCGAGATAAAAGAGAGGAAAAATATCAGTTTATGGTAGCCAGAGATCTAATTACAAGAAGTTACGTTAAATTTGTTAACATGTCTAAACTGTTAAATGTTGTTTTGGTTTTTTTCCTACTCGAAGAAGAAGCGAAAACAAAATTTAGCAGTGTCGCAACCTCATTAGGAATACTTCCAAAAGTGAAGAACATCAAATGACTTTCCCCAAGTGAATTAAGACGTTCTGAGGGTAAAATAACAAAAAAATAATCTTGGTATTAAGGAAACGCGTTTATAATGCCGCGCCGGGGCGTCGTATTGTTTATCTCCACTTTCTTGCCTCAAAACCAAAAAGGAAGAAAGGGAGAGAGAAATGGAATCGAAAATTAACCTTCACACGACAGCTATCACTAACCATGGATTCAAACGAAATTCTTTGAAAAATTTTTTCTTCTTAACATCTCGGCTGCAATCGACTCCCCTGAGATCTCGTTACGTAACTAAAAGGGGCGTCACTGCCTTCCATCTTGGCGACCCTAACGCATAAAAAAAATCTATTTCTGTTTCTAGACTAATGTCAAAGGCGCTCCGTTTGTTTTTTTCAAACAAAGACTCGTGATTTTTAGATATCTCCATAATCTCCGACTCCTTTCTTCCGATCCCGAATATTTCCTTTCTCACTTCCTTACTTTCAAAATTCTTGTGTCGTTGTTCCGAGCGAAATTTCCAACCGTTTAATTACCCTTTTAATTAACTGGCCCGTAATTTAAGTTTCCTTTTTTTAATAGAACCAATTACAAATACTAATTTACCTGCAAATTGTATTATTACTTATAACTCTTTGTATATTGCATTGAATCTAAACAATATTTGTTGTGTAACACTAAGTGCTCTAAAAAAAAATTTAACCGTCAGAGAGTAATGGTTATAACTTTGGTGGGGATCCTGAGGAACCTGAATCAGTGACTTGGTTTGATGTTCTAGATAGGCTTACTTTTTAAGGCTTCTTTCAATTTTGTTTTTCTTCTATTTCGATCGTGAGTTTGAAATCTAATTAAAGAATAATGAGGCGAAGGTTCTTTTAGGCTTTTGAGGGCTAATCAATCAATCTCTTAATAGGACTTGAACGCCATTATTATTATTATCATCAACACAATTTCCGGAATGTGTTTTACAATCCTTCAGATGAATTATAAATCCATTAGGTCTGACTTTTACAAGAGGAGTTTTTCACTTGAGGGTTGATGATAAAGAGAAAAACAAAATCAATAGGAAATCAGAATCTTATTTCTGGGATGTCGTGATGTTAACTTTTGAAATTGAAGAATGCGTATTAAAAGCAGGAAAGTTTCCGTGTGGTGTATAAATCATATTTAAATACTGTTTTGTTATACTCTTATCAACTATGAAATGAATTTCTTATTGTATCTTTGATTATTTTTGCGAAAGTCTTGTTTTACGCGCTTTGAAAATTAAATTTTTATTAGATATTAAATTGCTGTTTATTTCACAAGTGTACAGTGTAGTTAATAGTCCACAGTTTTATGACCAAATTTATTTCATGAGTTATGCACGTTTTAGTCGAAGTTCAACATCCATTCATTATCAAAATGAGTTGACAATTCGATAAGCTTCTGACATCCTCAGTGGTTTGCGGAAAAACCGAAACTTTATTTATGCTTCCTTTAGCCTTCACACTACCCTAAATCTACCTTTCCAAATCCATTCTTAAATTCAGTTCTCGGTAAGTACTGAAGAAGGCAACATGTGACACAATACGTGTGACGTATCATTTGAAATTTGTGACGCGGCGCAATAACCCAGAAACTAGGAAATAAGTCTTCCACTTGGATGGACAACGGCCGCGAAAGCATAATTCACGAAATCACTTGGACTTCCTTCTGGTTTGTTTTGTATCCGCCTAACCAAAGACCTTATGTAAACTTTTAAAGTTCACTTAATTTACAATTCTATTGAATGAGATTTCTATTTGTCCTTGAGCCACTACGTGGATTTATATTCTTGACACTTCGTCAAAACGATCCATAAATTACCATTTTGTTTTGTGTACATAACCTTTGTCAAAATATCCTCGACCAAGTTCAAATATTCCATTTTGAATACAAATTTCGCAGTAGATTTATTTCAGCCTTGTTCTTTTCTTATGTACATGAGATTCCACTAACTATTATTACTCAATAACTCTGGCCGTGTCATTCTTTTAGCTAAGTTTCAGTTTAAATATTTTAACGCGTCATTACACTCTAGTTAATGTTTAGGAAGGACACATAAATGAACACTTGAAATCCATAGTCAAACAGAAGGATCGGTGTCACTAGCAGCTCTTTCGAGTTAAAGAAATTAGAATCAAAACTCATTCCCTCATTTTACGCGTTTTAATTTCTTGGCTTCGTGTTCTGACATATTCTGAGAAAATCTCGAACGAAAACCCTTTTTTCTCGTTTCTAGTTAATTATTTCAAATAATTTAAAATATGAATAAGTAAATGGCAATGACAGGAGCAGAACATAATAAACTTGTTATAAAAAGGTTTCCCCTAATAAAAATTTTATTTATGTCTAATAAATGTTTCAAGATTCTTTCACAGACTGGGTGTTAACTTAGAAAGGCATCGCTCTGCTTTAAAGATCCGTGGATGGATGTCGATCATTCGGATTTTGTTTGGTGAAAGCTCTGAAAATGTTTCGTTTGATATCGTGAAGTGGTTACGTTGGTCATATCAACAGACGAAAATTTGCTAAAAATGCCATGACTGTTGCCAGGTGATAAATAACCCGTCGGATTCTTTTCCAATTCACAACTGTCACTATTTGATAGCCTAATTGAGTTGATCTCTGAATGGGGTAGATGAACAATGAAATTGCGTCGCACTAATCTTCAATCAGATATAATTCATTTCAAAAAGGGTCAAGCCGGACATTTTCATGTTTTTATCCATAAATGTCAGGTATTTTTGGTGCTCCTCGACCTCTTTGTTAAACTTCGTCTATTGTGAGAGATTTTCATTTTGAAATTGGGCTGGCGTACTTGACAACTTTGATTTCGAAGTGTTTCTTTGTTGTTTAAGCAAATGTGGAGGGAAATCTTAGAACAATTAGATACGACTAACTGCTAACTCTTAAAATCCAACACTAAATATTATAAACTCTCTAGTACCCCTAACCCTCCAACGATGACATTGTCTGCTATCGGTTAATTCAAATATTCCATCACCGAGTATTACACGTAACAGATAAATGCTACCAAATTTGTTGCTGCTGTAAGAAAATTTGTTTTTGAAAGAGCTCTCCCCACTCCCAGGCGGAAATAATTATAACTTCAAAATTTCTTATTTAATTGCTGATTACTTTTAAATTCATCCCTCTCACAGGGGGTTTTAAATATCTCTGTTAAACAAAGAAGAGTAGATTTTGTTCCAGCTCATTTACCTTTAAAAGTTTTTAGACAGTTTTAAAAATATTTGCTTCTTTTCTCTTCAACCGTAAAGTAAACAATCAAATAAATATAAGGATGAAGTCTTGTTACCATTCTACAGCGGTGATTACTAAATTTGGACACTTTGACCTCTTGGGTTCTATCACAAGTAACCTGTCGATTCGAGACTAACTTCCGCACATATTAATTGGATTAATCGGCTAACCTTAACATATATTAAGCTGTCTGTTTGGGTCTTCACTACGATGTAATTGAAACTAAATTTAGGTTTCGGTGTATTTCTGTTCTTTTTCATAATCCACATAACTTCTGGATTTTTTTACGCGGTTTGTAATACACTCATACCTCGCTATACGGCATTTTGCTATAACGGCCTTCTTCAATTATGGCACGTTTTCGATATAACCGCCAAAATGTGTCAAAAGTATTGGTGCAGAAGTTAGTTTTCTTCCTGAAATTAGGCAAAACATTTTGGACCTAGAACATGATCTCGGCTTTGAAGGTTTGAACGAATGTGATGTGCTTGATCTACTTAGAGTTGATAGAGAACCTCTTTCATATGAGGAACTCATTCAGATGCAAGCAGAACTGGGATTTGATGAAGGACAGAGCCTGTTGTATCCAAACAGTTAACATCAAAGAATTTGTGGAAAGATTTTTGCTGTTTCGAACAAGGAATAAACATCCTCCTTGAAACCGATCCTGATGTCGAACGTAGCGCTAAAGTTTCTGAAGGAAGTAACTCAGGTATTAGCTGTTAGAAACAACTGAAGAATGAAATAGACAAGAAGACAAGACCAACAATGTTGGACAATTTTTTAAAGCCAGGACCATTCTTACCAGTGAAAAATGATGACGACAGTGATCTGCAGGTTTTTATTTCTTCATCGTCTTCTGATCAAAGCCATTTTAAAAATTATGTATGTATACATACATATATTTTTAACATGAAGTTGTTTCATTTTTGTTTATAGATTATTGTCGGTTTTGTGTCTGTTATTATTTTATGTACAAATCTATGTACTTGTTATGTATGTATTTCTGATTTAAACAAGATAAAATGCATTTTGAATGACAAGCCATGTTACATTTTAAACAAATTTGGAACCAATCTCATTGAATTTGTATGAATTTGTATTAGAATACTTGATTCGTTATACGGCCAAGTTTCGTGGAACGTATCTAGGCCGTAAAGCGAGGTATGGATGTAAATGAAAGCCTAGAAGTGTTTGAAAATTTACCAGAGAGTCAAAAAATGTAGTACTAATGTGTTTATACAAATTATTACTCTGAAAGTATATTAGTTCCTATACTTGTTAGGAAATTTGGCTCTAAAAAGGAATCTCAGTCGTAGTTCTCTAACATTTGAGTCTGTCAGCTAATGATTTTCCGGACCACTGTCACAGAGAAAACTTTTTTGTTCATTATTATCAAAGGATTTCGTTGAAATTGCCTTTTAACAGTAAAAAGCACAGTGGCGAGTGTTTGCTGTCCCATTCAAAAAAAGTTAATAACAAGCTCAAAGAGTCAAAGAGCACAGGGGAAAAAAATTAAGGTTCATTATTTAGAAACTTTTATTAAATTTTCTTCTATATGTGTGAGTTTTCCAGAAATTTGATAAAAGCTCATAATTTCGCGTTCATTTTCATTAAACTTATTTTTAGTTAAAAATGATTGATTGATTTTTATTCAACATCTAATTTTTCTTGGGGAAAAGTTTTTCTTTCTTTCACTCGCCAATCGAACAACTTTCTTCTTGCTCCTTCCTCTCAGCAACTTGAGCGTGAAAAATATTTTCGAGAAAAATTATTTATGAGTAAATTGGTTTATGTATTCTCGACGTGGTTTCCTCACCCCTTGGTAAGTTTACGAGGCCTTTAAAAGTCTTGTGCATACCGTGAAAATCGAGGACTGAGGACCGGGGAAAAGAGAAAAAGGCCGGAGATGTTATACTGGACAAATCTAATAATGATCCCTTTTTAAAATTTTCTAAGGAGATGAATGAAGAAAATGGGAAATGGCTCACTGGGGTGATGAAAATTTTCTGGGGTGAATATTTTATCTCTTAAATGTTTTCAGCATGAAGCGGATGTATCGAAGTCGGCTTTAGCTTTCATGACCGAACGAACGCCGGGTAATCAGCAAATCCATTTTCTCTTTCTACTTTCGCTTAAAGTAGACGAATTCTCGCTCTGGAAATTTATAAAAAATCATTTCTCTCTCTCTCTTTCTTTTATTTCGTTATATTTTTATAGATAAATATCCGGTTGTAGAAATTCAATTTCCTCAGGATGACGATAGTTCGATTGGAGTGAAAGACAGGAAGTGCAATTTCCAACGTTCAATCAATTTTGTTTTTAGCTATTTCCTCCTTAGTAGAGGCTCTAAAGTTGTTGTAATTGTCGTCTTGTTAATTAGGATGAACTGATTTGAACCAAACTTAGAAGCTTATACGCCAAAAATTAAAGAAATCAATTAAAGTGCTATTAAGGACTAAACACTATAAAGTTGGATATATATTACTGTCTTCTATCTATAATTATTACCTAATTAAGCATAAAATAGTTTCATATCAACGAAATGATTTGTCTTCTTATATTGGTGGTGGTTTCAATCCCGTTTTTCATCCTTATATTTGGGTATAACAGGATGCGGGAGGAGGATTCGAACTCAGGACCATTGGCGTCCAAGTCAGGAACTTAACCACCACCTCCCACATTGTCTTCTTATATTAAACAAATAAATAATATTAATTACGAAATGGTTTGTCTTCTTATATTAAAAAAATAAATATAATAAATTATAAATAAATATATTTAAAAATATATTATATTATTATTATACAATATGTTATACTATTATAAAAAATAATTAAAAATAAATAATATTACTTATCTCGTTTGAATTTTAAAATTTACTATAATAATATTAGAGAGTGAAGTAAAAATATATTTAAACTAAAGTAAACAAATAGTAAGGGCTCATTGAGAAAATTGTTAATAAACAGAAATAAATTAGTAAATGATTCATTTTATAAAAGTATAGGTGACAGTGAATATTATATTAATATATATAAATTAAATTTATTACAAATTTTGTGAGATCCTTATAAAACGAGGTCCTCACAAAAATAGGCGAGAAATTACTTTGCTGTAGGGCTACTCGAGAATTTAACCTTCGTGAAAGTGTGCAATATTTATGAAATAACCACCAGGAAACAATGATACAATATGTATATGACACAATTATATTAAAAACGAAACTGTAATTTGAGTCTCTCTCAGTCTGCTTGGTTTAATTTTGATCGGATGCTGGATTTTAATTTTGATCTCATACGAAGGGAAGATGATGAAGAGACTTTTTTTAAGAGACTTAGAAAGGGCTTAAAGTATTTAGAATGTTAATAGGATTCACTTTCAAATCCTTTAGATAGAAAAAAAATTAACTTCCATGTTTTTTTTTTGTTTCCAGGTCGCAAGGTCAGATGTTCGCACATGAAGAAGAAACGCCTAAATCATGTTGCGGGGTAGTTGTTACTCAAACCGTTTCAATCCGATGGTTTATCGTCATGATATCTTTCGTCGGGACTTGCTGCGTTATAGTTGGCACCGTTCTCGGCGCGATGAAGGCTAGTGGTAGAGAACACCTAACAGTTTCCCTCTTAATGATAGGTAAGTATGACATAAAGGACGCACCAGTCTTCGAAGAAAAAAATTTTTAATTTTTTTTTTAAACTCCAATCAAGCTCCATTGTTTAAGACGCGCTATTGTGTGTCGGTTTTTTGTGTTTCGAGAAAAAAGTGACGTAGCTTCCAACCGATACGAAACTAGTCAAATATTCTTGTTGAGTACATCCTCCGTTTCAAGGAAAACCTAATAATTTCACCTAATTTTGAAATACAAAGGAAAAGTAGGAAATGAGGCAAATCCTTAACTGGAAGATGGTGATGAAGGTCACATTTTATCTGTCTTCCTCGGTTTTGCCTTTTTTTACTGTAACTTTTTCCCTTCACCAGTTTAACATCCTAATCAGATTGCAAGGGAGAGGATTTACATTTTTAAAAGCTGACGTCTGCATGATAGGGAGGATTACGTAATGATGCACAAGTCAAAGAGAGCGACTGTTGGGTGTGGTGCTTATATCACCCCTTCAGTGTTTAGGGTATGCAACTAACTTGAAGGCGGTTAGGGTTGAAAAAGGCGAAACTTGAAGACGAAGTGAAATGTAAAAACTAAAATCCTTTTGCCTCGGTCACATCTAATCCTCCAGTTTAGTCACGATTAGTGTATTCTTCAATGTTTGATTTCCTTGGTTTATTATAATTATATTATTATACTTTCGTAGTATATTATAATTAATATTTTATTATTGAGTTTCGATTCTGATTTTTACGAAAGTTGTATAAAGTTTTCATATAATTTCTAATTATTATAATATCTCGATGCGAAGTAAACCTAAGAAGTAGAGAAATAGTAGAGAAGAAGTAGAGAAATAAACCTGACAGAAGAAGACTTCGAAAATAGGGAAGGGGTAAAGAAGAAGACGAGTAAACACGAATTCAAAGAACAAGAAAAACTAAAAACAGGAACAAAGTGGACCACAGAGAAAAGAAGAACATAGCAGAAAAATGAAGGAATATTGGGCAAAGAGGAAGGCAGAAGAGGCAAGAAAGCGGCTGTTGAAATAAACGTGGTCCTAGAAGGCCGAAACGAAAAAAAATAAATAAATAATATCACGATGCAGTTGGTTGGTCCCGTCTTCTTTAATTTCCCAACTGACTAGTGATTAAACTCATCGTTCAGAGCGTTAACTTCTGTCTTATTCTGCTTACAGAAGCAGTAATCTAAAAACCCAGACGAATGCACAGTCGACTGTAAATCACAAATTAAACGAACTGTCTAACACGAACAGAACTTTCAAAATTTTGAGCGCTTCGCTGAAAAATAGGTTGACGTTGATTCTGTCAACGATTTGATTATTGACTCGTCAGAATTTGCAACGATAATGGAGTCGAATTCCTTCGCATCAGAACATTAATTGAATTGAAGGCGCGAAAATCAAACGAAATGCAGTCGGATTTTACTGTACGCGATAAATGCGAAGCATAAGAATTCACGCATCTTAATTTTCGCGTTAATCACACCATAAAAAAATAGGCGCAGGGTTTTTTAATTCCAATAATAACGCATAACTTCAAGTAAAAGAATTCAGAAAATAGCGTCAAAAGTTTCCAGACGTGTGTGTGCATATGGTCTGCAATTATTATTGCTACGTGATAATGATTTGAACAGCTTGAAAAAGTCCTCTTACAACGTTGGTATTTAGAGAAAAGGTTGAGTATTTGGGACTTGTAGATATGCGAAGTTCCTTAACAAGCTTTATTGGACTGACATATCTTAAGTTTCTTAAAGTGCTTGGGTTTGGTCGTGAGTTCAAATCCTCCTCCAATATTCTGTTACTCCCTTAAGGGTGGGAAAACAGGACTAAAACTAAAACTAAAACTAATTTAATGAATTTTAGCAATCGTTAAACACAGAAATTGACAAGAATTAGTATTATTTTGACTAGTATTGGTATTCCTCTTTAGTATTGAGCTCTGATGTTCGAGAGGCAGGTATATAACTTCACTGGAATCCCATGATTTTGAAAACGACGACTTCAAATTGATACTGAAGCTTAATATAAAATTTTTATTTGTTAAAAATAAACACAGTATAGGTAGTTTTTAATTATACAGATACTCCTGTATGTGATTGTTCTTCGTAACTACCCAAACTCCACCAGAACTCAAAGAGAAAGATCACACAGGGTTTGGGTATCTAATCTCAAAATCATCAAATTTAAGGTTCAGTCAGTCCAAAAGGATATTTGGATTTGAGATATCCTTGGCACGAATTTTTGGTTGTTAACGAGACGCGTTGTTGGATACTTTCAACCGGTCACTCAAACACCGTAAAAACCGATCCGCACAAAACGAACCGAATCCCAGGATTCGGTTCGTTTTGTGGGGATCGGTTTTTACGGTGTTTGAGTGACCGGTTGAAAGTATCCAACAAAGCGTCTCGTTAACAACCAAATAATTCTACAAATTATACGTACATAGCTTCATTAAAATCAGCCACTACAGTATAAACAATATCATATTAAAATAATATCAATAAGACAGGAAGTCGAAAGTGACCATTTCCTTAGAGACTGTGTGTTTCCTTTAAACTCCATCTCGAATGGTTCATTGTGTTTTATGAGAATTAGGCTTTGGTAAATCACCTCACCGAAACCAGATTGCACAATTACAATTGTAATAAACCATAAAGTAATGACCGCGAAAAGGAAAAAGAAAATCACGAATATAAGTAATGAGCAATCGGCAAAGATGTACTTAAATTGGAAATCGGAATTTTTTTTATTATTATTAATCCCTAATCAGTGAGTTGATGTTTCCAACAACATTCACCAACCGTCTGATTTAAGGTAGCGTAAGCATTAAGCATCCTCATTCACGTCACATAACAGGTGTGTTCCACGGCGAATAATAAAAAAAAAAGGAAAACTGACTGACTCACTGACAGAATTGACGTGGTGATTTTTGTTTAGTGGATGTTATTTTAAAAAGAGCT
Organism: Columbicola columbae; assembly: GCA_016920875.1. Lineage (NCBI taxonomy): Eukaryota > Metazoa > Arthropoda > Insecta > Psocodea > Philopteridae > Columbicola > Columbicola columbae. The sequence continues at coordinate 11,719,664 of JADMLL010000001.1, read as the reverse complement.
CATTGTTAACGTTTTCTAGGACTTTGGCAGTGAATACGATTTCGTTACTTGATATGATGTATGATAAACAGGAGAAATCAGAAACAAAGAAGTTCGAACAGAATCAAGGATAGATCGCGTTGAGATGACCTTCAAATGCCAATTTTTGAATACGAAATTTAGTCGAGAATGCTCTGAATTTAAAGAAACTCAAATCGGATACGTCGGCGTTTTTTTTTTAAGTCTTAATGATCCTTGACAGGACACACTGAGCGGATTCATATTTTTCCTCAATCGTAAACGTGTTCGAAAAGAAAGCCGGAGAAACAAAAACCCGTCCTTCCGATGATTAATTTTGTATTTGAAACCACAGCCTTCATTTTTTAAGGAATTAATTCCACACGAACTCACTTTCAAAATCAGAACTAAAACATCTCAATTTTTTTTTCTTTTAATCCCCTCATTTTAGTGTTGGTTCTGTACCACTTTGTAATGTTTTGTGACTTCATTTCTGTCTGACCCAAAATCATTTTTTGTTCATCAGAGTGTTAAAGCTTATTATTTACAAGCAACGTGTTTTGTGTTTTTTGAAATATGTGTACATAACATGTGCACATAATATAAATAGTGAAGATAGTCGTGTTGCAGTACTTTTTGAGGAAACTGTTTCGTTTTGACACGATTAGAGCTCTGAACAAAATAGTCAGTTACAGTGGAATTTCGCGTTTGAAACCTTATCAGTTGTTTACGTCATACGTCGAAGGACAGGAATCTTAGATAGTGACATGAAAGCGTACTATTGGCGTGGTAGACGTGAAACAATTGCTAATCCAAAATCTCCTTCTGTTTGATTAGCGACACTCCTGAAATTGACTGTAGCACCTTTTATGAATAGAATGATTCTTGCTGAAATAAACGATATGGAACAGCTACTCTCCATTTAATTGTAGTTTGAGTAGGTCGGACTTGAATTTATTCCAAAATTGTGAAACCTTTGTCAGAGTATCAAATAAAACTTAAACAAATCGGAGGTGGGAGGAGTAGTGTAGTGGTTAAGTTCTTGACTTGGACGCAAAGCATCCTGTTATACCCAAAATTTAAGGGTGAAAAACGGGATTAAAACCACCACCATTTTTAAACAAATCGGAGTAAAGTGACAATCCTTTTCTAACACGTTCTAGAAATCTTTAGAAAAGAGTAAAGAACAATTTTATATAAATTAGAATATTAAAAACAAAAATACAATTGTCCACTACAATAACATTCGATAAACATTTTAGAAACTCATCTTCCATGCTGTACAAGGGTCATGTTCAGGAACTGAACTTATTTTAAGCTAGAGAGACAATATGACTTATTTCCAGGATTAGTTAAAGAGAAGTACGGAAAAGCCAAGCGGAAGGCCAAGGTCCACACAGGGCTGTGGAGCTAATGGAAAATGGATTAGTGAAAACTAAATATGAGCCTCAGACTTTCTGCATTTCGTTTCCTGACTCTTTAATCAGGTCTAGCTTAGATCTGTCAAGATTTTGAGAGCTTGGAACTAAAAGAATTTTGGATGAGAATGAGTGGTGTTGTTCTGGTTCTTGAAGAGAACCTTGTTTTACATCTCTGACAAAGCTTTACCAAAAAATACCGATTCTACAATATATAACTCATTATAATTGTTAAAAGAAGATTACTCTTACAATAAAAACTCGTGTTTTCTAAAATATATATATATAACAACCTGTCACCTTAATTTCTTCATCCTGTCTACAAACATGACTGAAAAAGAACCTAAAGTTCTGCCTAATAATAACACCTTAGTTCCAAATAATCTTTTTGTGCAAAACTGACTTCTTCAAACTCAAATTGAAAAATTGAGCCTTGGCTTAATCAGAATATGAAATAAAGTTTTGTAGAGCATTTCAAAAATGATCAATTTATACTTTTCAAATTATAAACTCATGCAAATATGGTATTTAAAACCTTTACGGAATAAACAACCGAAGATTTTTAGGTTATAATGACCAAATACGGTGGTACGCCATTGACTGGAAAGCGTCCTTTGATGTAGGTTTCAAACGAATGGGACGCGTTCCATTTATGAACTGATGTAGTCAGCAATGATTTAAATTCAGCTGGTATTCTATACCTACCAAAAAATCAAATGGAATGACGATTCTCAAATGCGGAATATTGATGAATTTGTTTTTAAAAAATTTCAGGTGTTGGTATAGTTCTTGTAACCGTTAGCGTTGTAGCTTGGCGATTGACGTCTCAGAATGCTCCGTCATGCAGGTCGATGCTTGGTCTTCGGGGTGGTGAAGACTCATCTAATGAACCAAATCAGAGATTCGTACCTAGAATGCCTCCTAGTTATGGAAGACCGCATCATCCTTATGCAGGTATAATATCAATTACTCTTGTCTTAAAGTAAATACTCACCGAAAAGTAAATATAAAGCACTTTGATATGATTTAAACTCGAGCCAGGTTTTTTATAACATGCCAGGTAAGATTTCATCTTCCTTGAATTCTCCTGATGTAATTTTCAGTAAATATTGGGCTTTATGACTTATTTACTTAGTACCCGTTGAGAATACTCGTTTATTTATTATTCTGTTTTTAAATTCCAGCAATGATGTATCCAGAGTTCCAGTATAGACCCCCGCCACCTTCATATCAAGCGAGTATGCAAGAGTATAGACTAAGATTGCTTCTGTTGGAAAGGCCAAATGAAACAGCAGCAGGACTGCAAGCAGCTATGTCACCACCCCCAACATACAGATCTCAGGCTGGAAGCACTTTGGGTTTGAGGTAAAATAAATAATTTTGAAACGTAAATTGTTCAGAGTAATGCTAGTTAACATAAACCGATTGATATAAATAAAATAAATCTGTTTAAGGGCGCCGACATTATGTAGAAGTCTACCACAATCGGAGTACAGTCATCCACCAAGTTACCGAAGTAGAACCAGCTCAACGAGACCTACGTTAGATCCCAATGGAGATACTCTAGGCTCTGTCAATCACAGTAGGAATTCGTCTCTCTTAAGTCACGTTAGCGATCAAAACGGGAATGTGTCTCAGGCTGTTGTCAACGTCATCAGTGTCATGGGTAATGGATTGGGTTAAGTCAAATCATTTTAGAACATAAAAACGTGAATTCGGTTTCACCCAGTTCTAAAACTTCCTTTAACTTAGAAAAAAAAGATTTTTTTCAAACAAAAGAGGAAATTTAAAAAAGATTAGAATGGTCAATGAACATCATAATGAAAATCATCCAAATTTATGGTTAATTATGTTCGGACATATGTTACAATCATCTCGAAAATGGTTTTCGAAGTTAATCACAATTCTCTCGAGTGTGTCTAATTCACAGTGAATATGGCTTCCTCGCCCATAATTCTCTCTCAGTGTGAATTTCTAGACTTGTGGAACAATTCATGCATCATTCTCCTCTCTGATTGTAAACTTATATCAAAATTCTTTCAAACCCGCAGGGAACACCGTGGATTTACATAGAGGAGACACGGATCTTCAGATAGACAGCATCAAATTAGGAGTTGACGAAGAAGTGCCTATACCGCCTCTACGAATGCTATTGAACAAAGGAAAGAGATCTCCGACCACGTCATCGGAAGACACTAAATCGGAAAACGTCAATTTAGTAACGATAGTAACAGTATCGGATAATAATTCGGCGCCTAATAGAGACCATTCTGTTGAGAGTGATGTGTTAGCTCATTTGTGATTAACTTTTGTTAAAACTGCCAATTCTAAAAGACTAATTAATTCAATTTGTGTATTTTCATGCATTTTCAATATTAATGTATACATTAATATTAAATATATGTTAATAGTATAAAATAACGCTGGTGTGTTATGGAATGCGAGTTCACAACCAGGTGGAATCTTATCGACTGAAAAGAAAATGGAATTTCCAAACAAACGAAAGTAGACAAAACTGTTGGTGAAAGGTTTCCGACCAGAGAGAGAGTTGGGTTAACAATGTTCGATGGAGATTGACAGGCAGCTGACTTACCAAAGAAACAATACATCAGTTGTTTTTCCCTTTTTTACCATTTTCAAATTTTCTACTTCCTCGACCTTTGACATTTTAAACAATAGCTAAATTCTTCATCATAAATTTTGTCGAGCAAAGCTCTTTTCAAATTTCATGAGCAGCACCTCATGCTTTTCACATCTTTTTTAATGAGGAAGCCCTTTTCTGATTCAGCTTAGGTTTTGAGAAGAACACAGTAAAAAATTTTCTTTCTATACATAACAAATTTATGATACTAGTACTGTTATAGTGTTCGCTACTAAATGATCGGTATGATTCTTCTACTTCGAAAATAGTCGTGGGAGGAGTAGTGTAGTGGTTAAAGCTCCTGACTTGGACGCAATGATTTGAGTTCGAATCCTCCTCCCGGATCCTGTTATACCCCAAAAAAGGGTGAAAAACGGGATTAAAACTACCACAAACAACAAAACAAATTGAACTACAACAAACTAAAACAATTTGTGGGCAAGCTCAGTGTTGATTGTTTAGTTTTTAGGGCAACAGCCAACTTAATACTGGCATTAGTATTAATGGCGTCGAAAACTTAAAATTTAGGCAGTTCAGTTGCCTTGGATAAAAAAATATACAGTATATATTACTCCTAAAATCTGAAGCAATATGATAATTAGTCATTTTCTTGGACATCCTATTAATTATGTACATGTTGGCACCATTTACAAGCCTTTTTCTAACTAAAAGGAAATTGATAATGAAAGTAAAGGTCTAAATCGCACTTTAGAAAACAGTGATCACTTCCTAAGCTGGAGGTCAGTGTTTTTAAATTTAATTAATTATTATCATAATTTTATAATTAATATTCAGTCTTTTGTCAAAACTGAGGGTTGTTCATTACTCGTAGGTTGAATTCTCTCTAAAGTTTGTAGAAAAGTTGTGTTTGAAAGAAAGAAATTTTTCTAGAGTGTAAGAAGTGTTAAATAAAATGTTTTGAGATTTTCACATCCGGTGTAGCTACTTCATAATATTCTTAAACAGGCCAAAATTACTTGTGTTATCGTATTAAGTTTGAATGTATTTAATAAAATTTTATATTTAAATTTTTATGAAGAAAGAAAAAGCGAGAAAATCACTGTCCAGGTTAAGATTTGAAAATTTTAAGTATAAAATGAAAGATTGTTGTTAAATTAAAATGAAAGAAGGAAGTACAGATCAGGATAACAATTCTACAATAGTTTTTGTAAAGGAAATGATGATTTCACTTCTGTTAAAAGTGGTCAAAATAAATTAGCCTCTGTAAAATATAATAATTTGTGACACGCAAGAAATGAAATGAATACAGTATGAAATGGAAAGTTAGCACAATTTCAAAACAAAATCGTTTTGTAAAAGGCTGCAATTTGCAATTGGTAACTTAAATTAAGTTCTGTCACTGCATCTGGAAGTTCCGCAATTGAAAGGAATATAATTCCATTGCAAGTTTCGATTTGAAAATCTAATGAATGCTTCACTGGCCAGATCAGCTAACTCCATCTTCTGATTTTAGCAAAATTTTAAGTTTCAAAATTTTTTAATTAGTTAATTCCTTGGTACTCTAACTGTGGCCCATCAAGCTCTACTGAGTGGCCCAGTGGATACCGATTGTGAGAAAATTTGTGAAAGGTCGATTGCTCATTGTTAAGTCTGAACTATAGTGCCTGACCAGTACGAAAACATTCGGGCCTGTGTCCAGAAACTGCTAACATTGTTTGCCTCAACGTATCTTTGTAAGGCAATATACAGAAACAAACTAACAGATGTACATTTGAGGGTGGGCTGTAGGATGCATCTAATGTTCGCAATAGAAATTTGGCCTGAGAAGGTAAAAGCTTGAGTACTAATCGATTTGGCAAGTGATCTATCCAAATGATAAGTGAATAATTGTTAGAGTCAAACCTGTTTAGGTTGACTGCTCATCAATGGGTAACCAAATGAGGGGTTTAAATTTACTAAACATTCCAAAAAACGCTTTTTATCCTTCTTAAATTGTTTTTATGGTTAATAGGCCCTCAGAATATTTAAATTTGTTTAAAAATTACTCTTTAATGCAGTTAATCATCTGTAATAAAACCTCTCAAGTGTTTCATAAATGAACATCTTCAATGATGTTCAGTTCATTGCATTTTTTTGAAAGGCTCGCCTCTCAATTATTTTATAAACTATATATAATTTTCCTGTGATTACTTCTATCAAAGTATTGAGCACAAAATCTTACTTGTAAATAGTTTGCTTGACAAACAAAGATAAGATATAAGATCATTATAATATTAGAAGATGTTTGACTTACAATAGCGTAAGACAAACGTTGTAGTGTCTTCTGAAATCCGATTCATACTACGAATGACAGCTTTGTAGATTTATACGTTTGATAACCTCCATAGTTTTGGATGAAAAGCCACATTACAATACTTTGAAGCAAGTAACCTATTATCGCAAAACGCTTCCATTGATTCAACTCACTAAACACAGTCACTTGGGTTCTTTTAAAATTTAAAATGACCCTTTACTTATGTATTAATTTATAATTTCTGTAAAATAATTTTTATTTTCACAAAATAACACCACAGCCCACTCATCGAAACACATTCAACTAAATCTTCTTTCGTTTATACGTTAACACATAAAACATTTCCAAATAATATATTTTATCTGGACTCAACTGGTCTTACTCGCCAATATAACTCAAAGATATACAATACCACCAACAGACACCAGTTTATTGTTTACTACAAAGTTTTCCATCCTAGGAAGAGATGAGATATTCAAGAAGCTTACATGCCTTGAAGGCTTTTTCTAAACATAATATCGCAATTAAAACTTTTCCTTAGCTGAGCCTTAGGTCAGCTGAGTCTTAGACTCACCAAGTTACTAATTAGAAGCTAAAATCTTCCTGGCCAGTATTATCAAGACAGAAAGAAGAATATTTCGTCTGAAATGGTGTTTAAATAAATAAATACAGCGGAACCTCTCATAACGAGTTTAATTCGTTCCGGAGCTTTACTCGTACTGCGAAATAATTTTTGCTAATAATGCGTTCTAGGCCGACAGAAGCACTAAAAAAAGTTATTTTTAGTATTTAGTAAAAGAAAAGGAGTAGCTAGAAGCTTAAGAATGTGGAAATGAAAGAATTTTGGGTGGTAGTGAGGAAGATAAGACAGATACAGAAAGATTTAACTTTGAATCTGCTCCGATTCGAGTATTTCTCCAGCTGTCGGGGGATTCCCCATGTACAGGCATTTTTTTGGCAATTTATGTTGCTCGTTATGAGAGGTTCCACTGTAGTTTGCGAATAAATAAAGAAAAGAAAAAATTTCTTTTTAATAACAAAATCTCTTATTAACAAAATTTATCAGTTATGAATGTTTACAATGGTAATTAAAAAAAGTGACAGCAAGCTTTAAATTTTGACTGATTAATTAACGTTACTTTAAAGACTTAAAAAAATAATTAAATAAAAAACTTACAATAAAAAATTCATTATATATATGACGTCCATATAAATAATTTTTCTTATTTTACAAATTAATAATTTTCACTAATAAGAACCTGAAGAGAGGTTTATTAACTAAATAATTCAGACGTTAAATCAAGTTTTTGGTTTTTCAATTTGGTAGGTACATCAATTAAAAAAAACTTGGCCCGATGAGATTTTTGAAAAGGTGACGACAGCACCGAATTTTCAGTAAAAGAAAAATCCTCTCTCAGCTCATTTTCTCATGAGATGGATTATCTGTTTTGAGGATGAGATGAAAGAGAAAAATACTGATCGAGGATGTTGATTAAATAAATTAATGTTAATTAGAGAATAGAGGATTTATTGGCACTTTTAACACAAAAATATGTGATTTTCACATAGTTTTATCTTTTTTATGTTTTATCACAGCTCTGCCGATAATATAAAAACAGTGCAGTAAGTTTCCATGAGAAAGGGGCTGAAGATATTTCAATTCTGATCACAGCAAAATAATCTTGAGTTGGTAGATTTCGTACTTCAGTTCACTGGTATTTTATTTATGTAACATTTCTGTTAGATCGAGTCATAAATAACTTTCAGGGAAGCTACTTAACTAACACATACATTCGTGAAGAGTTTGATTCATAAATAAACATGAAAATGTCGTAATTAACGCATTTTGTGATCAAAGAGTCATTTTATAAATAAAACACAGTTGTAGGAAGAATTTATTTCATAAATAATGCACAATTTTAGAAAGCATTAAAATTTAAAATGAATGAGATATGGAAAGTAACTCCTGACATCACCAAAAGCCCACTAGATGCCTTGGAAGAACACCAACAGTGTTTTGGTCAAATGCTATAAGATCTATGAAAATCAGTGCAAGAAGAACCTGTTGCGGTATACATCAAAGGAATGAAATGGAAATGGATCGGATATACACTAAGAAAAGATCCAAAAGGTTTAGAAAAGGCAATCCTGGGCTGGAATCCCCAGGAAGAGAAAGAAGGCAAGACCTAAGGCATTATGGAGAAGATCTATAAAGCAAGAAGCGGAAGGGAAATCTACTGGAGGACTTAAATTGCGCTGGAAGTGTTTCATAGCGACCTTAAGCTCAGAAGAGAAGTAAAAGGCGATGATGATGGCGAATTGCAATAAACTGACATTGACTTCTTGGATGTCATTTTACAAAAACGAAACAGAAAGTTCCATCAATATTTCAAATATTTAGAATATAAAATAAATATTGTGCATTATTTTATGATATAAATTAGTTTTATAAGTAATCGAAGTAAGTATATAATATAAAACAGAAATTATCTATGACTCAACCCGACCTAATAGGTATTGTTGTCTAGAGTGAGAGTGAAGATCTGAGATGACTGTTATATTTAACGATATCTGTTTTTGTGTTTATCTTCTGTCACTGATACTAGAATTCTATCAAAGAATGTTTATGATAGTTTGTATTTTACTAACCCATTCTTGGTTTTAGTTTTAGTATTCTTAGTTCATATGAGAGTACCGGGTTATTAATTGTTTTATGCATCTTAAAAAGAGGTAGCTAAAAGAAACAGAAAAAACGGATGACAATAAAGCTGTGAATCATATTCTTAGACAAACAGATTATTCTAAACAGAAACTTATCATTGACTTGATTTGATAAACAATTTTTACTGCCCTGTTTTTATTTAGCAAATTTCATTGGAGAAACCAAAAATTTTTAACTAAAAATAATATTTAAAATGACAAAAAAGAACTATAAAACCATAAAAGAAATAAATTTGTTTAAAAATTTGTTAGCCTACAGGATTGAAACAAACACTATAAGTCGAAAAAGGTTGAACTATTTATCACGAAATAAACCAAAGGGTTGAAATTAATAAAATCCAAACTATAGGTGAAGATCGAACACTTTCGGAACCGCCCTGACTGAGGGCGCTCGCATGGCAACTTAAATCCTCCGGGAAAAGGTCGACAATTGGAATTTGCCGTCCGGATGCGTCCGTGCAGGTAGCACCCCTTATGACGTCATTCATTTGTTGAGCAACTTCAAGAACAACGGTGTGAATTTGAACAGTCTCGCGAAGCCACCTTCTCAGCCAGTAGCCGAGCCACGTTAGCCCACAATCGCAAACCCAGGGATTGTCGTTTAGCATGAGACCACCTGAAAATTGTAATTTTTGTCATAAGAACCATGTTTCTTGTTAGTTGAGATGATTAATTTGAGTTCAGAGATACTCACCAGCTATCAGTTTTGTGCGAATATTTTGGTAACTGGTCGTGTTTGAGTATAACGAGTGTGGCGATAAAGATTTAAATTTGTTACTACTTATGTCTAAACTAAAATGAGGAATTTTCTGTAGTTTGTAGAGTACTCCAGGTTTCAGTGTGTTGATACTTGTGTTTCTGATTCTTAAAGTCAGTTCGTGGGCCTGAAAAAAATAACCGGAAGTCAGTAACAGCTGGAAATGTAATGATTTGTGGAAGCCATTCATTTCCGGTACAAATTAACATCCAAGTAAACACCAAAATTGACTTTTATTTCAAATATTTGGCTTCTAAACCGAAATCGAAAATAAACTTAAAGATTTTATCGATTTGGCTCCCATCATAACCGCGTGTTGCCCCAGGGTATAGTCAGACCAAACTCGCTTTGGACCAGGTGCTTCAGAACTTTTCGACGTAAATACCACGAGAAGAAAACTTACTCACCTCTTCAATACCTTCGAACGCTTCAGGTTCTATGCTCCTTAAATTGATTCCGCTAATTTCTACGTTATTTAATTTGGGGTTGAACGATCCCAGCAACTGATCTGTTAAATGACTTTCGAGGATTTCGACGCTCAGATGCTTGAGTGAGGGAACGTTTGCCAGTAAATTTCCCAGCCGGAATCTGTATTTTTCTATCTGAGGCCAAGTTTGAATTTTTATTTTGGACAGGAGTTTTAACTTTGATAAAGAATCCGAATCGAACCTTTCGAGCACTTTCAAATCGGACACATCTAACTCTTGAAGATTTTTTAATCCGCTAAAGCTATCCTTGGTAATAATCTGAAATTATGAAATGAAAATAACATTATTGATCAAGGTTACTATGAAAGTAAACGGGATAAGACAATAATGGTAGTTCTTCTATACATCAGGACCATCTCTCGGCTTATTTAGTTCAATCTTATGTTGGTATTTAATTTTCAGAAAACTTCTTTTTGATTTGACTTACGAAAAATAATAAATAAATTTGAACAGGAGTATTTGCAAAGCCGGAAAGAAGAACAAGACAAAAGAAGAACAGTGAAGCAGTGTTGACATCTTGATTCGAAGATACCCGGTACAAAAAATAATAATTTTGAAGAGAAAAATGAGTTAAAACTCAAATTTTCAATTAAATTATAACCTCGAGCAATTACGAAAGGTTTAACAGAAAAATTATATTTAATTTTTAGGTACTCAGAATTTATTAAATTATTTCTCAATAAATGTGTGCATTACTTATGAAATAAGTATTTTATGTCACGTTCCAAGATTTTCACAAGGTACAACGCAATCTGCTTATTGATTAGACGTAACTCTTATTGATAAGTCCTGTCTGCGACCATAAATTTGGGTTCACTTTAGTTTTAGATATCACTTTGATCTTGAGAAGAAGTAAAAGGTTACTTAGCAATGGCGGCCAACATGCACATTAAAAAATTTATATAAAATATCTCGGCACACTTCATAAAAAAGGCGATATAAAGATTAGTGAAAATGTTTTAAATAATAAGAGAAAGACTACACAAAATTGTTAAATCTTTCCAAAAGGAAATAATCAGACGTTAAGCTATCTGTTGATAGAAACTTAATAATTTTTACTCAAGAAATTCACATTTTCTTAGAGGAGGACGTTTTCTGCTACGTAAGCAAGAGTCTAATGGTGGATATGAGAGAGTATCAGGAAATTATTGGAAGTTTACTGGTTCTCATTAAACAACCTCCATAATACGACAGATAGAACTCTGAAGGAGAAGAAGAACTTGATTCCTTCACTAAACTTATGACAAAACACGTCAAAATGACACGCTTACCTTTATAGGATTTTTCGATATGTCGAGTGTTCTCAGTTGAGGCATGTAATTCCATATGCTGGAGGGTATGTGATTTAATTTGTTATCACTAAGAATGAGCGTCCTTAACTTCACCAAATACTCAACCGAGTTTATGTAGACACTTTCGATATTGTTCGAAGATAAGTCCAAATCGGTTAAATTGGGCAAAGGCAATGTCGGTATGTTTATCAAACCGGTATTGGTCAATTTTAACCTTTTCAACTTTTGAATATTATGAAAGAGTTCTTTAAAGTTCGAACGAATCGGATTATTGCTTAAATCCAAAACTAAAAGATTTCCCACCCATATGAAAACATTATCGGGAAGGATCGTCAGCCTGTTGCTCGACAAATTCAAATGCGTCAGGAAAGGTATTTCCCGAAACATGGTGCTGTCTAAATGTTCGATGTGATTATTGGACATGTCTAAAAAGCGAAGCGTGTAACCGATTTCTCCGAGGGCGTTGTTCGGAACTACGACGAATTCATTCGATGACAAAACCAAATATTCGATTCTAGTGTTTTGGAAAATATCGCGGGAAACGGACCTGATGTGATTATGGCTCAAATCCAGAAACCGCAAATTGTCCAGATTTTTAAACTGATCCGCGTGGAGTTGGTCTATATGGTTTTCCGGAAAGTTAATTATTTGAAGTAACTCCAAACCGCTGAATGCTCTTCTATCGATTTTCACTATGTTGTTCTGTTCGAGATTTAACACCTCAAGAAATTTTAATTCGCCGAAGGCGCCTCGAACTAATTTCTTTATAGAATTGTAACCGAGGTTGAGAGTTTTAAGGGATTTCGCAAAATTCTGGAGGCAATTAACCGGAATTTCCTGTATGTTGTTATGTGACAAATCCAGGACTTTCACGTACATGTCGCTACCAGTGAACCCGCTCGAGATGTTCACGATTTGATTATAGGATAAATTCCAGAGCATGGGTGCGTCCAAATTCGTCACGTTCAGAAATGAATGGAGAGATATCACTTTTAACTCATTAAATTGTAGCTCCAGCCTCATTAAATTGGGCAAATTAACAAAACTCTTAGGGGAAATGCTCTTTATTCGATTGTTCGTTAGCGACAACGCCATTAAATTCGTCAAATCCGTGAATGTATAAGCGTTCAATTTTTTTATCTTGTTCCCGTTCAAGAGGAGAGTCTGTAGAGCTTTCAGGTTAGAAAAAGCATTTTCCTCAACTTCGATGATGTCATTGTAGGAAAGACGGACGTCTCGAAGCTCGTGCAATACCGATCCCAAGAACAAATCACTCTGAATCCTTTCGATTCGATTGGATTCGAGGTTGAGATATTGAAGCTTGTCGAACGGTATCAAGGCATCCGTGCTAATGGTTCGGATTTGGTTGTTGTCCAGCGATAGCCACACTAAATTTTTCAACGGCTTCAGGCAATCCTTGGGAAAATCTTCGGTATTAAGGCCAAAGGACATTTCCAAACTTTCCAAATTCACTAAGTCCGCGAAGGCATCTTTATGAATAAAATGTAATTTATTAAAGGATAAACTAAGTTCTCTCAGTTGGGGTGTCTTCCTGAACACATTCGCCGGTAATTCTGTTAAACTGTTGCTCCTGAGGATCAACGTGTGGAGCTTTTCTCCCCAATTATCAAAGTCCGATTCGTTTATCCGGTCTATGCGATTATAGCCGATGTTTAGGTGTGATAATTTGACGCAGTCTCTCAGAGCATTAGACGGGATTACCTTCAAGTTGTTTCTGGCTAACGAGAGAGCTTTCAAAACGCTGGCAAAACTCTCAAAATCATCATCCCGAATCTCTGATATGTTGTTGTTAGGTATGTAGAAGAGTTTCAGACGTTTTAGTTGCTTCAAAGCAGTCGGTATCCCGTTTAAAAAATTGTTTTCTAGATCTAAGAGTTCCAGATACGGTCCGAGCCCTATTAAAGACTTGGGATCCATGTCCCTCATCCTGTTGTTTGTCAAGTGAAGGCTTCTCAAATTTAATCCTCGGAAAGCCTGTGGCGGTAGATTCTGAATAAAATTAAAATCCAGAAGCAAATCTTTAATTGTAATTGATCCGTTAAACATGGTTTTCGTTAATTCCTTAATTCCGTTTTCTCTCAAGTCGAGCTTGTCTAATCGGGTTTTGTGTTTAAACGTGTAATCCGGAATGTTTTCAATGTGATTCCCATTGAGATACAACCAGCTAAGTGAAAGCATTTTTTCCACAGCCTCTGTGGGAAAATCGGACAACATGTTGTTGGAGAGGCTTAGAGTTTGAAGGGTGACGGGCAAGGAGTCTCCCGGGATGTGCGATATCTTGTTATCGTCCAAATTAATCCAGGTTAGTGATTTAAAGTCTGCCAGTGACTGAGAGTGGTAGCTGATGCCCATTCGTACAGTGGTTGATGATTGTGGTAGTTCGGTTATGTCGTTTTCGCCGAGGAAGATGTTTGTGACAGTCAAACGTAGCTGCGACCAATCTCCGTTCGAGAGCGAAGTTATGTGATTCCTGAAAGAACGGAAGTGATTTAATTAATATTAAGGAGACGTGGTGTGGTGTGTATATATAAATATATACAGGGTGGGTCATTTTAATCTCCCCAGTCGAATTTCTCGGGAGGTGTGGGAGTTGGCGGAAAATTTTTTTCGAGCATAGTTGCTCGGTTCCAACCGAGCAACTATGCTCGAAAAAAATTTTCCGCAAACTCCCATACCTCCCGAGAAATTCGACTGGGGAGATTAAAATGACCCACCCTGTATATTATTAGAGGACTTTTCTAACGAAGCAGAACATCTAAAACTAAAAACTTCAAAACACTTCCCATTTCCATGTTACAAATGTTCAAATATAAATTTCCATTTAGACCCAAGAAAATTTTTTTCAATTTCCTCACTTTTCCCCAAAATTTTTTCTTACACATTTTAAATTCATGTTTCGAGAGGAGATCTTTTTAAAAATGTTCTTCTTTTTAAATATTCTCTCGTTTTTCTCTCTCTGCAAATCGGTTTCCACATTATCATTAGTGTCATAAGTGTTGATAAATGTTTTCAAAGTTTCAAGAGTGAGCATCTAGGCAAAGAAAGACCCCCTGATCATAATTCAAAGGAGTCTGTTATTCAGTAAAAACCATTTTGGACGAAATTTGCACTAAAGCACTTTTAGTATTAAATGCTCCTTTCAGTTTCTCCCATTGTGCACGAGTATCTCTCTCTGCGTGTGAGTATATCATACTAACATGACTTCATTTCGTCTGTCATTTCTTTTTATACTTTTGGGGAAAGACATGCCATCTGCAACTTTTTAAATCTTTCCCGAAAGTTATGCTACTATATGTATTATATATATTAGTATATGTAGTTATGTTTAGTTATATTATCTATCTATATTTATTTATAAATTTTAGTGGCTCACAAAATTTTTATCTACAAACTTTGTGATCCGCAAAACCAAAAAATCGTTCACCAATTTTAAGGGAAACAAATTTGAGTTACGTATATACACTGGAACGTCTCATAACGATAAATTCGCATAACGAGCAAAAAAATGTCTCTCACAACGAGCAATTTTTGGCATAATGAACGACACATACATGGGAAGTCCCCAGCCTGAAACGCATTATCCTATTTTACATAAATTTATTTGGAATAAATTGTTTCGCACAACGAGTAAAACTCCGGAACGAATTAAACTCGTTGAGAGGTTCGGTATAGTGTAGCTGGAATTTAAATAACCGAAGAAAAGCTCTGATCTCATTTAACCTTCTTAAATTCCAAGAACGTTATTGATGAATCGCATTTAATATCCAGAACGTGACTGGTCTAAGAACGAGCCATGAAAAGGTCTGGGTGCTCATCCTGAAACGTCATTAAAATAACATGTGTGAGGAGTATCAACACGTGGTTAGGGTCAAAGTTCACGGAAAATCACAGAAAGACTTGCGTATCCGGAATCGAACCTCAAAATAAATCGCAGGTCAAAGGTCAAACCAAAAGGGTCAGATTTAAAGAGGACGAGTTATAGAGGATACAACCACACGATGACTTGTGGTCAGTGGAAAAGGTTAAAAATGACAGTCGAAGGGAAGATGTCGGGAAAAGGCTTCAAAGAAAAGTGAAATCGCTAAGGAAAAGAAAATGGGAAACAGTCTCAAGTGATTTTTTCCTTTCTTCTTGCCCGAAACATTTCTTCCCAAAATAGAAACCATAAAAATGAAGACATGAAATACTAAGCACACTTTTCCTAACCTTCAGAACCTCCAGCTGGCAAATTAATAAGGCCATGGGTCTTAGTGGGAATGGAAGAGGAAGGGGAAATAGAGGCTTTTCAGTCTTTCTTCTACTCGCGTGGGAATTACCTGGGAGTTTTTCCTTTTCAAAAGTAAATTAAAATCCAGGATTTGGGTTTTCTTATACTAATAAAAAAATACGAAAGCTATATAATTAAAGGTATTCACGAGGGTGCTTTATAAGTTTTAATGATGAAAAAGGAAAGTTTTTTAAAAGGTTCTCCTAATGCCCATTTTTATAATAATTCATAACGCACAGTCTGCTGACATCGTATGAGAGAACATTAAGACAATTTACAATGAAACACTCAACGTGTGTGAAGTGGCTTGTAGTCCGTGAAAAATGAAAACATTCGCAAGGAATACAACACGTCACTGAATAAGTCTCATATATGGTTAACAGACCCATGTGACTTCCGAGTAGTACTAACCTTTAAACACAACCTATCAAAATCCCATGCTTAGGAGTTACAGTAGTTTTAACCGACCCCAGTTTTGTAACGTTCCAGTTCCATGCTGACTGCTTTGATCACCCAAAGTATAATTGTATCAGGACTTACTGAGTGACTAGACTAATTCCTAATAGTTATAAGATATTTTAAAATTAAAACAGCATCATTTCTCGTTAAATAAATAGAAAATTGGGTAGCGTACGAATAGACTGGTAGTTATAAACACGGCGAAGAATTTCATCGCATCTCAACAACATGGCGAAGAGCACGGTTCGTGTAGCCATTTCGTATAAAAAACAATTTTTCACACACGGGAAAAGTACCGTTGACAAACATTAATAAAGCTTCTTGTGCTTTCATATTCAAAACAATTTTTATTCTTATTTTTGTGAGCGACATCTTTATTAGAAAATAAATTTATTGCGAAATTCTAATTTGCTACAAAAATCCTTTTCATTTTAAAGTAGTCTAATGCAATGTCTCAGATTAAATTAAAATTCCTCTCTTCGAATACACTCAGAGAAAGACAGAGAGAGAAGAGATTTATATGAAAATTTAAAAAAAATAAGAGCTTTACAGATAAAAAGATTTTCAAGATTCTGTATAAAACTCGAATCAATCCATCTTTTTCGACAACTTTCCCGAACAAGACTAGTTTCTCCTTTTGTCTAACCCAGGCGTTAGCAATCCTTTTTCAGCTGGAGGTCAGATTCATTGGAACTTTAAGGATTTGGAAAATCTGTCGGGTCAATCCTATTTTCCTTTTCGAAACACAGCCTTTTTTTCAGTGCGCTGATAAGTCTAATTTTGTTCAGAATATTTTTCCAGCGAGTTTTTAGATTTTAAAAATTTAAATTCAAAACCGCAATCCTTGAAAATATAGATACAATGACTGGTTGACTCTACCTCATTTATGAACATTCTCTTTGATGTCACTGTAATTTCTGTAATTGATTTCTAGTAATTTTGAGCAGTGTATTAGACATGAGTACTTGTTAAAACAAATTCTTTATGCACTCAGATTACACTCTAGTATTCCAAGTATCAACGAATATCTTTATTATAATTGCTGTCAACTATTTTTAATAATTATCCAATGAAGACCTTTGGAAGGTAACAAACGAAGAACCAGCAGACATCCACATCAGGAGGGTAACAAGAAAGAGCGACAGAACTAACTAACTAAATAATTTTCAATTATATTATACATCATTCTTTATCCATATATAGTGAGACGAACAATCATGGCACTTTTGCAAATTTTCTAGGTAAATTTTATATAATATAAGACGATATTCGTTTAGATTGTAATTCCGGAGAAGTTGACCATAGTTTTGAGTATATCAGCTGGAGTGGGTTAAGAGAGAAATACAAATTAGACAAAAGTTTTTATAATTTGCCCCAGAAAATTTATAATAAATTGAAGAGCATTTGAACGTTGGTTTCTAGTTTTATCAATCATCTTGATTATAGGTATTAATGTTAATGTTAACTACAGCCAATTAAATAGTGTTCATATGATATTTAACAAAACGGACACTCCTCTAAATATGATTTTTGTTATTATCATCATCGTTTGTTGTTTTCTATTTCATATATAATGCGAGAAAGCTGTGGAGTAGTGGTTAAGTTCCAGACTAAGAAGTTATAATCGCGAGTTCGAATCCTTCTCCTATTACACCCCCAAAAAGGGTGAAAACGGGATTAAGATTCAACCAAAAATTTAATTATAATTATATCATATATGAATGGGTTATATTTTATGTATAATTTTTTATACCACAATAAATATCTGACCCAAAATTCAGCATTTTCTAACTAAAATTTGATTGAACAGGCTGGAGTCAGGGTTTGTTAGTTTTTATGAAGCTAATTTTGATTTTTTCTTTTTGTGGTCACACTCTCGTCTTCTTTCGAAAGTAAAATCCTTCACATCTCCTTTTTCAAAAGAGGAAAATAGTTTTCAGTTTCGTGTTTTTAGAAAATGTTGAATATGAGACCAACTTACCTGTGAAGATTTATCCACTCCAAAGTTCGTAAGGGTTGAAACGCTTCAAACGGTATTTCGTCCAACTCGTTGAAACTGAGGTCCAGCGATTTCAACACCGTTGTCATGACGCTAGAAAGAAAGATAAATATTTTAAGTTTCTCCTCCAATTTGAGGCAGCCTTTCAGGTAGAAGAAATAGTTTCTGTTTGACCCAGAAAAAGATTTTTATGCTTCCACTAAATACTTCACTTCAGTTGGACACACCATATTTATTTAGACAAATAATTATAACTTTTTATTGTATTTTGTTTTGGCTATAAAAATCTGAAATTATCAACAACAAAAAATAGGATCAGTAAATTTGGGTTGACACAAATTGCTTACTTATATTTTATATGAGGAAAGAAATTTTATTCAAAAGCAAACAAAAATTGAGGGAGAAAAAGTGTTTTGGGTTTCATAAAGTGAACTAAAAGGGTTTGTTTTGTTTGATTTTAAGCAGTAATCTTCAATTTTATCTGTTAGCAGTCACGGAAAACGTTAAAACCGGACTCACATTCAAAACGAAACTGATAAGCAAAGGTGACTGAGGGGGTATAATGCGATCCAAAATAATTGATTGGGTTTTGTTCTTTCCCTGTTAATACAAAATATTCAACCTTTGAATACTGGGATTTATCAAGGGCCTTGCCTCGTCCGGATGTTACGGATCTTGACTTTTCATGGCCTGCTACAAAAGGGTGTTGCCGATCACGAATCTAATTAAATGGCTGACTGGGCTAAAAACCCAGGTTTAACGCAGATAAATATCGAGTTTCGGACGGAAAAGATAAGTTTCCTATTTAACTCAGATATTCCAGTACGTCCCGTCGCCATTAGTGTTCGATAGAGATACATGTTGTTGGGTTTTGATTACAACAGGAGGGAAAACTGAATCACGTACGCCTCGCTTTACGAACTCCAAATTTTTTTTTGGAATCTTTATTTGACTTTTAGTCTGTCGTCTTGACCCAGGATAACTTATCAGTTTTTCTAGGAAGGTTGCGTTTAGTTACTTGGAATATCGTTCTTGTAAGGGTATCAATTCTTTCAAGTCCTTTACCTTTACCTCCCCTTGAACGTTCCTGACATTCTGTTCATTGAAGGTCGAAACGGATAGATACGCTTGTAAGATTGTTTGTCTAATTTTCTTTTGTAGTCATGGCTTTCTCTTGTTGGACAAAAGACATACCTCAGTAGGGGATGTCTCCGGTGTAGTGGTTAAAGTGTCTAAATGTAGGAGTTATAGTCGTCAGTTCGAATCCTAATATACCCAAAAGTGATAACCAGCTTTGTTAACGATTCTTGAGGAGAAATTAAAATTTAAAATAAAATAAATAAATATACTGTCGGGATCAGGTTGCGTCGTTGTAAATGGACGAATGAAAGACAACACTAATCCCGAACGAATTTGTATATTGATATATAAATTGTACAATGACTATAATTTAGAATACGAATCGAAAATGTAAGGATCCTGATTGTGTGGAGCTCCGGGACTGAATGAATTTGGTTTTGGTTTTCTTCTGCTTCTTTCCACTGTGCCATTGTGCATTCGGAATGTGGCGAACGCCACAATACCTTAGAACTTTTATTTGTCCTTTTGTCAATCCAAGTGTTTGTATAAAAGTGCTGACACATTTGTTCTCAATCTTTAGTTTTTTAGTACACAAATCCCCAAATTTATTCAGACTTAAACCTAACAAAATTTTGATTTAGGTCAAACCACAAACTCTTCGGCTCACCAACAGGATCAAGAATGGATTTTCAATTGAAAGAATCGCAACACGTTTATGATCCGAGAGTTAACTACCCAACTACCCTTAAAACCAAAACAACAGTTTGACGCATTTTCTCAAAACCAAAAAATTCGCTTTTTAAGGCTAAATAACAACCACAAATTTAATTCCTCAGCAATTCAGCAAAAGAGATTCTATTCGAATATCCTTCAAAAATAAAATAAGAAAACACCTGATTTCACTTTGGAATTCCCACCTTGAATAACTACGCAACCATGGAAGGAAATATTTCAAATTTTTCACAACAAGAAAAATGGAAGAAGAAAAGAGAAACACTGTTTAAAAAATAGATGTAGTTTAAGAAAAAATGGGATGAGAACGCAAAAAATAAAACAATAGCAATTAAGAATGAAATATTAAAACTGGATTAAATGCGCTGAAGCGGATTTAAAGACTTTCATATTCAAGTATTTTTTGAAATAAAAATTTTATTTTAATAGTTTGAGAGAGAGAAAGAAGCAATTCTCTCAAAATCTTTTTGAAAAACCAAAACGCATTTGAAAAGCTGTTTATATGTTTTTGTAAGGTATCTGTAATTTGCTGAGAGTGAACTGGGCGCTAATTCATTTGGTCTGAATTTTTTTTTCAAGAAGGATTTCAATCATAAAAGCCGGAATTAACAATTTATAAGAGTCTGCTTTATGTGATTTCCTATAAAAAGGGTTTTAAGTATTGATTAGCTAATAAATTATTTCTTTTATACATTGAGAATCATCAGAACCATTTATTTCATTGTGTCTAGGAAGCAATCTCCAAGAAGGCAAGGTTGAATGTCTAGAATAAAGCTGCCATGGGCTTCGCCTAGGAGCTGTGGTATCAGGAGGACGGTGGGCCATACTTGGAGGTGGTGTTTGAGGCGAAGAGAAGGGCTCTGGCTTCGTTTAGGCTGGGATTCCAGATGTATATATGCAACGCCGGCCTCACTCCAAAACACGTGTTTTTGGACTGTCCGGTAATGGAGGAAGAAAGGAACAGTCTTCTTCCTGAGACAAAGGAAGGACTTTGTGGAGGAGGAGTGCCAATGAAAAGTAGCGGCGTACCTGGTCAACTTCTTGAAGACACTGGAAAAGAAGATTTGATTCTACTTATGTGTAAGAAGTAATTTGGACAATTTTCGATAATGTTAAATTCAGTTCACGCGTTGCAAGTGCTCAGACACAAAGAGTACTCGTTTCAACCAGTGATCAACCAAACTTCAACAAGCTCGGTAAGTCATTTGACGAATAACGAATCATCCATAATTGATAAGCACGAAAGTGTATGTCTAATAAATAAATAAATAAAATAAAAATCTAATTTTTGTTTTGTTTGATTGTTCTACCAAGTTCAACCACCAATAATCACACCCCAGTAAACCCGTCGTCATAGGTCACAATATCGCCATTGCTCTACCCAGTTTACAAAAAAATTTTTTTTGTTTTTCACACGTGAAGTTATAAGTCGGCTTTTCTTAGAATACAGAGAATTCAACTAAAAATGTGTGCGACGTAGTTTCTTTTATGTTTCAACCAGCTGAAAGAAAAATATAAAATAAAATAAAAAACACATGAAAAAAAAAATCAAAAATTCAAGTGCTTGGTCCTCTAAAATCCAGATCACGAATCCCTCTGCCTTTTTATTACTTAGAGAGTGAAATTCTTACTTTACAAAGAATTCAAAAAATCGGATTCTTTACATTCTGCAATGATACTTCAATCCCTAAACTGAAATTACGTTTTCGAGACGTCTTGAGTTACAAAATATTGGGACCTAAACGAGAGGCTGGGACTGAAATGGGTAAAAATGAAATCACTTTTTTAGGCTCGATTGATGACGAATTCGTCAATTTAATCAACTACGGGAATGTAGTTTTAACGGTTCTGTGAATTCCTTTACAGTGGAACGACGTTGATGAAAAAAAAAGATAAAATCTCTCATCTCCCAAGATCGGCTTCGGCTAATGCGACACAATAATTAGTTTGTAAGACTTTAAGAAAGGTTTTTGTCAAGGAACAAAGCTCCAAACCCAGAAGTGGCTACAATACTACAAACATTTACGGAGTGGGTAAGTCGTCAACATTTCCACTCGACTTGACCCAAGATGTTAACCCGAAAGCTTAGAATATATCGAAAGGAGGGGCAGGTTGACTAATTCGGTAACAAAAGAAAGATCTCCGTTAGAAAATCCAGAGAAATCTATTTCGTCAAGGTTCAGTGTACTTTTACCAGCATCAACATCTGAATATGAAGATCACTAATCAAAGATGATACAAGCATTTCAATGATAAACTTGTATGATAGATGCCTCATCCTATACACTGTTTACTGATTCAGATATCTTGTCGCAGGCTTTGTTGCAAAGCGTCACATCACTCCAAACAAAGATAAATAACACCTTAAAATTGTCAACACTTCATTACTCTCATTGAGCTGAGATTAATTCTGTCATCTCTTGAAATAGCCCGTTTTCGGATTTTGAGGGGATTTACGAAGCGGAGGAGGATCATTGTCATTTTGTTATTTTCGAATATGTGAGAGACACGAGGCCGTAAGTGGCTTTCGAATTCATCTGATTAAAAAGCGAGTCTTTTTTAATAAATCGAAACAGGAAATCGATGGACGCCGGTGCCCAGAGGAATATGACAAAGGATTTTAAAAAATTAAAAATTAAATGATAAAGTTCAAACGTTTGTCATGTCAGCGAGAATGAACACAATTCACACCCCCGCCTCCTCTCTTATTCTCTTTTACTATGTCTGAACAGAAAGTGGAATGGAAAATGACTGTAAATAATTTGAGCTGAGAAATAAGTTCGTTTTTGAACGTTCAAAAGTTTGACCGAGGAGAGAGGAAGACATGTTTTTCCTTTGATTTATTATTCTTATCATATAGTAGACTGGTTTCCTACTTTGACAGACTTAATCCATTCTCAATGAAAGATGTTCATTTTGGTGTGAAAATATAATAAAGACGAGTTTAAGGAGTTCGAAGGAAAACTTTAAAAGAAACTGGTTCCTTTATACTTTCATCAAACAATTTTTTTTAGGTTAACAGAACTACGAGAAAATTTGATTGACCAATGCTCAGTCTACAAATAATTTTTGGCTATGTACAAACCATGTCATTTTTCATTTGTTCTTATTATCTCCCTTTTCTGCGTCTTTTTCTCCGGAAAACTCCAGAATTTTTATTTTCTCTCTTAGACTATTCAATTTTTATACGCTTGATGAAGAATTGAGGAGCTCTACAACTGCTTTGACCTCTGAGAGTCTGTTTCCTTAATCAGAAACATTTTCAGTGGCCTTTTTAACAATCTGTCTAAACCGATCCGAAAGTCACGTTTATAGAAGACAATTCTTCTGTTATTCCTACTCGTAGAACTCTTTGCATCTTCAAAGTTTTATGCTTTGCATATGTTTGCTTATCTAGCTTTTAAAGTTTTTTAAGCTTTTAAAACCCGAAAAACCTTCTTAGCCTACTTTAAACGAGTCGGCTAATATAACTGATGCAAATTAACTTCTACCAACATTAGAAGATGGCTTCTCGGGTTTTGTTTCTAAAAAGATTTGGCTGCTTTATGTTTCAAGATATATCCATTCACAAGTTATCATTATAAAATGGAGGAAATAAAAACTGAAAAATCGAAAACTAAAAGCTTTGATACTGTTTCTTGGGTGGAAATTTAGTACGAAAAAAATAAAATGAAATGGCGTCAATCTGTTGCCTAAATAGCCGTATAACCATAAAGTTCAGAGAATTTCTAGCATTTTACAGGGGTTCTTAAAAATTTTGATTTCTGGTGGAACGATTGCCGTATTGGTAGCTACGACAAATTCAAATAATTTTTATTTATTTATAAAATAAATTACTTATTATAAAAGTCGCGCTAATAAATTAATGCATCTGAGCGTGAAAATGGTTCTAAGTTTGCCTCTGGCCTTTTTCAATATACAATAATTTTTTTTAAATTAATTTCTCAGCTCAATTTTTTTTATAAATGCAATTTAAATAAGTCGAAAGGGCAGTAACTCCCCTTACATCAACTCAAAACCAGGTGGGAAGATAATAATTTATAGTGAAACTCAATATACTTAAATTACTGGAAATAAGGTAACTCAAGCCCTGAAGGCCTGTGATTCATTTATCGCGGTTATGTTATCACTCTTAAAAAAAATGACATCTCATACCGACATGTCTGTTACGGAAGAACAACTTGTCATATGATATTCAGATAAATTTGTTGTGCGAAACGTTCAAAACCAGGAGGCGTCTTTGTCTTATAAAAATAAAAACTTTTGAAAAGTGTTATAAAAGTAAGAAAAATTATTCATGAAATACGAGAAACTTAAAATTGAAAAATGAAGTGTCAAATACGTGTTGACGTGTCTGCCTACGTTGGAAGAAGAAAAGCTTAATCAAACGAAATGCTGTAGAGAAAACTTTTTTCGGTTATGAGCTCAAGCCTAGAATGCACAAGTGTTTGCGTCATCGAGAATGCACAATTAGGGCCCTTCACCACCTCCCATCTGCGCCTAACTCAGGTCTCTTCTGACTTTGTGTCAGTTATGACATGTTTATGGTTATTTCAATTTTTTTCGGTTCCTATTTTAGGGTTTTCTCATTGGTCGCTGTAGATTTATAGTCAGTGTTCGGCCCAAATTAACAGAACCATCTTCTTATTTTATGAACCTAGTCATCCAGACTTTTGGATGTTTTAGATAATCTAAGATAAAAAGCTCTTTCTCACCTGAAAGTTTTCTCGCCGACATGCGAGATCTTATTACTGATCAGTCGAAGTGACTCCACTTGTAGAGAGCCAAAGCTTTCATTTTCCAAGACTTCTAACCCGGAAGATACGATATCTAAGAACAAAACTAATTTATGTGGAAAGTCGGGAAGTTTGACGAATGGAACACCGACGCAGGCGATGTCCTTGAGACTCTTGTACGACATGTCGGGGTCATTTTTGCACGTGCACATTGTGTTGAAGCTGCAGGGCCCAACAATTTGGCCTATACCAAATGCAATCTGCAGCAAGATGCAGCTCAACACGACTGCTCGAATCTGAAACAAAAAAAGGAGCTTTTAATCTATAATCAAAACACAAAGAGAACCTATAAGCAGTAGAAATCGACTCATCGTAAGAAATTTATCAAAAAATCGTGGCAAAAATCCAAAATCCGCTTCGAAAAATCTTCACAGATCATAGCATCATTTCACGGATCGTCATATCACAGCAGAAGACATAAAATTAATCAACAGGAGATGGTTTGAGTATTTTTTGATTTGTAAATGTGGAACGGAAACAGATTGAGAGGGAAATAGTGCAGAACGACACTAACCTGCTTACGGATTTAAATAATTTTTATTTCCTCTCACCATCATCAACATAATTATAATCCGTCTTGGCAGATTTTTTTCCTGCTGAAATTTCACACATTTTTAATGAAAATAGCAGGAAAGAAAAAGTAAAATTTTAACAGAAGATTTCTTGGGAAATTATGTCGGCGAGGTGTAAGGTCACAGGGGGAGCACATCCTACTTTAGACTAATAAATCATGACGTAATGAATCATGGCTTCCTAACTTTTTTCCTGTAATTATTTTCGTTGAAGCATTTTCATATTCTACTTGAAAAAGCTCGCGCCGGCTGAGATGTATTCTTCTCACTTTTCTTCCCCAAAAGTATCGTGAATTCGCCCGAAACTTTTGTCTTCATGTGACCAACAGAGAAAAATTAGCTGAGAGCCTTAAAAACCTGTATCTTGGTTATATTAGGTTGGGGAAAAAGAAATCCATTATTTTTACATGAAATGTAGGACTTTATTTAATATGCATAGGTTTGTCCGTTTTGATTCTAATATGCGCCATTTTGTTTTTAATTTGTCGCCATTTCGGACGTAGTTTCATAATATCTCTTTCATAAAAGTCTTTGTCCCTATTGCCAAAAAACTGTACCAACCGATTTTCGCAGGCTAATTTTTTACCCTCAAGAAAATTTTGCATGTCACGAAAAAGATGGTACTCGATTGGTACCAGATCTGGACTATATGATGGATGTATTAGAATGTTCCGATCAAGCTCCCGGAGTTTCTGGTGAGGCACTAAAGATGTGTGTACCCTGGCGCTGTCTTGATGGAACGTAACGCCTTATCTAATATTATTCATTTTTAAACGCAGTTTCTGTTATGTTTTGTTCTTTCTCATATGTTTGGAGGATTAACACAATCGAATCATGTCGGCTGGTTAGATTCTAGGATTTTTCGGAAAGAAATAATCGGGATGGTGAAAAATCACTGTCTGAAATCGAGAGGAAAGAACAAAAAGTCGCTTTAACAATGTAAAGGCGGAGTAGAGAAGCCGTAAAGAATGTCAGTATACTTGGAAAGTGTTTAAATCTTTTTTCGTAAGCTATTATACTAATTTTCCTTCCTAAGGATGGGCTACTCAAAGGAAAGATTTATTTTTTTTGCTACTGCTCTTGAAATTAACAAATATCAACATATCTTCTTTTTCCTCGCTAGATTTTTCCCTTTTTCATTTCTAAATTTTCTCTCTTCTTTTTAGGTAGCTTCAATTATCATTCCTCCTCTATTATTCCTTCTATCTCCACCCTTTTGGAGTTTTTCGAACTCTTTTTCATCGACTGTTATTTACATTAATTTTTAATGGACAATTCCATGTGAAACAATCCTTTATTTCCTTCCGCGCTTTTGTGGTTCCTAAACTTTCGTCCTGTAACATGATTAAATAATTAAACCGAATTTGCGGGATCCTCGTTGTTATGTTGTCTCGTTGTTATTGACGAACAACGGATTCTCATTACTCTGTCGGATGGTAACTTTTCGAGGGATTGTGGCAGACTCTCGCTCACGTTTTTTATTTAGCGAGCCGTGTTTGTGTTTGATACTATCCGCAAACAAAACGCGAACGTGAGAAATTTTGTTTCATCAGTTTCATCCGACCTAGATAACCTTTTTCCCTGAGGTCAGTTTTATTTACCGACCCATATTTTTAGTTCACTTCAACGAAGACATAGACAATCCTTCATTTTTTCAAACCAATAACGTCTTCCAATTTTATAAATTTAGAGTAAAATTTCTGTGTTTATGTTTAAACAAGACAAGACTTGTAACATAGTAATTGTGCTGAATAACAAGGTGTGTAAATCATCAAAGCAATGGCGTGAAATTCGAACACCTAGAAGAGTAAATTTGTAGAAGAAAAAAAATTGTACATCAGGGACTTTAAGAAAGAGAACAGCAGAAATTTTTTTGCTTAAATTTGACAAGGAAAGAGGGCTTTGAAACGAAACACCGATGATTTTAAGTAATATTGACAGGGAAGACAGATTAAGATGGTTTGAATGCTTTCAGAACACAAATATCTTTTTCGAATTCTTCCTCCCCCTCGTTACACACGTTCCTTGAAATTGAACTTCTATCTGTATAAAAGAAAAAAAAGAGTAAAAGAATGAGGTGGGATGGAAAAAGGAGATAGAAATTCGATTTCACGGTTAGAGCCAGGTGCTGACTCAATTGACCAGAGCATGACGGGACGATTACCAAAAGGTTGCATCAGCAATTCCCCCAGTTTATTCATTCCTTTTCTATTAAAATTTAACTTTTCGAGAAAAATTAGAGGGATTCTGTTAAACTTTTAGTGTTTTATAACAACAAATAAACAAACTGTGAACACGTGTTAATTACCTTCATTCCAATGAATGGCTTTGAACTTCTGCAGCATTATCAACTTCTGAAATTGGCTTTCTTGAAGGAATCGGCGATGATTCCATAATTTCAGCAAGCCTCCTTTGCTGTAACAAAAAAAGGTTCTAATTAGTGCTAGTAAGGTAATAATTAATTCAATTGTCTATAACATAATTGGGTATAACAGGATGCGGGAGGAGGATTCGAACCAACGACCATTTGCGTCCAATTCAGGAACTTAACCACTACACTACTCCTCCCCCATAAAGAACCAAATTGAACAAAAGGTCCGAGTGGTGGTCGGTGTGTCGAGGCTGGATAGTTGTCGCAACGCGACCATTCGCGAGGGGTTTCAGGTCGAGCCGCTTTTCTCCGGATCGAGAGATTCATCCTCGGATGGGTTGGGCACTTGCAGAGGCTCCCCAGAACACCGAGTGCCCGGGAGGAAAACGGCCCTGTGGCCGTGGGTGGCTCAGGGGAGTTAAGGCCATAGCAGAAGTTCGTCTGACCTCGATGGCGGAGGATCGTTGGAAGTCCTTGATTGCTTCCCTCACCCCACGACCCTAACGGAAAAGCGGGTCCATGAAAAAAAGAAAAAGAATCACATAATCTGTTATTATATTTATTTATCTAAACAGTGGTTTTAATCCCATTTTTCACCTTTTTTGGGGGTGCCGGAACCGGATGCGAGAGGTGGACTCCAATTCACAACCAAAACGGTCAAGTCAGGAGCTTTAACCACAAAACTATGAACTCCCCCGTTACACACCTATATATGTAATAAAAATATATTTTTGATACTTTTTTACTTTTCATGAACCCGCTTATCTGTTAGGGTCCGGCGTGAGAAGGAACTAAGGACTTCCTGGAACGATCCTCCGCTATCGAGGTCAGAGAACCCGGGGTTATCAGACGGGATTCGGCCAAGGCCTTGACCCCCTGAGCTACCCCTACCGCAGACCGCCACGAGGCCGCCTTTTTCCCGGGCACTCCGACAGGACCCGACGAACCAGGCGTTTGGGACGTGCCCAAACCATCGGAGGATGGATCTCTCGATCCGGAGAAGAAGCGCCTCGACCTAAAGCCCCTCGGGAATGGTCGTGTTGCGACACCTATCCAGCCTCGACACACCGACCACCGCTCGGAGGTACCCCATTTCGGCCGCCTGTACCCGGGATCTGATCCTTTCGGTCATCACCCACACTTCATGACCATAAATGAGAACAGGAACATAAACGGACCTATTTTTGTTACTTTATATAAAAATTTTATTTTATACAATATAAAACATGTAATATCTTTATAAACAGCATATTTCATATGGCTATAACATATACGATATATTTGTATCGTATATAAGATAAGGTATACTATATATAATGTATACGGTATATATATACTATATACTATATACCATATATACGATATACTGTATATGATATATGATATATGATATACCGTATATATGATATACGGTATATACGATATGATATACGATGGTATATACGATATATGGTATATATGATATACGGTATATACGATATATGGTATATATGATATACGGTATATACAATATACGGTATATATATGTATATACGATATACATATGATATACGGTATATATGATATACGGTATATACGATATATGGTATATATATACGGTATATACGATATATGGTATATACGATATACGGTATATACGATATATATACGATATACGATATGGTATATGATATACGGATACGATATATGATATACGATATATGGTATATACGATATACGATATATATGATATACGATATACGGTATATACGATATATGGTATATATGATATACGGTATACGATATATATGATATACGGTATATACGATATATGGTATATATGATATACGGTATATACGATATACCGTATATATGATATATAAAACCCTGTTGAAGGAAGTTCTAAAGCTTAGGAGAAAACAGGGCTTTACCTTATCTTTAGAACTTCCTTCAACAGAGTTTTCTAAAAAAAACGAACCGTTTTATTAAACTCCTTGCTAACCACCACCAGTCTCCAAGCATGAAACACTATGTAGTTGTTAGGACTAGTTATGAGTGGTTAAGTCTGGGGG
This sequence comes from Columbicola columbae, assembly GCA_016920875.1. NCBI lineage: Eukaryota > Metazoa > Arthropoda > Insecta > Psocodea > Philopteridae > Columbicola > Columbicola columbae. The sequence goes on along the minus strand of JADMLL010000001.1, from coordinate 11,689,748 downwards.
CAGATCAGTGGAAAGGTTTGAAGGAAGCCAAAGGAGAGCTGGAGTCATCTCAAAAGAGGTAGGAAAAGGAAAGAAAGGAATGAGAGGAATAAGGAGATGTGGCTAAGAGAAGCGTCTGGAAGTAGAGTGGTTTATGTCTTTAGATAGACCACTACACTACTCCTCCCACATAAAGAACCAAATTAAAGAGAAGATAAGATTAAACAGGCAAGAGGAGACAATAAAAGAAATAATGAAGAAAAAAAGTTTAGAAACAATTAGAAGACTAGGGCTGAGACGACCAAGGGCAAAGATACACCAAAATATTAAAACGTGGTGAACGAAAAGCGATAGCAGCATACAGATTGGGTACAGAAATGTGGAAAGCCCCAAGCGACCAGGAAGGGAGCAGAACCTGCGTACTCTGCGGAGGAGTGGAAGAACCTCTGCATTGATTCTCTTGTGAAAGAACTTCTGAAGAAAGAAGGAAAGGCATAACTTCCCGCTTCAGGGATATGTAGAATTCCCCGTATGCATATGTAGAAGCTAAAGAAGGTCAACAGAAGGCAGGACAAAGATCGCCTCAACTGTTACACTCAGAAAGGATGATGAGAGGTCATAGCTCATATAATAAAGACAAAAAGTAAAGCAATATGCTATCTAATTTATGTAAATAGTGAGCAACGCCTGCAGGATCATCTAGTTTCCGCATAAAATTTAAACAATATTTATAAAATAAAGTAAAAGAGAAAGAAGAAAGACAAAAAGTAACGACATTGTAGTTACAAAACTGAAAGAGCGATCAAATAGCGCGTGTCTTCTCTCGAGGGGGAAACAGTCAGGGTCTTCAACCAAAAATAAAAATATTCTAGAGACGTAGCTGTGAAGCGTGAAAAATTTCGCAAAACACCAGCTGCAGCCCACATCGTTAAATTTCACGGTCAGACTGTGTGCTATAGAAACAAAAGAAAGAAAATGCAAATAAATTGGAGCTGTCTTGGGAGGAAAAAGGGAGAAAATTCGAGGTCCGACTTTCTCAAGCCATCAGTCACGTAACTGTATAGAATGGAGAGAGGCTCACACAATATCCAAACCGTTATTTCTAAAACGTTGAAAATGGTCCTGACTAAAGTTTTCTCTCCCTTTCATACACAATATTATCGGTGAAGGAGGAAAAGCCTGAGGTCATGACCTAGAGTATTCAATAAAAACGATAATTCCCGTAGTAATTCATCTTTTCTATACGAATTGAGAAGAACCCCAGTTTTCTTCTTCGAACTTTCTTAAATCTTAGAAGAAAACTTTTTTTTAACGGTTTAAACAATTCTGACCGGTATAAAATTTACTATTCCATCATTTTTCTTTATCCTCTTCTTCTTTTCCTACTCTTCCGCTCTCTGATGTAATGAATTTAATAATAAACTTTATTAACGATTTTCTTCTACTGATTTCTAATTAATGAGTCTTATACTCAGGCCTTTTCCATCTTGATTTATCCATCTCTCAAAAATTTTTAATTCTCACTACAACAGCGCTATATAGTTTTGTGACTACAACAATTTCGCCATTAGTTTAGATAATGTTATAGATAAATCAAAAAAAGAGTTTGAAACTGGTGTCCTCCGAGTTTGGTTAGTTTTTTATGACATTTTAAACAATGAAAACAGAAAATGTGAAGTTTGAGAGACATCTGGTCAGTGCATAATTATCAGTACATGTGTTTCAGTGACTAATTCTTGATCCTAAGCTTCCTAAAATTATTTGCTTTCACAAAACTAAGGACAATTGAATGCCTTTTATTTCCAGTTAATCAGATAATTTGTTTAATTATATAATAATAATAATAATACAATATATTCGCAAGTGATTTACCCCTGTCCCGGGGTTTTTCACTTCGACAATTTCTATACAAATTATACTGTTTACAATGCTTCTTTTTATGGCATCCCTCCCAGTTTTCTTGCCCTTTCTCGGGTCAGGAATTTACCAATTTTATATAAATTTGTGTCATTACCCCCCGTTACTTTATATTTTTTTCTCCATAGCTCTGTCCCTTTACAATCTAACAGTATGTGGTGGGGGGGTTTCCGTTCCACCACATAGCACACATTGCCTTGTGCCGTCGTTTCTTTTGGGGGCTTCCCATATATAGCTCCCAAGTCTCCAGACTGCCATCACTCTTCTCTCCTTTAGGGTGAGTTTATTCACGTATTTCTGCCCCTTCATCTGAATATGTTTCGTTTTCTAGTAGGCGCACTGATTTCTTTTCCGTTATCTTCTTCTTTTCTTGTTTAATTATATCCTAAAGACCAGAATAACTTAACAAAATTGTGTGACCTTATTGTATATCTAATTTTCTTAATAAGCTCGGTAAATTTTTTGCTGACATTAAAATCACAAACCACCGGTGTTCATGAAGCACATTGCCAACTGAATTACAAGCCCTAGACCAGTGGTTTCCAAACATTTTTATTCTACCACCCCCTGGAAATTTTTCTAAATTAATTTACTAGCATTATAGGCAATATACTGTATGTGTGTTACTGTTTCTACCTTTTTCGTAACGTATAGTAAATTAACATCTAAATCGGACACCCCTCAACTCGATTCTTTTCCTAGTGTTTGTATATACAGTGGAACCGCTCATAGCGAGAAATTCGCAATGAAGAGCAACATGAATTGGCATAATGAGCAACACGTTCATGGGGAATCCTTCTACAGTCTATGTTCAGCCTGGAATGCATTATCCTATCTTACATTGTTTTATATGAAAAAAATTGTTTCGCATAACGAATTAAACTCGTTTTGAGAGGTTCCACTGTACCTCTTATTGGCAGGGGCTTTATGATCCCCAAAGACCCAAATGGACCTGAATCGCTTCAGCTCCCACCAGAGAGCGGTATCGGAACCTTAAATATAACGAAATAAAAAATTATAAAAGAAAGGTTTTGTATGTTTCCACCACAAGCACTTTAAACTTACGCGAAGGTATTTAATTAAAAATTCAACTCAGGCGTCAGTGATAAAGCTCAAAGCGGAAGTAAATTAGGTTATCTTGGTTTAAAACCAAGCACTTTGATACAACGTGGGTGTCCATTAAAACAAAATAAAAACGAAAAAAAAAGGATCTCACTTTTCAAAAGGCCAATTAAAAGCATTTAAGCAGTGAGCCAAAATCCAAAAAGGAAACCCGGACTCTTCAAACAGAAATTCAAGGATTTCGACAAATGGCGACATAAAGCTGGGACATTTCTAGTACAGGAAATATGAAAGCAATAATTCGTTTTAACGTACGATTTCTTTTTTCCGAACAAAAAGGCTCCATTTCTGTTATGAAGCATTTACCAAACAAACCCGAATGGCTGTCATGAAAGTTAAACATAGAATATCGTTCATCTGTCTTCTTTTTGTTCTCACTCCAACTCCATATGATTTTCAACTTGCCACATATTTTCCAGACGTTATTTGATATTTACAAAAAAGGAAAACCTTTTATAAGAGCACGCAATATCTGATTTTCTCCCAGGAAAAAAAGGAATTATTTTTTTTTGTTTTGTAGACGAGGAAGAAGAAGAAGAAGAAATTGTTTTCTTAGAAAGGAGTCTTTTAATTTAAAAAATTTTGTTCTCCAGACTTATTGATATAAACGGGATTTTCCATTAATTTTTTATTATTACTTTAGTCAGGGAGAGAAAAGACTGGGAAGTTTTAAACTCATCGTATAATATAATAAAAACTTTTGTTTCGACTCAAGAAAATCGAAGAGGAAGAGGGATACAACTGGATATTAGTTAATAAATAAGACTATGCAAATATAATTTAAAACAAGAGAAAAATCGATTAGAAAAAAAGAATATCTGAAAGAAAGAATGCTGAGAATTAAAAGGAAAGACAGAGAATCATCAGACAGATGGTGAAGGACACTCGCGGTTTTATTTTCGCTCCATTTTAGATTAATTCTAAAGTTAGGAGCAACATTTTTAAATTAGTTTCTTATTCTCAAAATTTTTTCTTTATACGAAATTCTAACTTTCAAAAAGGGAGAACTCACTGTTTTTGACTTCACCACTCTATTTTTACCCTTTTATTTTTAATATAAACAATTCGACTTTTGGCAGAAAACAACTAAAAACCATAGGCCTACAGCCATTATGTTAACAAGTTTCTTTGTTTCGTGGTTGTGTCAAGCATTCTGCTTTCAAACGCTTTTCGGTCTGTTTATCCTTCACCGCGACGCAGTTTCCTCGTGCTTAAATAAACCCCCCCGAGACTTTTGAAAATATTTTTTTTCCCCTCACAACAAAACGATCCTTTTACGTAGAATATAAAATTCTTTTTAAATTATTAATGAGACTTGTAATTGATATATATTTAAGAATTATATTAAAAGGAAACTTGGGAAGAACGACAAAGAAATAGCAGGAATCAGAAGAGAAAATATGACAGAAAGGGACAGATATGGAAACCAAATTATGAAAGCAAAATTTTCAGTATAAGAACTGGGAAAACGGGAAAAATATGGGCGAAATAGAGGAAAGAGGAACACAGTACAAGAATGAAGAGATCTTAGGAAGAGAGGAGGACAAGAAAAAAGTGGTAATCATGGGAAATTCAACTTAAACTCTGTTCTGACAGCAAAAATGTGTAGTAATAATAATAAGTGAGGCGGATGGGGCCTAGTAGGCAAGAGGTTAGAGCACTCGCCTATCACTCCAAGGGCCGTGGTTCAAATCCCACCAGGGTACCTGTTTTTCTCCCGCTCTTTCCTACCTTGAATGTTTTCCTTCAATTTAGGATAATGGTATCCTTTCCCCAAAATTCCCTCCAAGGCTCACAACCCTGGCAGTATGTTCAGTCACTGAGAAAGCCTTCAACGAAAAGTGGCTGACTCACAATTCCTTGGCAACAGGCAGCTGAGAGAAAACGCTTAGTCTAAACCTCGCGATATGTTCATACAACCAGCAGGAAATTGCTGTAAAAAGTCAACAACAATAATAATGACGAGAAGAAGAAGAAATCGAACAACCTTTATCAGAAGAAATCAATGAGGCATCAAGAGTTGATTAAACCCATTCCAGTCATTTTTTTATCTACAGGACTAATCTGCATGCCAGCATCAAACAACTCAAGCTATCCAATAACAGCTATCTGCAATTATAAAAATTTGTTCTACTGAATATCTGTTCTCTAGTGAGACAATTCCTCAATCCCTCCCATAGCTGAGGGACAAAATACTTAGCTTAAAACTCGCGTTATGCTTTTTAACACCAGCATACAAATTGTCGTGAAAAGTCAGCAATGATAACGAAAACGAAACTGATTATTAATAAATAAACGGGAAAAAGAGGTCAGAAGTTTGATCTAATTGAATATGTACTCCAAATCAATAAAATTTAGTTGATTAATTTGTAGCTCATACTAATATTCATCTCTAAAAATCATGTTAGTGATGCAACGAAGTTTTAAAATCAGGACTTATGTCGTCTGTGATTTGTGGAAAAGTTGCCCATTTCCGGTTTATAAAACAAATGAATGGAAAAACTCAATCAATTGCACTTGTTTACTTCGGTGCACCAAAACCAGTAATCAATTAATTAGAAGGAGAAAAATTAGGTAAGCTCAGAGTCAGGAAAAAATGCAAAACCTTTTCAAGCCCATTTATTTCCTTCTTTTTAAAGAATGAACTCTAAAACAAAGACAAAAAAGAAAAATAAAATAAAACAGAAGTGAAAGAAGGAGAAAGTAGAAGAGAAAATAATCAAAAGGATCACCCTTTCGGGATCTACTTTGCCCGATCATTAAAACAGACAAATTAGTGGCATTTTATACATGACGACGCATTTTATCTTGTTAATTTTTTTTTGTCAACTTTTTTTACGTCACTCCAGCCGATGTAAATGTTTTAATAATTAAATCTGATTACGGCCCACTTTGTTGTTTACCATTTCCTTCACAGGGAAACGGCAGAAAAATTATTTTTTGTGTAAATTCTGAAAGGAAAGTGACAATTAGTCCCTTCGCCTGACATTTTATTCAGATCAACATTCACAATTCATTATCTACGTAAAACTTCTATAAAATGGTTCGCTAATACGCGGTTCGAAACTTTTTGAAAGTTGAAGCAAATTCGTTACTCACAAAGTAGTTCCACGTGTAAACCCTATAAGAATATAAATTTGGTTCAAAATCGCGCGCGTATTTTTGGTGTTTGGCGTATTAAATGGGAAAAGTCTAGGATCTGAATTGTGCAACATTGTTCTCGGTGTATTGTTCCGCCGGTATTTCATTACAATCGCTCCCAAATTTGATTCGAGCACATCGTTTCGGTAGATTGGTTTTCTCTGAATGATAGGAACCAAAATTAAACCCGATGGAGCCGCTGTTGTTTGATTAGTTCTCTCTCTTGAATTTCCCCCAAAATTGTTATCTCGACAAATAGCCTGGTCTTGGAACTAAGACAAGTTGGATTAGAATGAAAGAAGAAAGCCTTTTACGAAAAGCTGTATAACGAAGTGCGGAACATTATCTGTATACATTGAACTATTTTAATAGAGACTAAAATATATTTTTCCAGAAACATGGCCGGTCATAAACGATCACTTATAATTTCCAGTTAATTAATCCCGTTTTAGATCATCATTTATACAAATTAATTGGCCGTATACAAACTAAAACATCATTTTGATTGGTATTATTTTCATATAAATCCCACTTGTAACTTTATCGAAAAATTAGAATCCTCCTTTTAAAATCATTCCCACCTGGTGTGTTGACTGTGGTTCCTGGAGAGAGAGAGTTTCATTGAGGAAAGAATTGGCGTCGAAAACTCGTAGTTTGGCAACTTGCCTGACTTCATGCTTAAAAAAATTTTTTTTTCTTTTTATAGTTGTGTCTCCCACAAATTTATTTCCCATTAATTCCCATAATCGATCCAGTTTACCATAACTTGTGGTGTATTGGGAAATTCATTAAGGATTTTCCCTTCGTTAAATATTTGAACGAGTTGGGATAACTTTGAAGCGTGGATTCTCCTCTTCGCACGCGAATCAATTCAAAAAAAAAATTTTTTTTGTATTCTGACCTTGGAAAAAAAATTAATATCACTCTCCAAAGGGTTGCATAAATAGAATAAGAAAAAAGGACGTAAATTTTTATTTTAAGAAATTTCACAGTCTCGTAAAAGGGAAAGAAACAAAAGCAATATGCTTTAGGATTTCTTCATCCAATGTAAAAGCAATTTTGAATAAAAATTCAAAATGAAATTCAAACATTTTATATTTAATTTTAGTTTTATGCCCAGATAACCTCGCGACATTAATTTCTTTACTTTTTGTTTTATTCCGAATGAAAACTGATGCGAAAATGAAAATTTTACAAAGGGCTTTAATCAAATGAAAGAAAAAAAATTTAATCAATGCGAAATTCTTCTGTACGAAGTTTTTTATATATAAAAAGAAGAAAAATGATTCGTCGTAGAGGATATGGAAGCTGTGAAATCGCCATTTATATTTAATTTTCTATAGTATAAATAATAAGTATATGTTTAAAGTAAAATTGAATAATATTAGGAGGTGTGTGGTGTAGTGGTTTAAGTATTTGACTAAGAAGTTGTAGTCGCGAGTTCAAATCTTCCTGTAATAACCCTGTTATACCCAAAAAGGGTGAAAAACGGTATTAAAACTCAAGTATAAGTATAAGTATAAAATTGAATAATATTATATGCTATCCTAACGCAAGTTCTCTTTCTTATAGTGTTCTGGCAATATTCTTGCAGAAGAGAGTTAGCGTTGAAGGTCACCTTTTGCGCTGTACGTGGCGACATAGCGTTAGTCACCTCCTAGTTCCTAACTTTTCTTTCATGCTGTCGAGTCTTGTTCAAAGGAACTGGGGTCGGTAACCGTCTGTTTTTAGTTTCCTGAATTGACTGACCAGAAATACTGCCAAAGTAGTTAGTCTTGGAGAGAGGTTTTGATAATAGTGGAAAAGTTGATGAAAATTTAAGGTACAGTGCAAGAAAAACAGATTCTTACCCAGATGGGGATCGAACCCACGACCTATGGGTTTGCTGTCGACTGCGCTACCTCTCGGCCATCAGGTCCCTCATAAGTAACTTGATTATTGATTTTCTTTCAAGATGCATTCAAATACTTCTCAAATATTTTTCCTAAGAGCAAATGTCAACTCAAGTCACTAGCAATGACACCATAAAACAAGTAAAACCTAAAATCATTGTACAAACATGTCCCCAAAACCTTTTATAAAAAGCTTAAAAACCATAAATGAAAGCCTTTGACAGGTCAATACATCCTTAAAGTCTATATTTATCCAATGAGTCCTATAAATAGTTTAGCAATGCGTAAGCCCTGCTGCCTATTCAGGCTAAAAAAAATCGATTGTCTACGACCAAATCCTGTCAGCTCTTTTAATCATTCATACAATTTTCATCCACTTATACAAAACTTTTTCAGGTTCAAATAAAAATTGATAGATTTATTTTGGTCTCAAAGATTTTAAGCGAACAGCCTGGTTTTGACTTTAAAATTAATTGCCTAGGAGGCGTATAATAAAAACAAAACCATAAACTATGGGTACACTCGACTTATTTCAAACCGTTTTGTTAGGTTTTCATTCTTTATTTAAGTCGATGTGTTCAATTTTTAACCACTCCGCCATTTTGGGGTCACCTTATATTTATAACTTAATAGTAGATAACTTAAAATTTGATTCAAAAAGATTTTTTTTTGAGTTATGGTCTCACACACAAACAAAAGACATACAATAGCTAGATACACTCATAACATTTATGAACTTCAATCTTACTCTCACAGTTTTTGTAGTTCGTCGGAGGAGGAGTAGTGTAGTGGTTAAGTTCCTGACTTGGACGCAAATGGTCGTGAGTTCGAATCCTCCTACCGCATCCTGTTATACCCAAAAAGGGTGAAAAACGGGATTAAAACCACCACCACCATATTGCTTAAATTTTCATGGCCGGTTTTTGTAGTTCATCATCTGCTAGTCGCTGGTGTCCAATTAGAACTCCACACCAATCAATACGGAAAAGATAAAAAATTTTTGACTGATAATCCACAAAGAAGATGAGAATACGAAATAATTGAACCAGAGTATAGAGACAGTACGAGTCAAACTGTAGATTGTATAATAATTACAGATTAGCATTCGGTTATACGTAGCAGAGGTCTTCAGATATTGGAATCGCTGTCTAAGTTTTCGTGCACCAGATGTTAAACCGAAAATGAAACTTTTCTCCGACTCCAGATTGATTCAGAGAAACAATTCCACTTAAATTTTTGTATGGAATTCACTGCTCTCTTGGAATTCCAACTCACACTGAAAGCTGTTTTTCGAAAAACGAAAATTCTGTTAATTCGCGAGAATTAAACGGTAAATCGCTTTTTGTGCTCATTAAAAATCTTTCCTTTGTATCATAAAAGAAAAGGATTCTTCGTAACTCATCCCTTCCTCTTCTTCTATCTCCTTTCGACTGGGAATAATTTTGTTATTTCACAACGCAAGATAATCTGGACTTTAAAAGAGAGAAAAAATTCAGCAATTAAGCTCCAGACTTTTATTTTGTTTCGTAATTTGCGTGTAAGGAAAGGTCGTAAACTACGATTATGAAATTTTGTGGAACATTCTAGAGATTAAAGCAAAGTCTCCGCGTTCACAAATCACACATAAAAAAAAACATTTAAAGCAGAATAGAAGGAAAAAGAAATTTAAAAACAAAATAAAATGGCGACTTAATTAAATTAGCGCACGAATAAATCAAAACATTAAAAGGTCATAATCCAAACAATAAATAATTATTAAAACGCAATTCACGGATGAACTGAAAATAAAATGCGCAGTTATTTATTTAAAAGCGGTTAATAACATTATCATGTGGGCGTATAGGGCCAACCTTTTACCCTGGCACGCATTTTAACTAAGTTACATTGTGTACAATTTTCACCAACTCTTCCTATAAAAATTAAAAAGCGGAAAAGTTCATCCTTGTACACCCGAAACGAAATATAATGATATATGAGGTGACCTTCACTTGATGAATGTTCAAAATTTTAAACCCTATTCATACCAAAGACACAAACTGCTAACCTTTTTGAACCGGTTTATGTGTTTAGGTGTTATGCGAGCTATTCGAAAATGTTTTTTGCTTAGAGAAAAATCCGTAGTAAGGATTGTATACGTTTATTTATTAACAAATCTTTTAAAATCCAACAAACACTTAATACAGTAGCTATTTATAGTATATATACACTCTCTTGTCTCGAATATTTCCTGAATATAACACAAATATGGTTTGCTGCTGGGTGTTGTCACTTAAACAGACACAATCATCAATTTATATCATTAAGAAGCTTTGGTGCTTTCTGGTGAAAAGGGCGTTGTGACATGTTTGGTTACAAGTCCAATTCAAAAGAACCTAGGAGCTGGATTTAGGAACAGTCAAGACTTTTGATTTAGTCACTGACAAAAAGGTTTTTTTTGCTCTCTTCTCTCTCTTACAAAATTCAAGATACAATAGGAGACTACAGTATATAGTGAGGTATATAGTCATGTCTAGATTTACGCGTGTGGTTCTTGTACGTCTAGATCCCGTTCTTCATCTTTTGCTATATATGAGACAGAATGTTCAAACTCTCAACTACTACTTCTCTATTCCTGCGTTTTAGCGCTCAATTTCACATCTATTTTTCAAAAGTACTGCACATCGGAAAACAGATTTGGTATTCCACTCAAACTTATTCCATTCAAGTCTCGTTTTTCAACCATGGGTGTAGCAGGATGTGGAAGATGATTCGAACTAACAACCACAACTTCTATAGGCAGATAGTTTGCCTACTACACAACTGATCTCCTACCCAATAACTGAAATTAGATAAATTTCGACTTCTTATTAATATAGACTTGAAGATCGTTACAATTACGTCAGAGACATTTGCCGACCTCTGTTTTGCTATAAACTGAAAAATCAAGAATTCAATAAAGAACCAATTTTAAATTAAAAACCAATCAAGGAAAAGAATCGAATAAAAAACGGAATTAGAAAAAAGGAAAAACCATTAAACACGGCGGCTGATGCGAAATAAATTCTGACATGATTCACTATAAAGGCAGAGAAACGTCAGTCAGCGATGGGCTTCCTTTAGTCCCACGCTAAGAGTGAGGGTCGAGTTTATTAAAAGCCCAGCCAGGGGCTCCAGGTGTGTAGGTTTCTTTGAAAACTCATAATTATTTAAGCACCTCATCGTCACTGATGTTTCGTCAATCTATAACACCGTCTAAAGCATCTAAAAAGGAATCTTAATTTAGAAAAAAAGGTTCATGGTAAGAAGACCAAAGGAGAAAGAAAAAAAAAATTTTTTTTTCTGAGTGTGCTAATTTCGCGTCGCCCTTTTTGTCCCCATCATTTACAATTTGGGTGAAAGTGTCTCAGATTAAGAGAATCCTTTTCCTTTTTTGATTCCAGTTGTAGGTAATTAACTGAAGGGACTTTTTACGGCCCAACTTTTTTTTCCTCCTCCGAGCTTTCTACTTCATCAGTCTTCTTGCCTTCCATTTCACTTTCCCTTGTAATCATGTCATTTTAATTTTTAATATTATTCAATCCTTTTCCTCTTTTTACCTTTATTTTTAATGATTTCCTCCAGAATACTTTTTTCGGAGGTGTATTTTTTTTCCAAGTAGGCGTTTATATCTTTTTCTAATTTTCTCCTCTCATTTTCTCACTTTTCTCTACCATTTTTTACATCAATAATTTATTTTTTTATAAGTTAAAAACCTTGACAAGTCATCACAAATTTGCCACTTTCATCTTACACTTAATATTTTTATATCATCCAGTTAAATGAAAACATGTTGAATGATTCTCTCAAGGCCACAAACGTTTTACACTTAGGTTCAGTACACCAATCTACACTTGCATCAAGAAGATAAGCATTCGGAATGTGATTCGACTAAAAATCGCCTAACTTCAGAAAAAGTAAACTAAAGTAGTTTTGGTTTGGTTCTTTTTTATACAAAATTTAGGTAAATCGATTTCGTTGTCTGTAAAACTATTTATGAGTTTACTCAGTTCATCTACACCAATTACCTCTTATTATTAGTGTTAATAATGTTATTCCTTTGACGTAAACATTCATGCTATCCAAATAGACCCATTAGTTTCTCAACTACAATGAATAAATTACATGAGGCATTACAAAGTGTTAAAAAAGTTATGGAGATAATAGTCAGCTCCTCCCTGAAAAATTGACAAAGGAGGAAGTCAACTCTGAGCTGGACTCTTTAATGAGAAACCTTTAAGACGCCACTGGAGAATTTAAGAAGATCGACAAGACAAGCGAGAAACATAGCGGCTAGGACTGCCAAGGAGATAATTAATTTTGCCACCAAAACAGTCTCTTACGCTGAGATTGTCAAACAGAAACCGAAAGATGGCGACTAAAGGTAAAATACCCGGGGAAGTTCATTACCGATTGCAAGAAGACTATAAACCCAATCTTATTCACGAAGATGCGTAAAATCAATGACTCCACTGTTGCTGTGGCCTGCGTATCTTTACAGATGAAGTTAAGAACAAATTTGAGGATGTAGAAATCTTTCTAGCAAAAGAGCCCGGTCATTGTCATCCAAATAGACGAAGTTAGAGACATTTTCCCAAAATCTGACTTGATCTACAGCCAAATGAAAATACAACCATTTATGGTGTTAGCGTCAAAATAAGCACAAGTAGACGGAAGGGGCACAAATGAGCACACAAAGTTATGATGACGTCAATGGCTGACGTTACAGGATTGTAAAAATAGTGACGTTGTTATAGTAATGGCGGATAGTTTTGTATAGTCAGTTGAGTATCAGAAGGTGTTGTTTATTAGTAACACCCCTCTAACAACAGTGACATCAATAACAATATAATCAAATATATCAATAAATATAAATCAATAATATAATAAAAATACTAACTTAATAATAATAATAAGCAATAAATAAATAAATGACATCGCTAACATTAATAGTGATAGACACAAAAATCTCTGAATTCATCATACGGATTTATATTACGATAATATAAAAATGATGCGAACACCTTCTAGTAGTCACTGAATTTTTTAATTACCGATATTACAATAGTTCGTAAGACAAATTTTGAAACTAAATTAATGAAATCAACGAGACTTAAAAATATATATTTTCAAATTTCCATGATAAAAAATAAATAATTATAAACGAGAGAAGGTGGAGTCAATTATTGTTCAATACGGTTCAATTCACATTTAGGATGGCACAAACAAAAATAAAAAATTAAAGCAAAACAATGTGACCTCAGTTGATTTCCCTCGAATTTCATTTCGAAACAATTCACGTGGAAATTTACATCATTAAAGACTTTCGAAAATCATTTCCTACAAAAGGGAAGAAACAAAACATTGTTTAGGAAAATTCATTTTCCACCCCCGCCCTAACCTCTCCACTTTCAAATTTTTATTTTAACGGTAAAGAGAAAAATCTCTAAGTGAAGAAAATAGTGGAAAAGCAACCGATCACGTGATTTATAGTCAGCAAATGAAATTATGAAGTCTTGTGCTGGTCGGACGAAAATTTTTTTTTTCGTTTGCCTTTCAACCTTTTCAAATTTCTAGAATTGCACAAGGCCGACCGAAAGGTCAGCAGACAACGTCAGAGAGCTTTTTTCTAAAGCTTTATTTTAATATAAAATTTCGTAAGAGACTTCCTCAGCCTACCACATGAGAATAATGCCTTGCAAAACCTCCCCAAATCCCTCAGATTAAAGTACATTTCAGGGGGCTTCATATTTTTAATGGCGGAGGAGGAGGAGGAATCCTGGAAATGTTTTAAAATTTCTTAGTCCACCGGGGCCTGAACGTTTCTTCCGGAAATCTCTTTTAATATACGATTCGAGCTTTTGATCAAAACGTCATAAATAATTTAAGGGAAAAGAGGTTTTCATATTAAACAAAAACGGAGGCAATTTGTGAAATGGTGAAACCGGTAAGTCATGCCTCTATGACCGGCAATTTTCAATTAATTGATAATTCTGATAGTATTGAAATTCTGTTAGCTGTCAAAAACTTCCTGCCTTTTAGATAATCTCTTTTAGAATTTTAAAGATGATGTTCCCGCTCATAAAAGACTCATCTCGAACCTTTTACAACTAATTTCGATTAGGAAGGCGGCGATAGTCACGAAACGGCTTCTCATTTATATTGAATAAAAAAGAAAAGCTTAATTCATTTGGAAAATGTGTTTTCACATGCACATGAAAGCGTCAAGTGTTTCGTGTGTGTTATATGTGTGGAGCCGAGGAGTGTGAAACTAATAATTATTTAATTCATTTGTAAATTGTTTCCGAATGAGGAACTTTCGCGTTTTAATATAAATTCATTCTTTTTTGGAAAGCGAAGTCGTGCAGTATCTAAAAGACGGAAACAGGAAATTAGAAAATTCTGACGGAAGCTCTCTTAATTTTATCAGTTGATTACTGTCTTTGATCTTCTTTTGTTGGTGTTATTATTTATCATTATTATCGAATTTCTTTTGTAAATTTTTGGCAAAATCGATTACGTTTTTTTTTATTCTCTAAATTCTGTTGGAAAATCTTTAGCTTTAGACTCTTTCTACAAACTCTGCGAATTCCTTTCTTCCATCTTTCATTATTTTGATTTGAGACAGAGATCGCTGATGTAAAATCGACCTGATAAACGCTCTATTATCTAAAAGCGTAATTCTCGACGGGTTTTGACATGCTTTTGATTCCTCGGATGAGAAGAGATGAGAACAATCGATTGATTTGTCAGTTACATCAGTTACAACGATTTCTCAGAACCAGGTTAAGAGGATTGGAAAATTATTTCAATAAACTCTCAAGAACAAGAACCGCTAACAGGATTTTCAAAGACTTGATTTAATACGAGTTGAGAGTTTGAGTTACATAAACACTCGGGTCTTGTTTTAAGAGGTTGGAAAATTAAGAAAATACTCCAACAAAGTCTTGTGAGTAAGAAATTGCACATTTTGTGAGGATTTGTTCCATATATAACGCACACCTTGTGGCAGACCTATGGTTGTGTGGGTCAAAGCTCCTGATTAGTATAATACTAGTTGAGGATATATCGTCCGAATGTATGGTCCCACTTACGAGAACGGACTCTGGAGAATAAAAACCAACGTCGAACTAGACCAACTTTATAGCAGGCCATAGCGAAGTAAGGAAAGAGCGGTTGCAATGGCTTGGACACATTGAGAGAATGGCAAGCCACAGAATAGTAAAGAAAGCCCTCAATCAAAAGTCCGAGAGGAAAATAGCAGTAGAAAGACCGCGAAAAAGGTGGCTGGAAAATGTTGAGTGGGATCTGAAGCGGTTGAGCATAACAAACTCTCCCAAGGTAGGAAGGCTTGGAAAGAAGTGGTCGGTCAGGCCCAGGTTCTACGAAAAGGACCGTTGGAAGGTTGGTCGGTATTGTACTTCTCATTAAAACAGTCAAAAATATGCAACTCACATACTTTAAGTATAAAATAATTATATTTCACATTATAAATGAATAAAAATGTTTAATACTAAAACAAAAAAGTAAGTTAAACTAAAATGGCTATCATAACACAGTTTTCATAGCCCTTCTTTTCTTTTACTCTCTTCCCTTGTTTTCCTTCTATCAACCTTTATAAGAAGCCAACCTAGAATATACTCCTTCAGATACGAGGCAAAAAATGGGGCCTAAAATTCGAAAACATTAAACAAACAACAAGTAATAGAAAAAAAAAAGTTATTTGTTTTGAATTTTATCCTCTACTTCAAAGCCAACCCTTTAGTGCTCCTTCCTTCTTGTTATCTGCTCAGCGATTTTGTTTACAAGCATAAATTTCATTTTTGTTCTAAAGAAAAAAGTCTGCGGTAGTGGCTGAGAGACACTAAAAAATAAATTGACGCTGGATTTTATTTTTTTTTAAATCTATTTTTTTTATTATTTGTTATCCTGAAGGAAAGAAGGACAAAATTATATTAAGCGATAACAAATCCAGGAACGAGGAGGTAGACTTCGTGACTAGAATTAGTTATTTGTCACTTTTTACTGTAATAAAAATCTCATATTTTTTTGTCTTAACTCTTTATATGCTAATAATACGTAATCAAGTTCAATTAAGAATGAATTAATCCAGCTTTCGAAAAGCTTTTTTCTCATATTTTGTCAGAAAAGTTTGGATGTTGGGGTTATTAAAAGTAAACTGTATGTATGTATACACTACGGTTTTCCGATTAATTCGTGCTTAGACTTTTCACTACGCGGTTAAAAATGTAGTAAAGAAGTAGAGTACTGTATAGTTGCTTTTAAAATGTCTCAACTTTTGTTTTGAGTGAAAGGAACACTCTGTACAAGCGCTGTTCAACTTATCATAGCCCGCGGCCATATTTTCATCAAAAACATTTCGGTAGCCAAGGTGGATCAGTTATCATCAGACTTTAAACGAATTGCTGCTGTACTCAGCCAGGTTAACTGAAGTTACGCAAAATTTAATAGTACCTGCTTTAATCTCATTGAATTTAAATTTTCACTTAGTAAAGTAGTTTTAATATTAATAATTCGGTAACATAAATTTGCACTCGCAGGCCGCCAGTTGAACAGCCCTGCTTTACACAATAGTCAGACGAGTTTTAGGTTTGGCGGACGTGTGTTCTTTTTAGAACGTTTAGGGAGTGAGAAGCGTGCTAGAGGACAATTCTAGTATTCTGTATGTAAAAATACAGCACGTTTTGGCGAAGGATTTCTTTCAAAAGTACTGCACACTTGAATAGTTCTTCCCCTAACTAGTTCAAATTCTTAGGAACCAAGACAACATGCTCAGACTTTTAACAAACGGGTCGCCAGTTATCCAGAAACTTGTATGAACTCTAGACTTCAATTCCAACTTCAAACTTGTAGAAAGGAAGGACACGAAGCATATAAATAGTGGAATGCGCGATCGACAGTAAGACTACGAATTGGTGAAGTAACTCGAATGGCGCTGTTTTTACAGATGGCGCAGATATTCTTGTAAATAATTTGTATTTCGATACGCCTAATTCTGACAACACCTTTAATGTATTCACACAAAATTATTTTGATTAAAAATGCGCCTTTATTTATGACCTGTGTCATCATCCAGACCTCGCACTACTTTTATTACTTTTAAGGGTTATTGAAGTTTAGTTTTAAGAACAACGAAAAGCATTTTGCCTGCAGCGCACTAAGTTCAAAAATTTTCCGACGGAAGCTGCCCATTAAGAAAGTCGTGACGACACAATCTGTTTAATAATTTATCCAATTTTTAAAGTTCTCGTCTTTCGTGTAAAAGAGAAACATTTTCCTAAAATTTAGGTTCGTAAAAGTTTTTTTTTGTAAAGTCTGACTTGAAGTTTGAATAATTGTAAAACTGTCAGAAATCCGTTCTTTAACCATCTCTAATAAAACTAGTCCGAATGACGACAATTCAACAAAGATTACATTTCGCCTTAAGAGAATTTCAGCTTTGAAAGTGGATAAGAAAAGGGTAGGGGGTTGCAATTTATCACTGGACACACCAGTAGAATCTGAACAAAAGCGTCAAATTGCAATTCACGACTGCTGTCAAATTGCTGTCGAAACGGGAAACACAATGACAACGCTTCCAGCTAGGCACTGAGAAGCAGTAGTGGTGCTAATTGGTGACAACACCCTTTCAAAATATCAAAAATGAATTTCCTCAAGAGAGCCAAAATCCGATGACGACAAATTTATTTATGTTATTCTTTTTAGATTTTCCAAAAATGAAACTTTTCAATTTGAACTGGAGAAGATGAGAGAATTAAGTAAAAAATCGAGTTAACTGAGAAAAGCTGGAAAAATATTTTTGAGATTCCAGAAAAGAAAGGAAGGGTCACCCTCTCGATGATAATTCACACTAATGAATGCTTGAATAAAGTCGTAAGCACTTTTAACTGTGTTTTTGAGCTTAAAGAGCTTCACATTATTAGTTATTCACATAAAATCCCAACTTGACGATTTAATATGAGAGAAACCTCCTCTATCCCACCTCTCCTTCCCTCATCTGCCCACTTTCTCGCATTATCTACTCCTTTTAAAAACAAAAAATTTATCAGTCGTATTTTTTTTATAAGTAGTTTGGAAAAGAGAAGTGACTGATAAAAAAAAACTCGAGATATATTATGATATATTTAAAAAAGTAAGAGCATTAAAAGTTTTTGAGTTTTTACTGGCCTCGAGAAAGAAAAAAAAAGAGGGAAAGAGAATGAAAGACTGGAAAATAAAGGAGTAAACATTCCATAAAATGGTCGCAACAGCTGGGAGCGTGTGCAAATTTGGAAAATCCTTTTTATTTTTTAAGCCCCCCTTACTTTATCGTATATCTCTAATTCGATCAACCGTTTTACCAAATCTAAATCCGTGTTTTTACCCCGGCCCTTCCGACCGGGTTGTATTTTTCTAAAACAAAAATGTAAATAACATCAGTACATAAAAATTCCTTTCACTACCTCCTTCGGGCCACTATTTTATTTGAATAAATTTTTTCCCTTGGAATTTTTGCATTCTTGACTCACATTTTTCGAAGATTGTTTTTGTGGTCGTATCTTGGGTTGCGAACGTTTTGGTCCACGGACAACTTGGCTTAAGAATCTCATTTGTGAACGAGTTTTGCCTCGTCTTCTGGGAAGATGCTTCGATTCACGAACGAATCAGTATAAATTTGGTTTTGTTTAGATAATTAAACTGCTTCCTTCAAATTTTTTTTTTTGTTTGAGCTATTTGAGAGTCATGTTCACTTAACTGCCATTTTGGATATCCTGACTGCCACTTTCCTAAGTTATAGTTCTTGATTTTCAGTTCTTTCGAGTCTTCCTCGACCTCCTACGACTAGTCTTCACTAAAAAGAATGGTATTCGGTTCGACAACCCCCCTGTAGAATCATCCTCACTCTGATGTCTCTATATTATGCTTGTAGTGACCCCTAGCGGTGGTTCAATGCAAATAATACTTTGATACTACTTCATACTATTGATTCTGAATTGTTGATTAACTCACAAGTTGAATATTCAAAATCTGATACAATAACCACCGCCCTCCCAAGCCCTTGAAAATGACCACCGCTGCCTTTGTGATAACCCCAACGGTAATTCTAGTAGAGGACACTTTTACCTTTAGGCTCAGGCGACGGACCAACCGAAGCTATATGCAGTTGGTATTATATGTTTATTTGTAATATTGTAGTGTGACAAAGCTGTATTGTAATTAGTGCAATTATTTTACTGTGTGTGTAGCACGTAGTATATGGCTGTAATATTAGTAGTTTTGGTATTGTGATTGTGAATGATCTTTTCCTTAATTGTCGTCCAGCCATACAGTATGAATTCTAGTTGATCACAGATATAAGATCTTTGACCAAGGGTGTGGCCGGACTCTTCGACCTGTGAACAGGTCATGATTCAAAATATCATTATACACATATTTTAATAATTTCTGGAAATCGTGTACCGTTTATAAAATTTCTTTTTATTATATGTGTTGAAGTTGAAAGTTGATGAAATGAAAATGAAATCTGTGGTATCATCGGGGTTGATGGTGACGAAACCGCTGACTAATCTCGTATTGGTTAATTCATGACTGATTTCGTGTGTGTGCTTGGCTTGCTATAATGGCTTTACACAATTCGCTTCCTAGACTGGATTATCAAGCATTGTGCCCTTTTACCAAATAATGTTTACGAGATTACGTTTATTTGAATAATTAATGCATTTTCTGTTTATACGAGGGAAAAATTACCTCAATTTTCAGATTATAAATCCCTCAAACAATTAATAATGAAAATGGAATGTACGCAATTTGACGCAGGTATTTGGGAATACTAAAAAGGGAAGTTTTCTCGTCGTCTTAAATCTAGGGCGAACGAAAGCGACACATTTTGTGCATGTGTGTGATGTCAAAGAATAGAGCTAACAATTTTTAGCCTGCGATTTTGAGATACAACCGTTTGCTTTAATTTTTTTTGAGAGTTCACGCTTTAAATAAAAAGAGCCTAAAAGTAGAAGAAATTGTATGAAGCTATTCATTAATTTTATTTTATGTGTGGTAAAGTTATGAGAAAATAAAGCAGTCTATCTATCTGCTTTATTTAATCTGTTATTCATAAAAGCAGTCTATCTATCTGCTTTGACTGCTTTCTTCTTTACTTCCTCTTCTTCTACCATCCTCTTACTTTATTCCTAACTTTCTGTACCTATTATTCTATTTCTACTTCTTTCTTCCATCCTATCGTCTCATTTTCACTCCTATTTGTTGGAGGAAGTTGAAAATATGCTTGATTATGAGTCAGCTACCTTTCGTTAAAGGCTTTCTTGCTGACTGAACATTACTACCAAGGTTGTGAGCCTTGGAGGGAATTCTGGGATGAAAGGATAGTGGATAAATTGAATGAAAACATTTTAGGTAAGGAAGAACGGGAGAAAAACAGGCACCCAGGTGGGATTTGAACCACGGCCCTTGGAGTGATAGGTGAGTGCTCTAACCTCTCGCCTACCAGACCCCTTACTGTATTGTTTTAATTACATCTCTTATCCCATCCTTTAGACTCTTCCTGTCGCATCCTTTTATCCCATCCCTGGGTTGAGACACTGGTCTGCTCCCAGGGTATAAAACCCATTTAAGCCAGACCAACTACAAAATGTCTTGCTTAGAGACAGATGGAAGATTTAAAAATCTATCTGCTTCTAGATTGTCCTCATCAATAATTATTTTGTTCTAAAGAACATTTACAGTTTTTGTTAATTTTGTAGAAAGACATTCAGCCTGGAACACAATTCAACGACGCCAAATTTTAAGGGTAAAACAATCCTCCATCTGCCAAGTCTTCCACTAATCCCTCATCTTCTTCATTCCAAGAAGGCTCTATTTTTAATTTATCGCGGTTTCATGATCCTATTTCAGATGATGAGTTAATTGTAAATAAACTTGTGTAATATGAGATTATTTAAAATTAAATGGAGCACGAATAATGAACCTTCTATTAATGAAGCCATTGCAGCATCTAAGCGTGGAACTTTATTTTTGTGATACGTCGACAGAGTTATAAACTAGTGCGAGTTCAAATCAAACTACCAGGATTATGGTGCGACATAAAACTTGATGGAAAGATAAATTTAAAAGGAAGATCAGGGGCGAGGAAGATAAGACTGTGAGGCTCAGACTGTTACATTGAATAAAAAATTATGTGAGAGACGTTTCATAAAAATATTTTGTGGTAATTCCAATTTATTTAATAATTTTTTAGAGGGCAGTGAAAAATCTGTTTCTTAAGTACGAAGGAAAGCAATGCGAGGTTAACACCACGAAGTCTTTCATTAAGTTTATATTAATATAAATAGAGACGGAAGTGAACTGAAATGCAGTCAGTTGTTCATAAAATTTGCATTACATATGAAAATAGTATGAGACAATGATAGAACGACTTCATATTTTGTAGAATTTTAAGTTCACGGGGTTAATATGTTTTACGAGAGACACTCTCCATCTAGACAGACGACACCATTTCCAGACTAATTTCATTTAATGTGTGTGAAAAATTTGTCCGACACCAACACATGGGTCATTTGTACCAGAACGAACGGATGCTCAAAGGTGACAACCTTAATACAATTAATTAACGTTCATTTGTACATCAGACTACGCCACCCATAATGACATTACTCATCGACACCTTAAAATTTCTGCCTAATTGAATTACCAGCATCAAACCAAAACTAAAAACTTGAGTGAGGATGTCAAAGGCCAGATGTTGACTATTTTTTTCCAACGAGACTACATCTTTACTCCAACGCCATATACACCACGTCGTTCAAGGTTTTACGTGTACGTTCTTCCTTATTTTAGGTCCCATTAATTATGACTGAGTAGTTTAATCAGTAAATTTAATTTAACTAGCTATTTAGTCTTAAGAAGTTTCAGCCCAAAATGTGTTTAAAAGCTAAGATGTTTAAGTGCCCATTTAAAGTTTAGCTGAAATTCAGGTGAACTTTTTGCTAAAGCTTCAATATCATTGAAAGGAAGTGGAAACAAGGCTATGGAATGGAACGGAAAAGAGAAAAGGAAACGAAGTGAAAGGAATCAGCGTTCTTTAATATATATACAATATATACAGGGTGGACCATGTGTCTTTTTGATCGAATTGATGGGGAATTTCAGTTGGTGAAAGATTTTTGTGGTGTAGTTGCTCGGTTGTAGGGAGATAGATAGTAGTGACCTTGATTTGGCCTTGAACGCATCGTTCAAGGCCAAATCAAATCTACTATCTATCCCTACAACTACCAAAAATTTTCAAACTTCTTCCCAAAATTGACCGATATTTAATTGGTCCACTCTGTATACATAAATGTGTGTATTTAACACATTATATTGTGTATATACTGTATATATATAATATGGTTTTAATCCCGTTTTCACCCTTAATTTTTGGGTATAACAGGATGCGGGAGGAGGATTCGAGCTCAGGACCATTGGCGTCCAAGTCAGGAACTTAACCACTACACCACTCCTCCTACTACTGTATATATATATATATATATTATATTATATATATATATAATGTAATTGTAGCGTCCTAAGCCGCTCACAATATTATTGAATCAAAAGAAAACAAAGACAAAAAGTAAACAAAAGAAATGCGGTGCAGGCAGCGACAGGACAGAAAGGAAGAACTTAGACGAGTCTCGAAGCGTTCGGAAACTAGAACTTTCTCATGTAAAGCTTATGGGAGAAGCTTCCATAAAATTCGAGAAAGTTCGAGTACTAGTTTCCGGAAGCTTCGAGACTATTCTTAGCTTATCCGCAGATATATAAAAGGGATCGCACTTTGCCGGGCGGTCAGTCAGTCGGTCATTCAGTCAATCGGTCAGTCAGTGAGTCAGTGAAACATTATTGAATGAAAAGTGTAATGTAAACAATAACTTATTTATCAATAAATGTATTTCTAGTAAAAATGGTATTTTCGTTTTTACAGTAATAAACTAACAACCGCAAAAGAATAAAATAAACAAATACACGTCTCCAAAAAAAGGAATCAATACAGTACATAGCTTATACTAATAATAGTATCAAGACGTTACGACCAGAAAAATCATCAGAGTACAGCAGTCACATTGTACGAAAATTCCATCGAAGAAACATAAAACCGGAAAACGACTTTACTTTAATATCCTACTGATAATCAATTGCTGACAAGTGCATGTGAATGTCACATGTCAAATGCAGGCAACTGCATCTTTGAGTTAGAAAAAAAAAATTCGATCTAAACCCAAGTCAAAGCGTGGAATATCGGCGAAGCATTCGAAACGAAAAATGGGTTTTCTATAAAAACAGGAAACGGATATTGGCTACTTTAACGTCGGTTTTTATAAAATATTGAGAGGGGTTGGATTCACCCTGAGAGCCATCAAGTTTAAAACAAAAATAGGATGCGATAAAAGTTTTTATTCCCGGTATTCTTTTATAACTTTTGTGCACCATTGAAATTCGACAATATTTGTATATATCCTCAAAAAGGGACACTAGTACAGGGGCCATCGAAACTGTTAGTCAAAATCTAGGGGCTAGATAAATAAAATTATGATGAGGTTGAGCTTAACTTAATGCGAGTGAGGATTTCAATTTTTAAGCGAAAAACGAGTTTTAAGTCACGTTGACTCGAACCAAATGGCGGCGTTTGCTACAGATTAATTTCAAGAGTCAGGGAAAAGACATTTAGAAAATAAATGCCATTACCGTTATAAAGGTCGAGGTGGAAAAGCACCACTGGTTTAGATTCCCTTATAAAAAGTTTTTTTCCCTCCTGTAGCTGAAGAAAGAAAAAGATGGCGGAGGAGACTACTTACGGAGAAACAAAAATACGTGTAACACACAATTTGTCGAAATTCGAAACAAATTTTCTGTTTGTAATGTAGTTTCTGTTAGAAACTATTTTTAGGTTCTAAATTTGGTGAAAGTCAGTAAGTCAGCAACCTTTCGGATATGCTCTACCTCCAATTTTCCGGATCAATTGACATGATTCTTAAACATATAACAAGAATCGATTTATTCTATAAAAAAAAAGCGCTTAGACCTAAAAAAATTGTATGCAAACAAACTTCCGCTTATTTCATAAATACTGCACACTTTTGTGAAGAGGTGATATTATAATAAAATGCAAAAGTGCAAATTTATTTATTTACTCTACTTAATAACCGATTTTCAGATGCTGTCCTCAGACATTTTGGGCAAATTGCTTACTTACGGCTGGGATTTGTTTTATGCGTGTCATGATTCTCAAGTTGAATGTGAAATTGATTTGATTTAATGCGATTCTTGTTTAATTATACTAATTATATTTACTTGCTTATGTAGTATGATATGCCTTTATAACATTGATATGTGACTACTTTGGAATGAGGTGGGATTGGGTTATCCTGACCAGAGTGATGGGTTACTTACTGTTGGAAGTCTGGCTGTGTTGATGTTTGAAGAGTGAAGTCGGTAGAGTTAGTCTCTCACTTTCACTTTCACTTTTCATGGACCCGCTTATCCGTTAGGGTTGAGGGGTGAGGGAAGCAATCAAGACCTCCAACTGGCACGATCTTCCGCTATTGAAGTCAGAGAACCCGGGGTTATCAGGCGTGATTCGGCCAAGGCCTTCACCCCCCTGAGCCACCCCTGCCGCGGACGGCCACGGGGCCGCTTTCCTCCCGGGCACTCCGACAGGACCCTACAAACCAGACGTTCTGGGGGGAGCCTTGAACATACAGAGTTAGTCTCAAGATAATAAAAATTAAGTTTATGATAATTATTAGTAAATATCTTATACTTAAGTCTTTCATCCCCATCAGCTTACTAAACCTATAAGTTTATATTAAAGAAGTTCATAGAATTTAAATAAGAATCCAAATATCTTGCGGATTCTTAAAATTACGTCACAAATTACTAAAAAGCTGCAGACTGCAAGCACCCGATCCCTAACCATGTGGTAAAGACTAAGAAACTGCTTTGACTATAAGCAGAGAAGAGTATATAGTCTGAAGGAAAGGTCAGTTACGAGGAATAAATGAAAGCATCTTAAAAATGCAAGAAAGGAAAAGATGAGAATTGAAACACGTGCTTTTAATATTTTCTCGTGATAATAATAATGATGATCAATGAATAAAGAGAAAAATTACGAGGTGTTCATGTTCAATTGGAACCTCGGCCATAAATAAAGGAGCTTTTTAAAAGAAAGAGATTTTCAAAAATGAAGACCGATAAGTTAGCATTATAAAAATGTCTCAAACGAGACAGGGAAGACGTAAGGTTTCATAAATGGACAAGAAAGATGTTTCTGATGGTCATCCTTTTCGAGTTCTCCAGAAGAAAAGTAACCGCTATAAATTATACCTCGAGATTTATAGTTATTGAACAGCTTTAAAGTGCAGAACACGTAGGCTACAAACATTTTTAGAGGACGAAGAGAACCACCACAAAAAAAAGGTCTGCCCATTAACGTTAATAAAATAATCATCCATTTTTAAAATTCCAAGTTAAGGTGATGTAAAAGTTTTCCTTTTTTACTTCAAACTTTTACTCTTTCCGGATTTTAGGACTTCTTTTTTGTGACGTTCATTCAACCAGAACCATTGTATAATTATATTTTTTATTTATTTTTAAATTAATGAAAGGAAAGTTTTCTTGTCAACAGAAACTTGTTCAAAGAATCAGTGAGTCAAATCAAAAACGAGTCTCCTTGTTTAATTTATTACTTCGTCTGCTAATGATTCTGCTGAAATTAAACAATTTTATCAAGTAACTCATTTAGTTAAAGTAGTTTTCGGTCTAAATTCACGTTCATTCATATATATTCATTCATTTCCCTGAACCCCCTTTGTGGAATTAAACCTTTCTAAGTAGACATCGACTCCTGTTTTGAAAGTTGAGAGTCCGTGACCACATAAAATTTTAGAAACAAACTTTCGCGTTAAAATGACCTCATTTTGGGGGTTTCAAAACGATACAAAAACAAGCGGAAAAATGTGTCCAAAAAAAATTTTCATACATCTGTGTGAAGGCTTACAGCCTTGGTACTCAAGCTTTTTCCTTCCCGGGCCAAATTTCTATTGTGACCATTGCGACTGGGCCACACGATTTACCAAAAAAAAGATTACAAATACGGCTTTCGACGCTTACAGTCTACCCTCTGGCCATCATCTGTATGTACATCTGTCAATCTGTTTCTGTATGTATTTTCTGTATATTGCCTCATAAGAATATGTTTAGGTACTGGTCCGGTACTGTAGTTCATACTTAACAATGAGCAATCGACCTTTCACAAATTTTCACTGAATCGGTTTCCACTGGACCACTCAGTAGAGCTTGGTGGGCCGCAAGTTTTAAGTAACAGAATGTGCTGAGGTTGTAGGGCTTATTCTACGTTTCAGTTGAACTGTATTGGGAGACGAACAAACAACTGAATCAAGATTTCTTCGAATTCTTCTTGCTGTTCCGATAAGCTTTCATTCTTTCCGAGAAGGCTTGTCTCAGCTCTTCCGACCAATTTGGTCTGCCCTGTTTTTGCTGTGGTTACTCTGATTCGATTTGTTTACTTCGTGGCTGAAGGTACACCTTTATAAAATGTCTATTGTACATATGTTTACATTTTTGAGGTCCATACGAGGTTCTTCTAGCCAGGGTGTTTAATTCTTAAGTGAAATTATATAATAAAGATTCCTCTTTGTCAATCGATTTTCTGGTAGTCTAGTGAGATGGCCATTCGTCTTTTCTTAATATGTGAAAAGATTTCTGTTGTTTTGATCGACTAGTAACCGCCTGTAGCTCTTATTTATTAATTTACTGTCTATCTTTTGATTCATATATGTATGTATTAATTATTTTATGGCTTAGTTAATACTTTTTATACTCGGTTGTGATTCAGTTATTTTGCTTACGCTCCTGTAAAATGTTCAAAAATTGTATTAATAACACCCGAGAAGAGTAAATAATAGAATATATAATATAAATAAATATAAACTGTTTAAAAAAATTAAGTGTACTATCATTAATAATACCAGCTGCAAAAATCTGAAAACTCATTTCTTGTTACTGTATACCTTAAATGTAAGCAAAAAAATTGTTAAAACAGGAATAATTTACATTAAAATACGTGGAGGAAAAAAGCGAAAGACGAGATAAAACTGGAAAAACGGAAAGCGTAAGAAAAAATTTAACAAAACCCGTTTAGTAAGAGAAAGAAGTCAAGACCTCATTTAAGAGCGTGTCCGCTTTCCAAGAAGCCAAGAAAGTTCAGCCTGAGAGAATATCGGTATAACGCAGAAACCTTTTACAAACAAAAGCGAAAGAAAAATATTTAAAAAAGACTTGAACGAAGGTAGAGAAGAGTCTTTCTTTCTTCCTCCTCCTCCTCCTCCTCCTCTCTCGTCCTCCTCACAGAAGGCAGGTAATATTAAAACTTACAGAGATATTCTACTTTAAAAAAGTTTCTAAAAATTCGAGATTACTAATACTCCAGCTAATGAGCCACCAGTCTCGGAAGTTAGGAAGAATAATTCACAAATTCGTGACGTAGAAAAATGGAGGGCAGGAATCGAAATTCGTTTGAATGAAATTTATTTTATTTCTTAATTATTTATAATCAGAAAATGAGGATGAAATTAGAGCACAAGAGAAAGGAGGAGGAGGAGGGTGGAGGCGGAGGAATCAATTTTGGTAAATTTGAAAAAGCAAAACAAAGTTAGTCAAAGAGTCTTTATCGGTGGGAAATCTTAATCATGGCCACGTGACCGGAAGCAATAAAATAACCGTTTATGTAACACCTGCCAGAAGGAGTCGGAAAATAGATTTTCCGGAGAAAGCAAGGTTTTCCACTTGTGCTGTGTCATAAAACGGGAAAGGGAAGTTCAATAGTTTTGTGAAAATTTCAGGGAAGTTTCGAAAAGTGGAATTCTCAGGAAGCGAAAAACTTTTCACAAAACAATAGAAAGAATGCGGGAAAGTGAATTAAAATAATTTTCTTTGAATATACCGGAGGTTTTCTCACGAAAAACTTTATATTGAATTTTTTAAGCGGAAAACAAAACGAAATTCTTGCTCCCGGAAAACATAATTTAGGCGGATTCTCCTCATCATATATCCTTTGTTTCTTTTAAAAATATATATAAATATAATATAAGTATTTTCGCTTGTGAAACTAGAGAAAACTTTTCGTTTTCCTCTAAATCAATTTTCCTAGATAATTGAAATTTTTCCCTCTGTCGAGGTTCGTTTCTTATTACACAAAATCGAATTTCCCGGGAAATGGCGTCAGATTTCTGGTTTTATTAGCAAAGGATTGACAAGACAGTTGTCCAGTCACGTTTTTAGTAATTAGTTATGTTGGTTATTATGTAACCGACGGGTTCTTACCTAACCTTTTCTTCTTTATTTCTAAAAATATCCGATAAGATTCACTCCCACAGGAACTTTGAAAACAGTGTTGGGGCGACTTTTTCCTCCTGCAAATTACACCCAAAATGGCGCGTCCGCTTGTTTTCTTATTTTCCCAGATTTTCATGAAACAGAGGAAATTAATTGAATAAATTCAAAATGTAAACGGAGGTGTAGAAAGTTCATTGAAATCGCTTAAATTTTTTTAGGTCATAAACAGTTTTTAACTTGAAACACGACCATTTCGCCACGAATGTTTCCCTCCTTCACTGTTCCTCCTCTTCTTCAACTTCTTTTTCATCACTTAATTCGAATTTATCTTTATTAAAAGTTGAGATTTCAAAAAGCTTTTAAATCAGTTTTTTGGTTTCTCAAAAACTTTTTCTCTCTCTCTCTTAAACTTTACTTTGAGATTTTGTTTTTTAATTCCAAACAATAAGACATTGGCGTTAATATTCCGCGTAAAACGAAGGATTCGCACTGGTAGATATTACTGCCGTTAAGGAGATCAGTCTGACGCATAAAGGTTTTCGGATTTATTAAAGCAAATTTGGACCTCCAGCCTCAATGTGTTTAACTTTGTATGCGTAACTATGTATGCTTTTGGTTGACAGTCAGTTTGTCGTTCCCTTCTATTCAAATAAGTCGCACTTAAGTCAACATTCCTATAAGTTTAATTAAAGTTTGTGTTTTAGAATGGCAGTTCGAACAATTCATGTTTGGTGCAAACTGCTAAGTGGTAGTAGATATGCCGTTTGGGATTCAGAAGGATGGTCACCATCGAGAGGTGACGATGAGTCAACCTGGTCTAACGCTGGTCTAAGAAGAAATTTAGGTTGTGACGAGTGTAGTCAACTTTTTTATGTATTACAAGTCTTAGTTTCTAAGTCCTGGCATACCACATAGTTTTTATCTTCGATTAGCACACCCTACTTAGACATTTCATGTCTACAACAGTACATAAACACAATTTAACAACAAAACTGACCACACTTTGCCTTATTTTGTAAAATTTTTCCTCAAACACAATAACTACGGATATATTTATTAATAGTATCAATATTTATTAATTAAACTGTGATTGAAATCAATAAGATTAAAAGGACGCTTTGTTGTGATGAGTGCTGTTACTACAATTTTTGTTATTTGTGAAGAAGTCATCGTTAACTGCTTACTGTTTTGTTCAGCAAATGTTTGTCAATAGCAATGCTACGTAACGATCGCAATGACACTTGTCTTGAAGTGGTGTTTATTCAAATGCACTCGTGCCTCGCTTTGTGTCTGAGCCTCATCCAACAGAACTTAACACAGCCCTTTGTTTTATAGATAACCCATTACAGAGTGTTATTAGTTACATTTAGTGAACCTGTTGTAGTAGACATGCTACTTTGGAATGAGATTTGAGTGAGTTAACCTGACAGCAGCGATGGTATATTGTTTGAAGGAGTAAGTTGATATTTGCAGTTGGGAGTGAGTAGCTGATGTTTGGGAAGTGAAGTTGTAGAGATGGTCCTATGAAACTAAAATTTAGTTTGTGATAGTCGTTAGTTTATTCCCTATATGTAAGTCATTTACGACCATCAGGTTCCCTACACAATGATCTTAGTACTGAGATGATAAAAAGTTTTTAGAAAGAGAAACTGATCTTTCTCTATAAAAATTATCGGGTTAGGAAGAAAGATATAAAATTTGAATATTTTTGATGCCTGAGGAAAGAAAAAATTGCCTCCAATCAAATCCTTGTTGGTCGCAAGTTTAACATGAAACCGATTTAATCGTCTAACGTCATGTGCAAACAATTAAGATTAAAATAAAACGTTTTTAAATTAAAATTATTTTAATAATCATCTAACACGGACGCTTTTCCACGTGGATTCCTGATAAATCTATCATCTATCACGTTTCTTAATCAACTTCAAATTCGCTGAGGTTCTTTCCCGAATCTCCTGTTATTCGTCATCTTACAGGTGCCGCCTATTTCTTGTTAACTACACCCGACATGAACACTTTTGTTTTTCATTTTCCATCAGACATCCTCGCTTTTCGCATTAATTATGAGGGCGTCTTAACTTCTTTCAAAATGATAAAAAGCCTGAAAAATTTCTGTACAAGATTATTGCGCGATAATTACAAGATGTCAAGTTCAAATCATGACTTTCTAAATGAATCCAGTTGGCGTTATTTTTTATACCATCGGAAAAGCGGGAAAAGAGGAAAAGAGAGAAATAGAATTTTTAGTCAACGATTCTAAAGGTGAAAATAATTAAAGTGAAAAGCGCACAACCCGCAATTCGTTTTGAAACGTTCGTGGCCCACAGCATGACGACAGCATGTCACTGAGAGAGAGAGAGAGCCAACAGTCATTCCCACCTTTGTTGACACGAATATACTATACCCCAAAAATTCGTGTCTGCCATACGTATGGGACAAGGAAAGTTTTTTGAAATGAGAGGCTTCCAGGAAACTTGTCCCAACATGTTCACGTTCTTGTTTGAATGAGTGACTGACTAAATTCAAAGCCCTTTGTAATGTCTCCTCTTTGTAATGTTTTATTCTTTCTATTAATGAGATAAGATAAAAATTTTATTTATTCCCGAGGCTCTGAGAGACAGAATTTTCTTTTTGTTTCTTAGCGTAAATTGTTTCATCATCTGTTTTCATTAGCTTCCCAAAACCCTGAAAAGAAATTCTGGTTTTGTTATTTATTCGCAGAAAGCAAAACCTTTTTGAGTTGGCTTTAATTGACGTAATATTTCCCTACGGGAGGGATAGAGGTATACAACCAAACCGTTAGGAAGCGAAAAGGTTTCATAAGCCTTGAAGGCATTTCATTTTAACAAACTCATTTTCCTAATTATAATTTATCATAAATTCAAAATAAAATATAATTTATTACATTCAATATATACATTTGAATATTTGCGTTCAGAAGAAATTAATTACACAAACGTACAGAAGATCAATAATAAATTTCAAAAATTTTTATTTAGTATTTCGAAAAAAAAAAATTCAGCTCTGAACAGAAAACGTATCACTCAACGGACCGCTGGTCATAGATGGCTGATTAAGACTTTAATGGCTACTGTAGTGTACGTTGTATATTCTGTCAAAGAGCGGAGTGTATTGAAGCGTCAGCAATGTCATAAAGTTGGAGATGTTTTTGACAAAATTGACAGGATCTTTTGTTTCAATTTTTTTTTGTTGTAACATAAGAGTGTATAAAAGTTGGATTCGACAGACCAACAACAGTCAATTACTGCAAAGAATTTTAGAGTAGAGTAGCCATTATGATGTTGGAAATGTGTTTGGGATGAGCGGTGATCGAGTCATCCTGGCTGGATTGTGTATTGTTTAAAGGAGTGAGTAGAGAGTTAGAGTTTGGAATCGGTAGTATCGGAAAATCTTTTACGGGCATAGTGTTGACTACATTATATGAATTCGAAGAAGTAATGTAATAACAAACAAGAGAATGAAAACAAAAAGAGAAATAGTTGTATCCTCATTTAAAATGACAAATCAAAATCGACAAGCGTGGGAACTAAGTCCGGTATCCAAACAACGCATTAGCCAACAGAGCAATGTT
Organism: Columbicola columbae; assembly: GCA_016920875.1. Taxonomy (NCBI): domain Eukaryota; kingdom Metazoa; phylum Arthropoda; class Insecta; order Psocodea; family Philopteridae; genus Columbicola; species Columbicola columbae. Next base: position 11,657,684 of record JADMLL010000001.1, on the reverse strand, counting down.
ATTGCTAGAGAATTAAGCAAGAGCATGTAAACAAATAAATAATATAATCACACGAGTTAGGAGTGTTTTAATTAGAGTTAATTAAATTTATAACGAATAATTTATAAAACTCTACCAATCTTTGGGTCATCCGACAACTTTCAATTCAATTACGTTACAAAACCTACGACAACGCCTCTACCATTTTCAGAAACAGTTAAAAGAATAGAATCCTCAGAAAGTTCTAAACGTCAAGCCAAAAACTCGACTCTAGTTCGCTTTTCTAACAAGTTTATCAACCTCCGCAACAAAATGAATGAAACGCTCTCTCTCTCTCTCTTCTTACATCTCCGAAAATACCAAAAATTACCGTTTCTTGTTCTAAGTCGAAGGAGCAATAAAAGGAAATGTATTATTCTAGATGTAACATTGAATTTTGTAAAAAGTCTTTCTTTTCTTTTTGGTCGAGGAAAATAAAAATCTTTTCTTTCCTTTCCTTTTTATTTGGCAATCACACAAAAGTGATTTTTCAACTTGCCATGTAATAAGATCCAAGTCATTCCATAAGAATTGACTGACTTTTAATTTTGTCTTTCCCAAAGAGTACCGGAGCGAAATTTCTACGTCGAGAGACAGGGGTTTTAGCCTGGCATCCAACATTTTTATAAGACATTACTTTTTTTTTAGCTTTTTTTCCAGTTGAAAAATTTCTATGATGTTCACTCCCGGAACAGATTAATACTGAGCCGGGATACTAAAATCGATAAATCCTGTGTGTTCCCCCTTGTAGCAGGTTTTTATCATGAAATTTTTGAGGAGAAAAAAAAAATTATTTTTATTTTTGTTATTTTTCAGCTATGAAACTGATTTAACGCGGAAAACTCAGCCTCGCGCTAATCTAAGCAATAAACATTCGTGTCATAAGTTTTTCATAACCAACTGTTGAAGTGGAAGATTTCTGTGAATCTCTGTTTCGTTATTTTTACTATACACCCTGTTTGTTGGTTTTAGATCCGAAGAGAAAGAATAAGAGTATAGGAGGAATTGTTTAAAATAGGGTCTAAAAGCTTTAGTCACTTGATAGTCAACTTCAATTAGTATTTTTATGAACTTCAGGCTTTAGTTATAATAGAAAGCTTTCAAATCGGTGTGTATTCCAACGAATAACTAAATTACCCTTTTTTTTTCAAAGTGAAGAAGTTAAAATGGTGACATTTACTTTTTCCCTCTCTGATTTTTGACTCAGCTACTCCATGCTAATGAGCTTTTTCTCTTTTGTAAGCATTTAACTCAACTTTGTTTTATATAATATACAGTGTTCTTTGTTATTATTTTATTTTAAAAAATCTTTTCTTGCTTTTATGTAGATGGTGTAGCGGCCTTTGGACAATTTTTTCATCCACTTTGCAAGGTGGATTGTCGAAGTAGTTTGAGAATCGCTCGAACAGATATGTAGGTCACGGGAACAGAAACAACAAGAAGAGGAATGAATGAGACTCCATTCAAAAATATTTTCCAGCATTATTTCTTAATTATCGTAGCTTTTATTGGTTGATATTTGATACAGTATTAAAGGAGCCATGGAATGAGAGATTTGAAAATACAAAGAAGGTGGTGTTACAAACACCAAAGGTTCAGAATCACTGCGATTGGAAGATTTTTAAAAAATGCTGCAGTCTGCAACAAGCAGAATCTCGAATTCCTCTTCAGGTAGGACAGTTCTATGTCAGGTTTTGCATGAGTTGGTTAGAAACGCTTAACACAAAACATTATGTATGTAGAGAAAATAAAACAACACGTTAAGACCAAGTTTCTTAGGTGTTTGGAGAAATTGTGGTTCATCCAGTAATTCTATGTGTAAAGTCTTATCCCTGGACAGTCGGCTGACCCACAGTATGGGTTTATGTTCTAACATCGGCTTTGTTACAAGTAGTTTCTAGAGCGATTTCATATACATGTCGATATTTTTCTTATAAGCACTGAATGGATACCACTCTCCAGTTTCCTTTTTGTTTACCGTCATTTTGAAACATGATTCAGTTGATACTGTTTTATTTTCTGCGTAGTGAGTGTAGTTAAAAAGTTACCAGCACACAATGTAAATAACAAATACAGTGAACAAACACAAAGTTTGTAAACTACTCTCGCATATGGAGATGTAAGAACATGTGGTATCCCCCTCCCTCCTCCTCTCAACACCGTTCTCACTGAAACCATCTGTTTTTCGAAACCGGTTAGATTAGAAATGTCCTCAAAGAAGAATTACAATGATCTAGACAAAACTTTTTATCACCTGAAAAAAAGGGAAACTCCTCTCTTCTTCTTTCTCGAAAGTTTTCAAACAACAGTTTAATCTTCAAATGGTTTGCGGAAATTAACTTTTTTCGTAATCACTGAAAATCACTATTTAAAGTGCCGAATGTTGGCGCTAATGAGAACTGTATCTTTATCTAATGAAACTTTTGTTGTTGGAAACTTGAAAAGTAGGAAACTTTGTTTGGAAGCTGAGTCCAGGACCCGGAGACTTCCCTCCACCTATAAATATGTTAATTCATCCATTTGGTGAACCGACGCCACTTTTTTTTTTCTCCCTTTCACGAAAACCTTAGTTCGGAATTTGTTTATGCAAAAGAGGAAAGGAACACAGCAAATAGTTTACCTCCTCCTTTCCATGAACCTTCCCACACTCGTTTTTCTTTGTTTTATGAAAAAAAAGGCAGTAAAAAAAGAGTAAAAAACAAGCGATTAGTGTACTCGTTAAAGAGATCGATAAACGAAACGAAAAAAATTATTTTTATTTTCACAATGAATATAAGAACAAGTTCTCGTTCGGCTTGCATTTATTTCTAGCACGCATTTAAGGAAATGACACGCAACAATAACAACCATAACAACAACAAAAATATTCACCTTTCAAACATAACAATTTCTAAACCAACTCAAATTTTTCAACGACGAATTTTTTCCCTTTTCATTAGAATAATTTATTCAATTTTTCCTTTTTATAAATTACGTCAGAGATTTCTCAACAGGAAAATGATAAAATTTTTATTATTTCACCATTTTTTTGGGGAGAGGAAAGAATGGTGGGCGAGGAGCTACTTCGAAAACGAAAAACAGTATTCTAAACCCCTGACTGTTTTGATGTTAAAGTTTCGCGCTGTTTACGGCTACTGTTTGTTGGAGTTGTCAATCCAAAGTAGCATGTCTGCTACAACAGGTTCACTAAATGTAACTAATAGCACTATGTATTGGGCTATCTATGAAACAAAGGGTTGTGTTAAGTTCTGTTGGATGAGGCTCAGATATAAAGCGAAACACGAGTGTATTTGAATAAACACCACTTCAAGTGTCATTGCGATTGTTACGATGCTTTGCTGTCGAAAAACCGCGTAAAAAAAGGTCATAAAACGACTTAGAATTTTCACATAAAAACATTTCAAAGGACAAGGATTACCAAAATGAATTGAAAAATGGACGAAAGAAAAGAAGAAGATACAAAGGGAGAAAATGAAGGTATACAACAGAAAGAGAAGAAAGATAATATAATATATCAATAAAAGAGGTTGAAAGAACTTTGTATTTAGATGGTCAAAAAGAATAAAGCATAGTATTAGACGCACAAAACGAGATCTGATTTTATTATTTATTATATAACCCGAGCTTAACGAAATATCAAGATCAAAGTCAAAAGTTATACTCGAACAGAGCGCTGGAGTAAATCATCAAATTTTTCTACATCCTTTCGCTCCAATAAATGTTGAAGTGAATCATGCTTGCCTAAGGGCTTCACAAAAGAAAAAAAACGATACAACGCTGTTATATTATAAATTCTTCATAACAGTTACATTCAACAGTTGTTAAAATGAAAAAAAAAACTTTAAAAAAGTTTCCATTATGAATGTAGAAAGATAGTCTAATAACAAAAGTATTCCTTTCTCTTTCTCACACCAAGATATCTCACCGCAATATATAGTATAAAGAAGAACTAATTATTAATTAATTTAATTATAAAAACTTTCCATAGTCAAAGGAGGAAATAAAAGAAAAACAGAAAAAGAGGAATCGGAAAGAAATGTTGAGCGGACCGAAAAACAATGACTCCTCCTTTAATGACAAATTTCGGGTTTCCTGGAAACTGACCACAAATTGGCTGGAAAAAGAAAGCTGGAGGAATTTTTTTTTTCCTTTAGAGTAATAAATTTTGTGAAAGAATCTGGCTGAGACTATAGATGTATATATAGCCGTGAAGGGAATTCCTTCACTCTCTTTTCGCAAACCCTCAGGCGATTCTGCCTTTTTAATTTCTTTAAACGTTTGTTTGTTGTCAATTTTTAAAGCTAAACCCCTACTAGCGTGCACTACGAAATAACTATAAAAATTTTTAATTTATAACAGTAAATTATTTCTAAGAGGCACAATAAATTTAAAATTTGCACATAATTGTAATTTATTTATTAATTTTAATCCTTTTGATAAGAATTGTTAAAATAGCAATAAAATGATAAAGCTTGCACTTCATAGGTCTTTAAAAGTTTTCAATTCTTCGAAACTAAAATTTTTTTTTATAACGAATTACTGTGGCTTTAAATGGAGTGAAACTATTAGTCATTACGATTTTGCGTGTCTGTTCCACTCAAGGTCTTATAATTATACTGCTCCGAATTCAAAGTTATTTTACGCTTAGAAAAGTTACCAAAGTATGTGCTATGAGGTCCGTTCTCGAGATCTCCAAGGTGCATGAAATTTACGATCACAAGAGCTGTTACTTGAAAGAACCCTTGACATGGGATCATTATATAGTAACAAAGGAATGCATCTGGTGCATCCGCTGTTAATGGGTTCCCACTCAAAAAACCTTTCCTTCTAAGATTCTATTTTCTGAGTCAGTAAACCGCATCAGGTGCGCCCAGATTTTCATTGCTCTCAACCAAACCCACAAAGTAAGAGAAGAGTAATCTTTGTAGTAGCTGAGTGGGAAGCTCTAAAAGAAAATCAAATCAGCTTTTAGTTGTTTTCTTAAAGTTCAACATGTTCTCAGAGAGGTGAAATAATTTGTCAAACTAGATATATAATGTTGCCGTGATGTGAAGTGAACGTTAGCCTTTGTTAAACATGAGGTCTCAAAGTTCTGTAAAGAAGAGTAATTTTTGGAAAGATAATCAGACGAAATTGAAAGGATGGTATTAGGGATTAGACGGAAGACTTGATAAAGAAAAGTCATAATGGTAGAAAGGAAAGAAAACGTAAAAACTACTTTTATTTTTAGATAATGAACCAAATAATTGGTTCTGAAGAAATTCGATTCCTTCAATTTCATCAGAAGGGGGTAATATTTGGGACTTAAGAACAGGACCGAATCTAACTGAAAAGAAACCAAGTCAAATACTACCGCTGGGAAAAAAGTTTTGTATTTTGTGTAGATACCAGACACGAAGATATCTTTCAATATGAAAGGAAAGGTTTTGGCGAAGTCGAAACTGAGTAAAATGAACGTCGATCACTCTGATAACAAAAGATGTGTTGGACCAAAATTTTTATTGACATCTTCGTTGGGTTCTGACTTGTTTACACAAATAGACAATCACATGAGTGACATTAAACAAACACAGGTCATTGTGAACTGTATTAGACCGCAAAAATATTTTTTTTTTAAATGTGAGTAGGCGTCGGGAACCTTTTTTAAGACTGAAGGTCAAACTCAAAATTTTAGCATTTCCAAGAGTTTTGAAGTCGTTTATGGGTCAGCTTATTTAAAATCAGCCTTTTTGGGTTATAAGTAAGATAAATTTGATTGAGAATATTATTAAAATACAGTGGTACCTTGAGATACAAATTTAATTCGTTCTGTGATCAGGGTTGTATGTTTAATTAATCGTATCTCAAAGCGGCGGGAGGAAAGCTAAGCGAAAGCTCTGCCATTTAGCTATCACCTATGCAATTATCGCACATCCCAAATTTGTATCTCAAATTTTTCGTCGTATGTTGAGGTATAAATTTAAGAATATTTCATGTCGTATCAAACAAAATTCGTATGTTAGGACATTCGTATCTCAAGGTACCACTGTATGTCTTCAAACTTACAGCATAAGCAAAGTTGCTATTTCTGAAATTATACCATATTCGTTACCACAATTCACTTTATTTATAAATATTTCAGTGATGCTCATTAAGGGTGTGCATTATTTATGAAATAAGTAGGATTAAAAAGAAACAATCCACCAAACTCCTTCTTCCCGTCGTAATCAAACTTCGACCTCAGTTTCCTCAAGTTTGTTACATAGTTGGTCACTTGGAGTTGGTAGTAACGTTGATGTGAAATCTTTATTTTTATTATTTATGTACTCTCAGAGTGCTCGTTTCATGTTTATGTTTTTGTTTTTTTATTTATATGTATTATATTTTATCTTGAAAAGTTAAGTGGGTCACTGGGAATTACGAAATGAGTCACTCGGTGCCCGCAGATCACAAGCTGCGGACGCCTGATATAGACTATAAAATATATTTTGAGTTATAAAAAATTCATGGAAAGGTTTTTGTCAGGTTTCAAAGGAATTTAAAATTATAACTGAAATAAAAAGAGGAGGGAAAAAAAAAAGTTTCAAATTTTTACAAGTGTTCTAAAGTTGGATAAAAAAATAGTAACAGGTGGTTCCGGGGAGTTTTCTTCTTAAGTACCTGTAAATATTTATAAAAATGAAGGGAAAAAAGAGAAACAACTCTAAGATGTATTTTAAAGGCTAATTATCTCTTGGAATATAAAAATATATAAAAAGAAGTAAAGTGTAAGTTACTTTCGCTCTCTCAGTTTTAATTAAAATTATTTTTTTTAAAGTTTTTTTCTTTCAATGAGAACAAAAAGGCAAAAGAAAAATATAAAAAAATCTCATTTTAATTGAAATCCCATTATTTTTCTCTTGACAACTTTTTTTTATAAAACTTTCTGAAGCTTACAAAATAATTTTCCCTTTCATCATAAGGCAGTTTTAAAGCTGGGACTGGACTATTGACAGTTGAAATCTTTTTAATTATTGTTTGAATTTTTTTTCAGCTACAGCATTTTTAATTATTAAATGTACAGTATATATATGTATAAAAGGATGGGATTTGAGAGCGTGGGTTTCGGACAGGACGACTGCCGAAAGGAGATATCACACATGAAGAATTATATACAGTATACAACTCGAAATTGGGTGAATGTTAGTGTGAAGCAAACTAAGATTTATTATTATTATTATTTTATTTGCACGATGCTAAATGTTGTTGTTGGTGGCGTAGTTACCATTTCAGGATGCAATCAGCATCATCAGAGACGTGTTGAGTGATGTGCCTTTTCACAGCTCCTTTCCGGAGGATGTGCGCTGTGCTCAGTTTCTTACACGGTTCAATCTTTTGCTTGCTTAGGTATTTTCTTCAATTATTGTTTATATTATTCCCGGATATTCAGATACTGCAGCGAAAACCTTATGAGGGCCAACAGCAACAAAAACCAAAATCATGGTTATTGGAGCCGGTGGTAGGTTAAAAAAGCGACCTCAAATTCGACCTGCAAGACGAAAACATCGAAATCGTGAATGAATTCTACTATTTGGGGGTAACCTACTCGCCGGGATGTGCCTTTAGGAAAGCGGTAGAAAACGTGCTATCGAAAACTCACCACCCTCTAAACAACACCATGTCGCTTATGATCAAATCCAAAATGGAAACTTGGGCTGCGAGGGAAAAATTATTTAACACTACAGCTTCGGCTACTCTTTTATAAAATCTGGGCGGCAAATCTTTTGGACAAACTAGAAAAGGCTAAAAACTCCTCCAAAAGAATTTACAAATGAACATGCCGGGATACATAAGAAGGTTGGAAACCAGCCGTCCAAAGAATTTCACTTTGAAATTTTTACACTGAACATTATTTATTGTTAAAATTACTATTAATCTTATTTGACGTGCCTTTTATACGATAATCAAAATAACTAAAAACTTAAAGGCCCTAGTAACCTATATCTAAACAACAAATAAACTACACACTGTATAACTCAACAACAGTTATGGTTGATGTAGCTTAACATATCTCAGTTTCCTGACTTAATTTAGAAACCACAGAGTAGTTAAGAATTATTATAATTAGGCTTAAATTGGTATCGCAAAAGAGTTAACAACTTGTCTCGTCCATAAAATTATTTTTGTTAGTATTAAGTGGCCCGTAAAATACTTTGTTGGGTCTTCAGCTTTATTAAAGATAAATAAAATAGACCACAATGAATAAATAGTAAAGAGCTGAATCTAGATATACAAGGAAAAAAGAAATTCAGACAGAATTGTTTTTAGGAAGCCGTGAAGTTTTCAAAAGGAGCCCACTACCAAATATGTCAGATGCACGACTCCTGGAGTGCAATGAAAATTTATTTAGAAAACAAAACAGACTATCTAGATTGCAAAACTTTCATACGTTTCGTTTTACTGTAAGTAAATATTATAACTGAGCTGTTTTAACTTTTGAAAATATATTACTTTAGATCGTTGGTAAATATAAAAACAAATTGCTTTAGTGCTTTATTTATAGTTTTAGCGCTCTATAGAGAGTTCGTACAAACCTAGCCATTTAACAGTAGATTGGTTTTTAGAAACGATCTGAAATACATCCATGTTTAGAGAGGGATGACCACACTGGAATGTGTTGGGAGTCATCCTGGGTACAGGTACAGGAAATTGAAGGAGGAATTCAAAAATAGAATTTAGAGTCGGAGCTGGTCTTTTTGGGTCATCAGGTTCACAAAAATATATTTGCTATGCATTATTAATGTCTTATATTATATCATATAAAACCGAAAAGCTCTATAATAATAAAAGTTAAATTTTAAAATTCTTGACTTTAGGCCTAAATTGGTTTTGGAAAAACTCAAACCCATTTTAGTCTATAGTCTAGTCCATAGTCTAGTTTATAGTCCATACTTGTATATCTAGAACAAGGATCGGCAACCTTTTTCGAAAGGTGGGTCATTTTCAAGACAAAACTTTTTAAGCGGACTGCACATTCAAATGTAACTTAATAGAGTTTTTATATCATATACGAGTATAAATATTAATAAAAATAAATATAGAAAAATTTATTAGCTATAATAGTAATAATGTCCGAGAACAAAAATTTTACAAAAAGCTGCAAAGGGCCGCTAGTTGCCGACCCCTGATCTAGAATATTTCTTCTGCTTTCAATGATCATCCACCACACTTCAATAACAAAACACAACATCATACTAATAGTATATACTTGTAAGCGAAGGGACACATTATATCTATCCAAAACTGCTCTGTACACAAACTGTTTCTTAGGCATCCCAAAGATATTTTAATACAAACCAAAACTCATGGCGAGTGTGCTGTGTTGTCCGAGAGAGTCACCTCCAAAATGTTCATATTTTTAGGAGAGTGTGTGAACTGGAAAATGTCAACGACTAAAAACCCAAAAATATCAACCCCCAAAAAGGAAAACAAGAGATAAGAAATTTTTTCTCTTTTAAATACAATAAAGACAATCTTAATGGAATCTGAGTGAAGTTTTCTTTGAAAAATAAAAAGTGTTACCATAGCCAAAGGTTATTATCAATTTTCAGGGAAAATGACTTATGGTCCATGATATGAAATTTATTAGAATAATGGGTATAAAAAAAAAATCCATAAAAAGTAAATTTTGTCGAGAGCAAGGGAAATCACATTTAAAAGTCATAAGAGAACATTCATGTGCATAAAATATTAGCTTCTCAATAGATAAAGCTTTATTTTTTCTTTAAGAAAAGAAGGATAAAGAAAGCGGAAGTTGTATGTAAAGTATTAGAGAGAGAGAGAGAGGGAATTGAGGATCTCGAGAGGCTTTAACTATAAGGTCTTTAAGTTTTTTAAAGAAAAATTTTTCAAGATATATTGTGCAAAAAAATTACGAATAAAAATTTTTTTTACATAATCACCGATATATCATGCTCCCCTTTTTGGCCGTGGAAGAGGAAGTTAAAAGAAGACAAAAACGCAAAACCCAAACTCCCAACCAAAGGTGGCTTGTGAAATATATATATAAATCTATCTCCTCCTCATTCTTTTCCAAACTCTAATTTCCCCTGAAAATCTTTCATGTCGTTAATTTCCCAAACTCATATTCCTCTCCTTTTTTTTAGGAGGAAAAATTACAAGGAAGAAAAATTATAGTGTAAACATGAGTGAAGTCGATTGTCCTCTTCCTACATTCAACTTTAAAGAGACATTAAACCTCTACCAAAACCAGAAATCAAGGATTTAATGTTAGGTTTATTCAAAACTTGAAAACTTTTCCCCTTTAACGTCTCCATAGCGAGAGGAAAATAATTGGAAACATCAAACTTTGACCCTTGGTTGGTTATCCTCAACAGCCAACTTTACTTTCTGTGTCCATAAGATATGGTTTCTATGATACGGACGATACAATAGGCCTAAAATTTGATTTTGAAGCCGAAATTGTGGAAATTTGCTCTAAAAATTATTTGGGTATATAAAAATGTATTAAGTGTATAAAAACGCGTTAAAGGAGACATAGATATAATTACTAAGAATAGTTTTATATAAATCGTAGGAGAGGAATCCGTGTAACCCAATTTTTAGTGTTTAGGGTTGCGTATGAGTGACCAGCGCGATTTGACTACCAAAGGAATGGTTAAGACTTCGGCTCTATTCTTTGATACTCCCTACTTATCCCTCACACAGTTCTGGAAGAAACCCAGGAATAAGCCAAACGAACTGCAGAAACGAGATAAAACGAAAGACACGAGAGCTAACTTCCAGTAAATGGTGACAGGTACTAGATGACACAAAAGTTGCTGAAAAACCCATAGTCACCGCCATCCTACCACACTTCAAACGACAGCTAGGAAACACGGGGAAGTAAATCATCAGATGTTCCAAATACTGACAATTCGTTCCTGCACCGAATCAAAAAAACGAGACAGCAGCTCGTACGACTACAGCGGCGAAAGGGGAGGACACGTAGAAACACACACCGGCTGCTGTGAAAAATGGAAAAAAAGAAGAAAACTCAAAGGAAGACTAAAACAACCGGATCTCCCAAATATTGTCAAAGGATTTATATAAGATTCCGAAAAATTGAGTTTTTGACTTCTGCGGGGAAGTCATGAAGCAAAAAGAAACAAAACTTTTTGAAAAATGTTAGAATTTGAATACATAACAAAACCGAATAATTGGTTAACCAGTGCTTATTCAGTTATCTATAGGAAAAGGTATCAAACCAGAAAACTAAAATGATAAAAACTTTTCCACCATTTTATGTTTCGGTGTCGGTAATTTTTGATAATTTTGATCAAGTTTGCAAAACTAGACAGTGAATTTGACTGAACCACGTAGGCTGTCAAAAACCCTCGTTTCCTTCTTAAATTAAAACAAATTTAAAGTCGACAAATACAAAAGGAGTTAAATATTTAAAGAGAAAAAATAAATTATTGAAAAATTCGATATTTCATGAATTATTAATTCCAAGATTAAAGCCGTCAATCACCGAGTATTTATTTCACCGATAGGTAATTTTATGAATTCATAAATCACTGTTTCGCATTCATGAAATTCCAATGCAAATAAATTTTTTTCCGGCGTGTTTTCAAATCCGAAGCCCTCTCTTCCACTATTTGCCTTCCTTCTGTTAAATGCTTACTGTCTGATGAGCCTCAAATACTGGCATTCATTTGGGTTGCCTCAGCAATTTACCAACGAAACCCATTTAAGATTAAAAATCTTCCTTCTCCGGTTTTGATATTTTCCTCTGATAAGTTCATAAGTCTTTTCATCGCCTCCGAGGATTCCCTAATGACTTTCTTCCCTCAGGGTTTGTTTTCCGCGACGCTTTCAGCGCGGCAGAGGTGTCGTCTTTTGCATTGCACTCAGGCAAATCTCTCTCTCTCTGCTAATACAAGTTTGATTTTGAGTTTATGAATATTTACTAGACTCGAGTTTTTATAATTAAATTATGAAGGTTGAATTACAATATTTCTTTTGAGTAAGTCTCTCCCTGGTTTGCATGGAAATGTTGAACTTGTGCTTTTAACTTGTTAACCTCATTACTGTCGTCGTCGTTAGTGTTTCGAAATTAAAAAGACTTTCACAGGGTTAGCTATACTGTACTATTATTCCGTCTACTGTGAAGACCTTAACATTTTTAGTTACAGTTCGTCTAAACGTGTCGTCTGCTTTTAGCTACTCGAATACTTTATTCAGACACTTTACTCCTAGAAAATTCGTGATTCCTGCATGATCACAAAAGCATGAAGGTAAGTCACAAGAACAATGGAAAGCCATGAAAAATTTATAGTCAAAAGATGCTGACCTAATAGATGAGCTCTCCTACTTCGATAAAGCCCCCTCAAGATGGGAATCTAAGATAAGAGAACTTCAGCTATTTATTCTACTTCCTCACATGCGGAGCTTTTGACCAAAGAACGTGCCAACTAGATATCTAACTGTGATAGCACTCAAACAGCTTTAATCAACAACCAAATTCTTTCGTCAACTGAAAGTCCGAAACCTTTTCTCCACCAAAAAGAGCCATTCAATCTAGTAAATGTCCACCCATCAACCTAATCTTCTTCCATACTAAATACTATGGCTTTAGTTTCTATATTCACAACGAAAGGTTTCAGTTTTTCTTTCGAACTTCTGTTATGTAAAATCGATTGTTACTTGAACCGGAGTTCCGGAGAAAAATGCATTAGGAACAAACTAAAAAAATTGTTTTCCTTTTTTTTTTAATATTATATAAATATAGGAGGCCTATTATGGATTACTTTCTCCAGATATATTATTTGATTCAAGATAATATCAATGTTTTGTTTTTTAATAAGTTCGCCTTTCTTTTATTATATTACCTTGTTTTTCCTTTTTGCTGTTGCTGTTTTCTTTCTTCTAAATTGAGGTTTCTTTTTTACATTTTTATTACATGACCGGAAATTTTTTCCTCGGCATTTTATGTGACACTGATTTCTGTAGACTTGCTCATGTTTCGATCAGTCGATATTTAAAATTACAGTTTTTTCTGGGAAATGTGCAAAATTTTTTTCACTGAATCTAAGAAGATACTTTTTTGTATAAGTATTATCCTACTTTGATTCGTTTTCTAGAAATAAAAAGGCACGAAAATTTCATTCTGATTATATTTTAGAAAAAGACGCCATTTTAATGAAATTCTTTTTCCCTCAAGCAAAAATCTGTAGAATGGATAATTTCCTTTTTGTATGTTTTGTTTAGTTAGTGACGTTACTCTTATAACAGGAGGTTTTCTTTTGCTTATGGATTTAAAAAGGCAAGAGCATAGTGGAACCTTTCGTAATGAGTTTAACCCGTTTTGGAGTTTTACTCGTAATGCGAAACAATTTTTTCTATATAAATCAATGTAAAACAGAGTAAAACGTTCCAGGCCGAACCAAACACCCCGAACAAAATTTATGTTTAGCATTTATTAAATGAAAAAATACATAAAAATTGTTGCCAAATATGAGATTAATCAGATTCTCTTAGTTATGTACTTCATTTATTTTTACAACAATGCAATCTAGAGTGATTGGTCTTTGCGGACGCTTCAAAATTTGGTAAAAAAGTGACACCGCATTATCATTGAAGAATTTCGTGGCGCATGGCTTCTGTCTTATTTAGGATGATGCTTCTCAATGTATGAAGCAATACTTTCCACTTTGCTCTCAGCATATCTCTTATTTCAAAAGGTTGTTGCTTTGTTAATTCATTCCTCGTATTGAAACCTGTGTTCTAATTCTAAAAGCTTGACCAGAATTCGAGATAGAAGGGATGGTTTGGAAAGAAAGGAAGAGAAAAGAAAAGGAAAGAAAGCTAAGAAGTTTAAAAAATTGAAAATGAATGGAAATGAAAGTGAAAGAATTGCGAGTGGTAGTGTACAAAATGAGACAGGCAGAGGAAGATTTAACTTTGAATCTATTCTGGTTTGGAGTTCGGAAGTCTTTTCTCTACCTGTCGGGGGATTCCTCATGTACGCGTCGCTCATTTTGCCAAAAATTGCTGGTTATGCGAGTCATTCCTCGTTATGAGAGACATTTTTTTTGCAATTTATGTTGCTTGTTATGCGAATTTCTCGTTATGAGAGGTTCCACTGTATTATACAATGTCAACAACAATGTCACCTGTTTGACTTATTTCACACTGCGCTAATGATTATATTTCCTACCTACAGCGTAAATCAGTAGGCCACCCAGACTGATTTTTGAAGATTTTAATTCTCTAATACTTACAACGCAATAAAAAAAAGCACTTAAACCACTATAAAAATAGACTCTTTAAGTGAGATCATTATTGAGGAAATAAATGTTAAATGAGCCAGGTGCGACTTCGTGTATTCTTTCCTAGGGAAATGATGGAAGAGGAAGTGGCCCGTGAAACGCGTTAAATCAACAGGAAAATAAAACAGAGAAAAAAATGAAGAATTTACAATATGTAATAAAACAAGAATTCTAAACGACTCAAGTTTGTAGTGATGGAAAACTTTTGAAAATCTATTTTCCAAGTCTCAAACATCAACAATCAGCGCTTCAAAAATGTTGAAAACTTGATTAAAGGAAACCTGGAAAACAACTTTGAAAAAGGTTGGATGGCTTTTAATAGTCTGATTAGAATTTATGTGCTCCGAGTTAATATGAGCGCTTTCGTAAATTATCAGTTCCCTGTGGGAAAAAAAAGAAAAATATCTTGAAAGCGGATCAACGTGAGAGTTCTGACGCGAAACAAGGTGGCACGTGAACTTAGGTAAAATATCCGTCGAGTTAAGTGTGTTTCAAGTCACTTTCGTTTTGGAAAAATTAGACTTGTCGCTACTTGATAATTTAAAAATGAAAATTGAGTTCCTAGACTGATCCGACAGAGCGATAAAACCCCGTGCATGACCTATGAGAAACTTCTAAATATATATTCTAACTCGAATCGAAAATCCTGTCAAACCTCTTTTTAAACACGCCTTTTCTCTAACGAGCCGAACGCCGTTCGCCATTTGCATAATCAGTGGTTCAGAGTTAAAACCAAATTTTTATTGAGCCTATCATCGTTGCCTGGATATGAATCAGCTGGAATTATAAGCGTTCCGAAGGTTTTTCAAGAGGAATCGAAACGTAAAAAACTTCCAGATAACCAAACCCCAGTGGGGGCGAAGGACGCGGGGGTGGTGGATATGTTTGACGGAGGAAAATAAAAAACAAAAATAAATTGTTGAACCACCGGAAGGGAAATCCTTATATTCGCATCTCTTATAATTTTATATTTTCGAGTGTAAATTTATTCGGGAGCTTTCTCCTCCTCCAGTGCTTTTAAAATTAAATCTACTCAAATTCAAAAAACTGACGAATGTTAACATGATGTAAGCCTGGGGTTAGCTTTCTCTACTTGATTCTAATCGAAACGTTAATTCCATCAACGTGTTCTTCCCCTTTCTTTTCCCATTGTTTTTATACTTTTTGTAGTTTTCCTTCTTCTCTTTATTTTTAATAAAGTTTTGTATAACACGTGATGTGTTTGATATTTATGACTTTTTATACACCGCACCAGGTTTAGCTTGATGCTGTAGGTGAAAATAGAAGAGCTTACGCTCGATCGTTGGGTTGTGATATGTAAACTAATTTGACTACGACAGCGTGACTACCAAAAATTACTTACTGACGCCTTAAAAAAGTTAAATTAAAGCTTATAATAAAGGTGTAAGTAAGAATTATTAGCGTAAAAGAAATAATTAATTAACAATAATGTGACACTGGAGGCCTGGTAGGAGAGAGAAGGGACAGCCGACAACGAAGAAAATTCATTCAGTCCCAGCTTTATTGTCTATCAAGATCCTTTGCTTGTCCATTTTGTTCTACAAGTTATAATAACATTTTATATATTAATATACATATACGTTCGGAATTAGTGTTGTCTATCATTCGTTCTTCTACAACGACACAACCTGGTTCCAACAATATCAACCCCTTACTTGAGCTATTAACAACTTATTTATATTCTTTTCTATATTATATTGTTTACATATAATGTATTTATTTACGACTAAAAAATATAAGGCAAAAAGAAAGAAAAATAAAGTTACTTTCTAGCGAGAACAAAGAGAAAAAGATGAAGCGAAGAAAGAGTGAAATCTATATTTCAAATCGAAATGGCATTTACAGAACAAAACGAAAAGGAAAACATTTTCCAATGGCAAATTTTCCTTTCAAAAAATATAAAGTAAAAGTAACTTTTCATCATTTTATCAGAGAGAGAGAGAGAGAGTGAGAGGGTCTTCCACTACACGGGGGATAATGTAATATGTATCATCATTTTTCATGAAATGAAGCCTTAACAATGATTCATTACAAAAGGAAGAGAAAAAGAAAGCAGCAGCCGGTTTGCTAAGGAAACGCATAAAATATTTCACCGCCATTATTACAGCGCGTAGAAGTCGTGTTGTAAAACAATTTTTTCGTCCTACTCCCGATCCTTGCATTACCTACATTACACTATTTCGTCATACTTTTCTGTATTATTTTTTCACGTACTTTCTGTATTAAATAATTTAAATTCCGTTCTGTAAGTGATCGGAGAGAATTTTGTTTGTTTTTATCAGAAATTCTGGGCCTCGTCTCTTGATTTATTATTAAACTTCATTACTGTCATTTAGTTCTGTCAGATCGAAGTTTAATTTACACCTTTGACAGTTACTATATCAAAAGATCATTAATATAGATACTAGACAGTTATAAAGAAAACATTTGAAATTTTAGAGACTTAATACCGATTAGAAGTTAACCACTGTCTTGGAATGGTAATCTTATCTTTGTAGAACTAAAAATTTAAACGTGAAACTTATTTTGAAGAATGATTTGGCTACTTTAAGTTAAAATTGAACCTAATTTTGAATACCAGGAAGGAAACTTAAAATCAACTTAAATAACTTATCGAAGAGGAGGCTTATCTATAAACCAAAAATTTGAGAAACGGTTCCTCGGAAACGACCTAAGGAATTGTACACAAAGTAGATAACCAGAACAGGAGAGGTTGTAGGTCGACGTACGAAGGGAAGAGAGTGAAATTAGGTGTTCCTCCGACCTAAATTTGGAATGGTAATGACGTGACACCGGGAAAAGCATGAGAACCGGTAAAACGTGAGAAGGGAGGAAGAGAAGCCTCAAAATTTGATAAATGATTAAAATGAAAGATAAAAAAAAGGCCTCATGTTCGCTGAATTAATTTTTGGTGTTGTTTACGAATTTTCTACGTAACATAATCAGCAGTGTTATTAATCTCTTTAAATTGAATTTCCCATCAAAATAAAAACAATTATTGTTTCAGTTTTGTGTTCCTTTACCTCTGTTTCCTCTTCTTCTTCAAACGTATTTGATACAGTGGAACCTATCATAAATCGTTGCAGAGTTTTACTCGTACTGCGAAATAATTTTTGCCTTGTAAATGCGTTCCAGGCCCCAATGAAACCCTAAAAATTATGTTTAATTATAATTAGTTATACTGTAGTCTCCTGATTTCTTTTTACCACAAAGCAGTCTAGTCATTTGTCTTTACCGATGCTTCAAATTTGATAAAAATGTGACCACCGCATTATCATTGGAGAATTTGTGACGTATGACTACTGTCGTATTTAGGGTGATGCTTCTCAATATACGAAGCAACATTCTTGCTTTCAGCATTTCTCCTATTTCACGATTGTTGCTTTGTGAATGAATCACTCACAAACTGTTTTCTAGTTCGAAAAGTTTAAACAGAATTCAAGATGGCAGTCAATGTTTAAAAAGAAAGGAAAGAAAAAGAAAAGGAATAGCTTAGGAATTTGAAAGCGAAAGAATTTTGGGTACCAATGAAGGAAATAAGACAGGTAGGAGACTTAACTTTGAATCTGCCCAGAGTCGAAGCCTAAGTCAAGCATTTTCGTTATACAATTCATATTGCTCGTTATGAGAGGTTCCACTGTAATTTAAATAACAAATAAAATTAACAATTTCCAAACTTTATTGTAATCCTTGGATGAGAAGAGAGAGAACTTTGGTTTTTACAAATTAGAAAACTTAGGGCGTGGGATGGTTAGAATGGCTTTCACCTAAATGTCTGGCAGGAAGTGATAAAATGTTGCGTTTCATGTGTGAGGTGAGTATAATTTAGATTCACTGTTCTTTGGCAAATATGTTTCGTTTTAAATGAATCACTGAAAAATATGAACACATGTTTTTAATTGCGAAATGCTTATAATTAGAACTAATTGTCTGACAAATAATTAACTTTCTTCGTTAATTGCCTTTTACAAAAGACTGAAATTTAGTTTTAACGAAAGTGTTATAAACCACTGAATAAGCAAAATATCGTGTTGAAGACTTAATAACTTGAACCCTGATATTTCCAAAATATTTTAAGTATGCATAATATCACTGGTGTAAAGTGAGTGTCAAACTACCGACCTCCACGGTATTTACAGTATTTGTGGCCCACGTTGCTTCAAAAGAATATTATAAATAAGACATAGATAAAATTGAGGGAATAATATGTATAATTATAAATACATAGTGTTTTATTTATCTCATCAATAATCCTGAATAGAATATAGTTTTAAGAAAATTTTTAAAGTCACCCGATTCATGTGAATGTTACTTATCGCACCAAATGGTCCATGTTTTAATTAGGTTTGACATCTCTGACGTAATGCATTGTACACAAATTTTATCAATTTTCATGGAGTTAACTTTGAGAGGAAAATTTTTCAAGGACGACATTATCCACCAATCTCATCATTGTTAAAACCATCTCTTAACCCTTGGGAAGAGGATACTTTATCAACTTAACGATTAGTGAGCGACAAAAATTCGAGAGCCGTGTTGAATAATAGGGCAAGAGCCAATATGGACATTCACAATATAGCTGAACGTTAAAGATCTTCATTATTCTTTTCCCAAATATTCGAGTAAAAACTTCGTGAAAGTTTTCCTTGGTACTTCGACATCCTGTGTCACGATTTTATATTATGGTCCTCAAAACGAGACAAAGGTTTATTACTTATTTGGAATTTAATACAAATTTCAAGGAATTTAAACCAAATCTGACTTTCTTTTGTGAATTGTTCAGGTTATATAACTGACGGGTGGAAGTCCACAAACGAAATTTTATTATTGGTCCTTTAGTATTTCTTAAACAATAGTTTGTACACCACAAGGTGACTAAAAGCTCTGTGGACTAACGTTCAACGAATGTTTTATTTTTTAAATTGTCTTTGAGTACGTCTTCTGTTTTTGACATCATAGTTTTCAATTCCTCTACAATATATTTTCATTATCTCTTAAACTGTTATCAGTCTTCAAGTTTGAAAGTAGTTGGTCTTAAGGGGTTTTATTAAAGTAGTCAGTTTTGTCAGTTTGTTCGTCTCCTCATTTTTGTTTCCTGTTGTAAGGAAATAAAGGAAGTAAAGTGTTTCATTCTGTTTTCCTCCGTTATCCTTGTCTAGCGCGTTTTTTGATAAGTGAGACTTGTCTGCAGAAGTTTTCGAGTGCTTGCCATTTTTCTTGAGAGTGTAGCAAGTCTGTAATGATCCTTCCAAGTCGAGGTGTGGAATTTCTCCTTCTAGTCCTTGATGCGTGAACTATGGCTATGAAAACTGATTTTCCAATAGCGATTAGGTTAGTTTCTCTCCACTTATCTTCTTTGACTGTCTTAACTTTAGTTATCAAGAACATAACAAAGAATGCGGTTAGAAGAAAACGACAGAGCAGGAGTAAGGAAACGGTCGATTGCAGTTCGAAACAGGGGTCACGGTCACAAACAGTTCGACAGCCATTTTAATAATTTACTCAGAAAATGTGCACTGAAATTAACTAATCAAACAAAAAATTAAAATTAGTTATAAGAAGACAGAGACCTAAATTTTTATTTGTTTCTAATTTAACCCATTTTTCCATGTCGAACGCTCTATAAATAAATAAAAATTAATGTCGATCGTGCCAGTGTTAAGTTTGCCTACCCCTGCAATAGAGTATTCGTAGAGAATTAACTGTCAAAACTTTAAGAACTATTTATATAGTTTCACGCGCGTATCATGCTTATAAGAACATTTGCTTGTCTCTCACACTGATTCTATGGTTAACTTACACAAGTCTAAAATGAATGAAGGAATTCCTGTAACAAATATTTCGATGTCTGCTCTTGAAGAAGAAAAAAAAATGTCAATTTAAAAGAAACGTTCGGAGGTTAAAAAAATTAGTCGAGTTGAAAATCTATAAATAAAAATAAAATAAAATAAAATAAATAGGAGAAGTAGACGGAACGCCAGAAACTAATGCGTTCAATTTACTTTTTTTTTCAATTGACTGAATCTTTTCACGTCGAGATTTTTTATTTCTGTTTATTGGGATTTCAGGTCGTAAAGACCGACCGCCATTTTAGAAAGTTTTTTTCTCTTGCCATAAGACGTTAAAAATATATACACTCATACCTCACCATATCGCTATAACGGCCTTCTTCGATTATGGCAGGTTTTCGACATACGGCCTAAAATGTTTCGATATAACGACCAAAATGTGTCAAAGTACTGGTACAGAAGTTAATTTCCTTCCCGAAATTAGGCAAAAATTTTGGATCCAGAACATAATCTCGGCTTTGAAGGTTTAAACGAACGTCATGTGCTTCATCTACTTAAAGCTGATAGGGAACCTCTTTCATATGAGGAACTCATTCAGGTGCAAGCTGAACCGGCATTTGATGAAGAGACAGAGCCTGTTGTATCCAAACAGTTAACATCAAAGAATTTGTCGAAAGATTTTTGCTGTTTCGAACAAGGAATAAACATCCTCCTTGAAACCGATCCTGATGTCGAACGTAGCGCTAAAGTTTCTCGAGAAAGTAACTCAGCCATTAGCTGTTAGAAACAACTGAAGAATGAAATAGACAAGAAGGCAAGACCAACAGTGTTGGACAATTTTTTAAAGCCAGGACCATCCTTACCAGTAAAAATGATGACGACAGTGATCTGCAGGTTTTTATTTCTTCATCGTCTCTGATCAAAGCCATTTTTAAAAATTATATATGTATACATATACATATTTTTCACATGAAGTTGTTTTATTTTTGTTTGTGGATTATTATGGGTTATTAGAGACTATTATTATTTTATGTACAAATCTATGTACTTGTTATGTATGTATTTTTGATTTAAACGAGATAAAATGCATTTTGAATGACAAGCCATGTTACATTTTTAACAAATTTGGAACCAATCTCACTGAATTTGTATGAATTTGTATTAGAATACTTGATTCGTTATACGGCTTTTCGCTTTACGGCCATGTTTCGTGGAACGTATCTAGGCCGTAAAGCGAGGTATGGGTGTATTTATAAAAGCAAGTTCTTACTACCGATTCTTCAAAAACTGTAATCTTTAAAATAAACAAAACCAAAGGAAAAAAAGAAAATTCTCCGAAATTGATAAATGAGTTCATTCACGACATGTAAACAAATTGGCTCTCATATCCCAAACTTTGATTATGTAATTTGTAAAATGTTTGAGCTACAGCCTTTACATAAGAACTCAGTTTAAGTGTATAAATAAAATTTAAAAAGAAAAGACGTTAGTGATTAAATATATTTTGAGGTTTCATGTCTCCGTTTAATCATTCCCATGAGTGTAATTCAGAAATAACATTTAATGTCGAATTGGCGTTTTGTTTTAAATAATGTCAGTCATTTTCATGACAAAAGCAGACTAAAAATGTCAGATCGTTGTTCGTGTCGGTGAGAAGGAAAAAAACAAAGAAAGAAAGGAAAAAGAAAACGGCAGGTGTCAGCAATCAGGAGTTCGTATATAGGTTTAAAAGTTAAGGACATAAATCAAAGTTTGAAATTTTAAGACTCTGGTAGATGCTTAAAAGATACAACTTCAGGCTTTTCAACTTTCTAACTTACAGCTTTTGTTTCTTTCCGTTGAGTTGTTGCTGACTTTCATAACAAGACGAAAAAATTTATTTTCCTTCATTCCCAGTTTTTATTTTTCCTTACCTATTATGTTGGTAGGGCTTCATTCCCGGTTCATTGGGTTTCCGTTGAATCATTCACTCGCCATTTTGGAATGAGCCATTTAAAATCCAGAAAATTGGTTAATTAAAACAAACAAACCAACAAAAAAAGAGAAAATTTCATTAAACAAATATTAAGACCTTAAAAATTTGAGAAATTCGCATGACCAAGTATCACACGAAACGATTACTGACTCTAATCATGCGAGTCTCACATTTATGTTGAAATTTACAGAAGTTGTTATTTATTTAGAAGAAAAGAATATCTTTCCTTTTTACTTTTCTTTTTGTTTAGTTATTTATTCATTCATTTTCCTTTTTTTTGACAACCTATTTTAACCGGTTTTTGCTTCTTAAAAACTAAAACTAAAAATTATGGTTAATAAAGTTTGTATTTATTGGATGAACTTTGAGATTTTTGGAGCTATCATTCATAACGAACCAAATTTTTGGAGTAATGAATGGATTTGGATTAGTTTTAAGATTTTCGCAACTGTTATTAACAACAATATACAGTTAGTTTATACATTACAATGTTATGCCAGTATTATTTGTTCCATTATAATGTTATCACATTACAGTATTATGTTATAGTTATACCAGTATAACTACAATACAGTAACGATGAATGTTTTGGACTAAGAGAAGCCAACGCGCTCAAATTAGTGGTTATAATAGTGGTTTCAATCCCGTTTTTTGTCCTTTTTTGGGTATAACAGGATGCGGGAAAAGGATTCGAACTCACGACCACTCGCACCCATGTCAGAAACTTTTACCACTACAAGCACTACAGCGCTCAAATTACTAAAGTTGCTATTTATTTTACAAATACCCCACGATGTCTCAAAGACATAAACCACTCGACTCCCAAACACGCTTCTCTTACTCAAATCTCCTTTTCCCTCTCCTGCCTTTCCTTTCTTTATCCTACCTCTTCTCAGGTAACTCCAGTCCTTCCTTTGAACCATTCCTGGGTTAAGACACTAGTCTGCTTCCCAGACATAACCTCTCAAATCTAGTCTGAACAACTACAAGGTGTCTCATGCTTGGAGATAGGTGGTAGTTAGCAAGAGGAGTTAAATAAAAAAAATTTTACAAATAAACTCAAGTTCCATTCTGTGAGAACTAGAAGAACTAGAAAACATGTCCATTCTTGGTTTCCATTTATTCCCATAACCCCAACAGCTTTGTCTGAATTAAGTTTATAATTTGTCGTGTAAGCAAGTGCTAAGGTGAACAAAATACTTATCTATGGTCAGAATTTCTTTTAGATTAGCAGGTAATTAAGGGAATTATGAATATTAATTAATGGGCGTGAAATTTGTAAAAATAAATTTGAAAGAACTCGTAGACGTGACAGCTCAGCCAAAATACAAACGGCCGGAGATTTGCCCTCCTCTTCCCCACTCCTCCTTTTCCTTTTGTTACTACATTTTATAAAAGTTTCTTTTTAATCTAAACATGCTATTTGTTGTTTTGAAGGAGGAGGAGGAGGCGGCGGAGGCGGAGGACAATGAAGAAGGCGAAGTTTTATGACCCATTTAACAACCCTTAAGTAGACATAAAAGGAAACTGCAGCGTGGAATAAGGCAAAAGATCGCGCTGACTTGACTTAAGATTGTACTTCGGTGGAAGAAGAAATAGAATAAGAAAAAGAAGAGGAAAAGGGATCTATTTCAAAGACAATGTTTCCGTCAGACTTAAAACAAAATTTACAATACAGGAAAACAACTTTAAACAACAAAATTTAAACAAAATATTTTGTTTTTAAAAATAATCTCAAGTTAGCGAGACGTTCCGGTCTTCAAAATGTTTTGCCTTCCCTATTCGTTTTTATGGAGCTTTTTTTCCAAATGTTTAAAAGTCACTCCATGAATAGCGTGCAGTACCGAAGGGGGTTCCATTTAATAACAAAACAAAAGAAAGAATTCAGTTTTGGGGAAAAAGGAGAAAAAAGACGCCTGAAATTTCGGTCCAGTGACTGTTCTTATTTTTTCACTGAGATATGTTATGTGATTCCAAGCACATGGCTAGTCTCAAGGGCATTTGAGAAACCTTTTCCTTCCTCCTTCCTTTCACTTAGTTCTCACCAAGAGTTTTCCTCTAGTCAAAGCAAACAGAACGAAATCAAAACAAGAAAAATTCTTCGAGCTCGATATAAAAATGAAATTCTTCAGACTCCTTTCGTATTCTTTAAGAAAAATTTTTGAGCTTGGTCTAGAGCAGTGGTGCGCAAAGTTTTCCAACCGCGACCCCTTCAGTGAGAGAGAAAATTTTGGCTACCCCTTGAGGTAGATATTCCCAAATGCGATGTATAATTTGCGCGTTTCTTTCATTTCAACGAATAAAAACGTCATCAAATCTGACACATATTAATTTTATTTATGATTTTAAGAATATACTTTTTATACAACATAAAAATTGGTAGAATTACCCTTTAATGAGATGTATGAGGCTGCAGGTTTCTACTTATCTCATCCATGTTCGGCGATAAATTCGAAACTTAGAAAAATTTGGCGACCCCTAACAATTTTCAGGCGACCTCTAGTTTGCGCACCTCTGGTCTAGAGAGCTGTTGACAAACCTTATGAGCAGTATACTGGCAAGGTAAGGCCCCTAAACTGAGGCTTTATCACAAATGACCACGTGTTCATCTTAGCAAAACATATTAATTAAAATTAGGTTAGAAATGAAAGGACCAATATTCATAACCCATAAACCCTATAGCGTAATAGATTAGGTACTGATTTCATCTCATTGCCCTTCTGTCTCTTTCATAAGTATTGCACACAATCACAAAAAAAAGTTAAGCAATTTCTGAGTCAATATATTTACTGATTTAATTTTAATAAAAGTCTACACCCACTTAAAAATTTGGCTGAAAAAGTATAATCAACGGTTGTTCTCTTAATATTTAACTTTTTTATGTTGACTTATGAATTTTTCTAACCCTGATTCAAAATGTCTAACAAGGGATTTTTGAAATATTTTTCTGAGAGAGAGAGAGAGCTAAAATTATAGACAAAGAATAAAGTATTATAACTGAAAGATCTGTGTCTGAAATATTCGACCAAGTTGTGCAGTAAAATTTATTCCCTCAGGATTTTGTTTCAGACCTTTTTAGAAAGCTTAAGTGGCATTATAAAATTGCTCGAGGAAAAACGGAGAAAAGCTCGTTTCACTCACAAGAAACTGTTCTTGATATGCATGACTACAATCTCCCGACATTGTGCCGGCCGAGAATTCGTTTTCGGTCATAAATGCGGAAATATGTAAGTGTGTGGTAACCTCCTCTTGTTAAGTCTAAACTTCTATTTTGACTTTGAGTTATTTCAAGAATTTTCGATTTTCCTTTTCTAAAATTACTTCTTTCCAAACGAATCGGGTCGACGGAAACGAGGACAAATAAATTTTGAATGAAAAAAAGGAAGAAAAGAGAAAATTCCATCTTCCTCAAGAGCAGGTAGCCAAATCTGTTTTTATTATTTTAATATTCCCTACGCGGTCCTTCTCGACCATGATCCTTTTTATGAAAAGGATTTTTTTTTTCTAAAAAGAATAAATTGTAAAAGGATAAATAATATCACGCAAAAGGTTACTAATAAATAAAGTAAAATTTATTAAAAGCGTTTAATTAAAATAAGTCCAAAATAAAAGGTTGAATTTTTCAGGCGAAGCTAATGGGAATGAGCCATGAGAGGGTAAGGTGGGGCTGGGAGGTGGGAGAGGATAGGGGAGGAAGAAGAAAATCCAAGGATGAGGAAACGGGGGTGTTTCACTGGATAAATTTTGCGTTAATTGGAAATATACGAACATGGCCTGCATGTGAAAATCTAATTTAACCACATTAAATTCCTTACGGTATTCAAATTTCGAATCGATCCAATTCAAAATTAATTTTCCTTCGCGTCTTCCTCCGACATTTATTTATTTAAAACTCAATTTTGTATTCTCTTTGGGTACCGAGTACCCAAGAGAACTTCCCCGTGAATCATCCTGACTTCCTTTTCAAAGACTCTTCTCCTTTTAAATTATTTAACTATTGCCAGATGCAAAATATTTGCTTTCCTTAATTCTTACTCGTTTATTGCTGTCTAATTATCAAGGGATCGCTGAATCTGATGGTCTGAGAAGAAGTTGAAATGGTAAAGAGGAATCATGAGAGATAAAATGAATAGCTCATCGTTTTTCTTCATGAGCAGTTTTGGATTCGCTCCTTTTTTGTGGGAGCCATGTTCTGGGAAAGGTTTAAAAATGCTGTTGATTTAAATCCTCAAATATTGAAAATTTTGTAAATTTTGCTGTTTACCAGCCTTCCAACTACTGCCTGGTTAGGTTTTTCGTTCTTCAAAATCATTGTGTAATAAGCACGAAACAAATTTTTAAAAACAGAATTTCAAACTAGGCACACCAACAGCCAACAATGGCATGGAAAAGATTGGGCGAAACGAGAACGTTTTAATTAAGGGTTAGTTAAAACTTTAAGGGTGTTTTTAATAATTAATTCGCTTAAGATGTTACAAAAGCTCAGTCAAACTCTACAAGAAAAAATAATGAAAAATTTATTTTTTGAAAATTAAAGTTCAAAGACACTGCAAAAGGCCAACTCGAAAGAGAAATTTAAACCCATTTTCAAATTCATAAATCACCTCTTTAAATTTTTATTTCCCCAAAATTTTATATTTAAAGAAAATAATTTAGTTTTGATTTTCCCACGGCAATTCCTCTTCATGGACGATATTCATGCGTCAGACTTCAACAATAGATGATGATGACCCAACAACCCATCGAATTAACTTAAAACAATGGAATAAATTTGAAACTGCCTGACTCGTGACAAAAGTCAGAACCATTTATGCGCTGTTGACATTAGTTTCTTTCAATCTCGGTTGTGGTTATTACAACTTAAATAATTCAGATAGTGTAGTCCGGAGCGACGGTTAATTGTAATACCTCGCTGTTGACAAAATGTCATGCTCGAGCACCGATTCAAGGGATTCGTCACTCAAACCTTTTCAGTCCCCAGTTTCTGGGAAGAAGTTTGGTTGGGTAAAAGCCTTTTCGAAATGATACTAAATTCAGTCCTTTTCTATAAACTGTTTAAAGGTTTTAAAATATGACACGGGGCAGTGATATACACCAAAAATTTAGGTTTTCAAGTGTAAATAAGTCATTGAACACTACAACAGGGCTGTTTACATATTATTTTTAATCCCCGGGCTATTTACAAGTAGAAAAAGCTCATTGAAAGCTTTAAATATAAAGTTTAAACCGCTTTTTAAGACACATCTACCGGCTTAAAACTTTTGGCTTTTTCTCTCCTTTTTATTTGCTGCGTTTTAATAACATCTCTTACGTTCACCATATTTCTTACTGTACATGGTTTATATTTTTTCTTATTTAACTTTACAGGATGACGAGTAAAAAAAAATTTTATAACTGTTTCATAAAAGGTTTTTTTCCTAAAGAAAAACAAAACAAAAAAAAGCGTCTGAGGGTAACACGGCATCGGGGATTATTCCACGTTCCTCTTTTATAAGCTTTCAACCAAAAACGCTGTGCCCCGAAACGTCTTTCCGTCTTATTCTGTATGCATCACCTGCTTTCAAAGTACACAGCAACTTTTTCGTCTTCGTTTCCATTCGCTTGATAATAAAGAACAGGTGCTAACTCCCATCTCTTCTCTCTCTTTCGGAGAAGCCCTTTCCCACGTTTTCCACGAGGTAGAATTATGTCTTGGACATTTCAGAATAGTTTCTTGGTCGTCTCCTGCCTCCCACAAATATTTGAAAAATGTGGGGAGCGACAGAAATAAACCAAAATAAGTGAGCTTATTGAAGGAGTTCCAAGATTAAAATAACTCCCCAAAGGGTCCACTTCAAAATTGCCTCTAATAACGCGACGATATTTAATTTCAAATTTGAAGTGTGGCTCTTTTTTAACTATAGTGTGTTCGTAGATAATCGGGGAACAAATTTCTCCGAGGCCACGATAAACTTCCTCCTTGCTGAGGCTCAGTTATAAAAAATAAGTTCATTGTTTCCGGGGAGTGATCATTTCCGTTCTTTGCTTTTCCTTTCCATTTCCTCCAATTTTTATTTTTCTTTTTATTCTTTTTTCATCATTTCGTTGACTCTTTAATTACAATTCCTCTTTTTCCGAGTCTTCTCTTAAATTTTTGGCAGGTTTCATTTTCCCTACCGTTTTCCACTTTTCGGTTGATTAATCAGAATTTTCCCTTGTCTCTTTTTTTGTCGAATTCTTTCCCGAATCGAGGGAAATTTATTCAAGTTAATATTCTGTTTTTGAAAAACGGTTGCACAGCAACGTCTCCAACCGCGCCCCGACAGTTTTGTTTGACTCGAGTTCCTAGAATTGACCAACTGACTGTTTTGCTTTCCCTGCCCACTACAGACTTTGTCCCATTCTTTCGATAGCTTTCCTGGTATTTCCTTACGCATGCATTATCAATCGGCTTTGATTCTGTTATTTTTAATCCTTTCAGAAATTTCTGTCGAGTTTCCTTCCGCGGAATTCCTTATTCTTTTATAATTAATAATTTATTCTGTTTTTTGAACCGGATTCAAATTTCTTTATTTTATTACCTCAAAGCAGACTCATTAGTACGATCGACCCTTTTTATCTGCCACTCCGTTGTAATTCAATTTAAATTCTTTTTCTTTTTATTTCACTTCTCAGCTCGTATTTGTTTAATTCGTTTTGTATCTTTTATTTTCCAGCCATGATTCAAAGTAGATTCAACAGCGGATTTAATTTTCAGTTCTTTTGAAGGACTTTTGTCGCCATTAACAAAGGTGAAAGTCCTCGCTGAAGAGTTCTCAAAGGGATACGTGAAACTGGGATTTAAATTTTTCAATCAGAAATATAATCCGTTAGTTTGTTTCAAATATCTAATTAACCACAAATATGGTCGTTTTTATTCAATATTTATCTATTTCAAAAGAATTGCACAGTTTAAAGAAGTATCTGATATCTTGCCTTATTTTTAAAAAGTCGTGGGGCGTTGACTTAATTTAACTACAAACTTGTTTCGCTTTGTAAATAGATAAAACACTTAGCAGTAACCTCATTTAATGACAAAATGAGATTTGATCTAAGACATTTTAGACTTAAACTGTTTTTTAGTACTTCTAATAAGTTTGTTTAGAATTCGAGCCGTCTTGAGTTATTATGGCACAACCACCCAAACACATTCTTACTTACACACAGTATTTAGATGGTTAAAAAGGACTCACCAATTAAATCACTGAAACTTGTTGAAATGACACGTGCTTTTGAAGTAACGTCTTCACGTTCTCATGGTTTACACACACTTATCTTCATTCAAAGCTTTAAACCAAATGAAATTTGCGTACACTCAACAAAAACGAACATTTTAAACCCTAAAATGAAAAATTTAACCCAAATTAAGGAAATCAGCTCTTGTACACAATGATCATAAGGCCATTAGGGAAACTCTATTACCAGAAGGGTCGTCAAATACTTCATCCACTTACAAAGGACCATGAGTGCATAATTATTATTGACGTTATACCCAAAGATCGAGAATGAGAGAACTTGGTCGCCATCAATACCGAAACGAAGAAGGAAAAATAAACTTTCAGGGCAAAGATACAGAACAAAAGAATCAATCCCCAATTTTAATTTATTTCTTTTGTCAAATATTTGAGATTTAAAGTGTCAATCCGCGTAGAATTAAAATTAAAATAGTTTCAAAGGAGATACTCTGACGATACTGGTTGAATCGTAGCTTATCATCGCCTTTACTCTTTCGAATTATTAGAACATGGGTACTTTAAGGGATTTAAAGGGATGAAAATGGTGTCGGGGAAAAGTAAGAAAGAGATGGTTATGTTTCACACAATCCAAAAGATTCTACTCCTACAAGATTTGTAAAAAGGGAAAAAAATTATTTTCAGATAACCCGCTGACTAATCGGGGTCCAGTTGTGGAAACGGCCATAAGAAACCTTGGCCAGGGATTTAATGATTACAGAAAGAGAGAGAGAGAGAGAAGAGAGAAGCATTTTTGTTCTCAACCTTTAACGCTTGTCTTGGGGGAGGTTTTATTGAATTTATCCTAGGAATTCCTTTATACCAAGAAAAATTTCTTTCTATCGAGCTTTTATGTTGGTTCTATCTTTTGAGTTTTATTTTCTTTCCTCGTGGTTTTGATCATTTTCCCACGGATTTATTAAAGAGAAAATTTTTTCGGTGGTGTATTTTTACCTTCCGTTCTTTTGTGTTCCATTAAACAAGTAACCAATCAATTATCAATCAGGAATATGAATCTGTTCATGTGAGAGGCTAGTGCAGCGGTCGGGGAACCGGGGTAAATTACCAAAATGGGGTAAAAATGAAACTTTTGTGAGTAAAAAGTATATATATTTTTAATTTGCTATTTTATAAACCTGTTAGTATTTATTTCAACTTAAACAATTTAGAGACATATACATCTCACTCCCTGTTAGCTCCGCTCACAAGAATCAAAGCTCCTTGCTTTGGTACTGCCACCAGACGGATGGCCAGACACAGAGTTTCTATTGAAGAAGCTCACTGGCGGCCCGGTTCCAGATGTTTAGCTAATAGGAAATAAGATCAAATAAAAAGAAAAATTGTCAAATGGTTGGCGACACTTTCGTCAACTCATTTTTATATTTACAGTTATATGTGTCAACCCTCAATTGTACCCCAATGGGTTTCAATTTGTTATATATAAATACTTATATTACTATTATTACAGTTATATATACTTAGGTATGACATTGATAAACTGAGTAAATGATGTTTAAATTTCGCAATGGGGTAATATCAACTTACACAAAAATAATTTGGGGTAATAATTAAAAAAGTTTCCCGACCGCTGGGCTAGTGAGACGTATAATATTGACTGAATACCAAAAATACGTCAAAAAAGTAAAAGAGAAAAGAAAGATTTATAAATGTGATAGAAGAAGATAAATAAAAAGGATTTTTCAAATTGGATTCGGAAAAGGGAGATCAGGAGACGGGTCGTGAATAATTTTTGATCTAACGAAATCAGGATTTTCTCTTTGGAAATATTCGAAAAGGAAAAAAAAATCGAATTCTAAATATGAACCGAAAAGTACTTTTGTAAGGCTGATATTATTCAGGGAAACTCGAAACTAAACGATGATAAATAACTCTTGGGTGCAAGGCTTTCTCATAAGATAGACTTGGTTCCTTTTCAAAAGGAAATATTTTCTTAGCTTTGTCACCCTTTTCCCTTTGTATATGAGTGGGTCAAATTGAACTGACTGAGGTTAAATGCTTAGAACCTTTGTTTTTCGCCCCTTTTTTTGGGGGTAAGTTTTCTTTTCTTTTGTTAGAATCATATGTTGAGGGCATTTTGAATTTATGGACATAATACTTTATTTTTCATAACACACTAAACCGGTCCAGTTTTGAAGATATTCATGGTGTTCTGAAATTAAATTTTGCTATAACAGATCCTTCGAAATTGGATGAGTTGGTTATTACAAAACTTCACTAAGTTTATAACTTTGTTGGAACCAGATGCTGAACGAATGATGGACAACACTGATTCCGAACGTATATGTATACTGATATATAAAATATTATTATAACTATAATTTAGAATCGAAATGTGAAAATACAAATATCCTGATGGTGCGGAGCTCCGGGACTGACTCATGAATTTGGCTTCGGTTGTCGGCTGCTTCATTTCACTGTGCCCATTCCGGAATTAGGAATGTGGCGAACGCCACAACTTAAATAGTAAATAACACATATCTCTGTATGAGTTAGAAAGTTTATAAAGATGTTTAATCTAGATCAGAGGTCGGCAAAGTGCGGTTCTTCTACTCTTTGGCCGTGGCTCTTCCACGAAATGTTTAGTCCAGGCCCGGAATATTATTTATTAACTATAAGTAAGCTAAAGATACCAATTTCTACTAAATTTACCGTTAGTTGAGCTAAAACAAACAGTATTTAGCAAAAGAAAGCTTGAGAGTGTACTTTTAACCCTAGTTATCTTGTTAAAATATCTCAGCAAAGCTTGTCTCTACAGCAGAGCTTAAAAAATGGTTCTTTGAATAAATTTCAATTTTGTATGGCTACATTTGGCTCTTTTGGATTAAGAGTTTGCCGACCACTGGACTGGATTGACTTGTCCTGATCAAAATAATTGGCCTTTGATGTAATTTTATTGGGCCTTAAAGAAATTCAGATTTAATATAAGTTTCTCTACTCTTGTTTAATCAATTGTTATAAATATATATAAGAGTTTCAACCCGTTTGTCAGCGTTGGTTTAATATGAGATGACTGGAGCTCAAACTCATAATCATTACTTTCATGGATTGATACTCTAACAATCTAATCATAACCCTCAAACAATTTATGAAAACAGAGCCAAATTTTATTTTAATTTTAAATAGTGGTGGTGGCTTAAAACCGTTTTTCAACTTTTTTTGGGTACAACAGGATTCAAACTCAAGATCATTGCGTCCAAGTCAGGAGCTTTAACCACTACTTCTCCCAGTAAAAGATGAAAATCAAAAATGCAACTAAACTAAGTACTAAAAACCGCGTATAAAAGACCCCGAATCCCACCACAAAAATGAGAATCTCAACTCCACATCATCAATGCGACACACAACAACAACACTAAGTAATCTATCCGTAAATACAAACAAATAAATAAGCACTGATTGGAAATAAAAAAGAAGAATACTTCAGTCACACCCTCTATTTCCCAAACACTAAACTTCATAGTACCACAGATCAGAATCTCATATTTAAAATCTCAGGCTAAAATTTATAATAAAGATCCGTGATATTCGACCGCCACCACAGGAAATAGTGTAATACAAGACAGTGTATCAAATGAATTTACGAAAGTTCAAACACGACACTAAATAATAACTGTATCAAATTCACAATTTCCTTATTGTTAACTATAGATAAGTGTTAACATTTTCCTTTTTTTGTCCAACAAAAAGCTAAAAGCTTCCCCAATCAAAAGCCTTTTGTTATAGTAAAGTCTCCCGTCTTCATTGTTTGTTTTATGTCTCATATAATTTATTTTCTTATACTTTCCCGACTCAAGTATTTTCTGTCTGTGGACTATAGTTAGGCGTCTAAAACAGATGCAGGAAATTTCGATAAAGGTGGATGGGATGGTTTGGAGAGAATAATTACACCCATACCTCGCTTTACGGCCTAGATACGTTCCACGAAACTTAAAGCCGTATAACGAATCAAGTATTCTAATACAAATTCATACAAATTCAGTGAGATTGGTTCCAAATGTAACATGGCTTGTCATTCAAAATGCATTTTATCTTGTTTAAATCAAAAATACATACATAACAAGTACATAGATTTGTACATAGAATAATAACAGACTACAAAAACCCATAATGAATAAAGTATGTATATGTATACATATATAATTTTTAAAAATGGCTTTGATCAGAGACGATGAAGAAATAAAAACCTGCAGATCACTGTCGTCATCATTTTTCACTGGTAAGGATGGTCCTGGCTTTAAAAAATTGTCCAACATTGTTGGTCTTGCCTTCTTGTCTATTTCATTCTTCAGTTGTTTCTAACAGCTAATGGCTGAGTTACTTTCTAGCTACGTTCGACATCAGGATCGGTTTCAAGGAGGATGTTTATTCCTTGTTCGAAACAGCAAAAATCTTTCAACAAATTTTTGATGTTAACTGTTTGGATACAACAGGCTCTGTCTCTTCATCAAATGCCAGTTTCACTTGCACCTGAATGAGTTCCTCATATGAAAGAGGTTCCTATCAGCTTTAAGTAGATAACAACACGTTCGTTTAAACCTTCAAAGCCGAGATTATGTTCTGGATCCAAAATTTTTGCCTAATTTCGGGAAGAAAATTAACTTCTGTACCAGTACTTTGACACATTTTGGCCGTTATATCGAAACATTTTAGGCCATAAAATCGAAAACATGCCATAATTGAAGAAGGCCGTTATAGCGAAATGCCGTATAAGAGCGGCCGTATAGCGAGGTATGAGTGTATTTTCGAAAAAGGAAACAAATTTTCAGTATTGCATACTCTACTAGAAAAACGTGAATATAAAAACGTAAAAATTTTCATAACTGTAAGAGGAATTATAAACAAAAATTAAAAAACTGAAAACTGGTTAAAAAAAGGAAAAACAAAAATTTTTGTTTCCCATCATAATAATAAATCTTGATGTAAGCGATAATTTTTCCTAACTGAGAAAAAATAAATTTTCTTTTCAAACTCTAATCCGATTTTGTGTAAATATGACGATAAAAATCTTTTTGTGCTTCAGGAGGGAAAAAAAAAAGTTGTAAGTAAATACATTCCATGATAAATTGATAAAAATCCTTTTAATTTGAGCGGACAGATCCAAATTGGTTTGAGTTATAATTGTGCGAAAAGTTCAATTCCAAATGCTTTCGTTTCATTGAATTGTAATTTATGTTCCCTCGGTAACATAAATCCGTGGGCGGCTTTGGTGTAAGGCGTTACATGTTGATTATCACGCGAATTAGGTTCGTTTTCGACTCAAAATTAACATTCTGGTATGATTCAAACCCGTCAGCGATGTAAACTGCGGTCGGTTCAAATGTTAGTTCCAAAAAAGAAATCATTTCGGGTTTGTACAAATGTTTGAGATCCCTTGTAATGGTCTAAATCCCTTTAGAGGGTTTCCCTTTAAGCCTGCAACTTCACGAATATTCAGAAAATCAAATACAAAATGGCGTTATAAAGAAGTAACTTCGAAGGCAACAACTAATTGCAGAAATTATGAAGTCAACGAAAATCCTTTTCGCCATTAAAAAGGATAAAATCGATGGGGACACAAGTTTGTTGTAGAAGGGACATTTTCTAAAAATGAAATTTGGTTTTGGTTTCTTTTACGGATACGTACTATCTTTGGTTGTGTTTAACAAAAATTTTTTTTTGGTGTCAGAAACTAAACCCATTAACTCCTCAAATATGGGTTTTTAATATGTAATCAGTATAGTAGAGCAGTGGTGCGCAAACTTTTTTTGACTACAACCCCTTCAGTAGAGAGAAAAATTTTGGCAACCCCTTGTACAAATACGATGTATAGTTCACGAATTTCTTTCATTTAATCGAATAAAAACATATCAAATCTGATACATATTAATTTTATTTATAATTTTTAGAAAATACTTTTTATACAACATTTAGGCATTTTTTATAAAAATTTGGCGACCCCTAGTATGCGTGCCTCTATAGTAGAGTACAATCTAGCTTTCTTCTTTAATAGCAAATCGAGGCATAACCTGTGTTTGTGAAGTTTTCTAAAAATTTGTTCTCAAAATCTGACCTATTCTTCAAACCTCATACAGTAGTTCAATTCCTTTTAAGCTACCATTTGGAACCGTAAAAATTATTACTACTCTCCTTTGGTGAGAAACACTTTTTATAATTATACTGAAACCGCATAACTCTAAATGCAACTTTAATTAACTAAAAATCGCATGAGAAACTTATAAAATTCAAATAACGGCTTAAAGCAATCCTACTCCAATGTATTTATTGCATATACTCACAGTATAAGTAAATTTATACTTTTTAATCATTATTACCATCTAAGATTGAGCTACAGCACGTGGAAAATAATTCCGTAATTATATGTTTTCAGAGACGAAGATTGAATATATATATTTTGTTAATTAAATTTTCGTCGTCATTGTTGGTAACTTTAATATGGTTATTCTGTTGGCTGCAAGGTTTTGGTTTGACAGAATAATTTTGTCTTTTACTCGAAAACGTAACATCCTTCCCTCGAGGATGCCTTCATTTGTTAAAGAAGATAAAACGTCTGGGTGAGACGAAGGAAAATTCTTTGGTCTAACCAAAAACTTGACGCGGCGTAGTAGCTAACGGAACAAGTCATATTAGAGCTTGAAACACTTCGCGATTTTTGAAAATTCCGAGAGTTTCTAAACCACGCTTTCAGTGTCACCAAAATGAATCTTGCTATCTTATACCGAGAGATTGAAATAATTAGACGATGCCATTTATTATTTGGTCGTAACAGTGAATTGAGGTCTGTAATTACATTTAGATTCTGTCTAGAAAAATGAGAAATTAGAAAGAACTTCGAGTATAGAAATTAGAGTACAACTTCTATACCGATGAGTACAAAACCAAACTACACGTCTACTACAAAACCACTCGACAACACAAATGGTGATAAACAAAAATATTTAGCCGCTCATAAAAAAAAGACCAACGACTAATATACAAATTTGTGAATTCAGTCTTTTCCAAATTTTCTTTAAAGAAGAAAAAAATGGAAGGATAGCAGGACTTTCAATGTTGGGACTGAATCCCTTCGAGCTGTTATCTGTTTTGAGTATAATTAAAAAAGGAGAAAAAAAAATTATATGAAAGTTATGAAACATAAATGAAAAAAGAAAGTTTGAAGAAATAAGCTTCCGCGTCTTACAACCGGAGTTACAAAATTTTCTTTTATTTCCTCTCCTTTAATATTTTGTTTGCTCGAATGGCTCTAAAGTTTTTAAAAATTGAAAATATTTTTATTCGTGGATAAGAGAAAAATGTGAAACGGCTGAAAGCGGCTGTAAAACTAAAGATATTCAGTCGACATTCGAGCGAATGGCATAAATTTTTTCTAGACAGAATATTCCGAAGAGGTTATCTCTTAGGTTTATATTTTGAAAAAGGTTTTTCAGCGGTATAAAAGGAAATGAAGAATGGGATTTGCTTGAACCTGGCGAAACACTTTCTTCCCAATAAATAATGATAACGATGATGAGGGATAACCAAAACGTGTTGAAAAGACATGTCGTGCATATTGAGTAAGAAAACCGTTTGCAACAAGTGTTAGAATACATAATTTGATTGTAATTAAAATAAAATTGTCTAAAAGTATAAAATTAACAAAACTAATATTTATTAAGACGAATTTAGCTCAAATTTAAGCGTCTTCCGATTTTTTTTTTTGAAAGTCTAATTAAGCTTCCAGTTTTTTTTTTCAGATTCGAAGTGAGAATTTGGAGGAAAACTTAAAAGCACAACTAAACTAAAACCAACGTACGTTCGAAACATTCCCTACCTTCTTAACTAACATCCTCTAACATATCCAAAAAAATATATCCACATAATGATTTTTGTGTCACAAAATCAAATGAATTGACCAAACACAAACTTTCACAAAAACACGTTCGACAGAACTGTTGACTTTCCACAATTTTCCGATGGCTGACGAAAAGTCAAAAAAATTTATAAAATGAAAATAATCGAAAGAATTAACTCGCGGACATGTATAAGACAAGAAACGGGGAAACCGTCACCGAATAAACAACGGACGCTGCGCCTTGACGGAATGAACTTTACTGACTGTCTACCAGAAGACCGTCGAACCATGTCGAGAGCTGCACCGTTCAACAGACTTGCGCTCACCCAATGTCTCTGTTCAAAAATGGGATTCAAACAAAAACCGTTGCGAAAAAAAAAAACTTACGTACCCTTTATAAGAATGGGATAAAGGTTTTTGCGATTTGCCAAGGAATCCGGATGGTCGTAATATGCCGGAAATTAAGTTCCAAACAACCTTTTAAAATGAGGATCGGAGATTTCGAATTGCTTTTATTCTTTCCAGGGTGTTTGCTTGTCAGCATTTTTCCGGGGGTCTCCCTGTTTATTTATTTATTCATCCGGTAATATTTTTTGTATCCTGTAAACAAACAAACAGAACATAAAAAAACAACATTTAGGATTTTGGTGTTTTGTGGCAGGGAAAAAAAATAACAAGGGGTTTTTCCCGTGCAAAAAAAAATCGGAAAATTTCTCTCAAAAAATTTTCCAACCCCTTTCACGGGAAAAATTCTGAGACTGAAATATTGGTGATTAGCGTCAAACAAAAAGCGCGCCTTTCCAGACCCCATACCCGATGGCTCTGACTCTCATAAAAAGTTTTAACAATTAATTAAGCCCTCTCAATGGTGTCACTTCATAAATTAATGAGAATGTTTGCGACATGCGGTGTTTTCGAACGGGCTTTGTCGAACGTTTGACATGCGCCCATCTCGACCAAATTCAAAACCAAAATATATTTTTTTTTATTATTATACTCTCGTTTCCCCTCTCCACCAGCTCCCCGCCAATAGTTTTCTCTCATTTTAATATCTTCGACTCTCATCTTTCTCGAAATGGTCTCTTTCATAATTCATTTGGCAAAGAAGTTGACTGATGAGAAAAGGTGAGGCAGAGAGGTGAACGGTTAGGGGAGGCATGAGAACGGACGTTCACTTGGCAAATAAACCGACCTCCGGTTTCAAATCCGATTGTTTGTTTTGCTT
Source organism: Columbicola columbae (assembly GCA_016920875.1). Classification (NCBI taxonomy): domain Eukaryota; kingdom Metazoa; phylum Arthropoda; class Insecta; order Psocodea; family Philopteridae; genus Columbicola; species Columbicola columbae. Next base: position 11,619,266 of record JADMLL010000001.1, on the reverse strand, counting down.
TGTGATTTGACTTTGATAAATGGTCAGGGTCGAACATGACAATTTTTGTTGTAGTTTTTAATTAAGAAATGGAAATCGCCTAAATTTTGACTGTCTCTGGTTCTTAAAGGTCAAGAAGGAAAACGTGTAACATGTTCTAATTATTTATTGATTAATTTTATTTATGACCCATAAGTCAGTACAATCTCAAATGAATTTGTATACAGACAGACAAACTGTATCAAAATTTTACCCACCCCTCAACGCTCCACTTATCGCGGTGAATTCGTTTTGAGTTTCAACACAAAACAGTGTTAAGAGAGGTCATTTCGACTCATAAACAATAAAAATTAGTATAACTGAGTGCAGAATAAAATAATTTATCACTTCTTCTGGTGATTAGATAAATTATATAATATAATATAAAAGAAGATGGAGTTATAAAGTTATATTTGAGATGAAGAAAGTTTTTTCTTACTAAACATTTTTTTGTTTCTTTTGTAAAGAAGTCATCTAACGTCGCTTTGCAATTTCCGGTTTTGTTCAGTGAGCAGTTGTTGACAGCAAACACTTCGTCTTACTTTCAAACTTCTATTAATATTTAAATAATTTTCTGCAAACTGATCCATAATTAGTGACTAAACTTTTTAATAAATTTGTTCAAAGTTTCTCTTTGGTGCTCATTTTCAGAAACATTGTTGTGCACGTGTTGTTCCATCCATTTATTGGAATTGGAAGGAAGTCACAAGTTGACTACTTCTCTTAAGCACACTAATACTGGGGAAAAAGGAAAAGTGAGAGTTTTCCGATTTTCGTTCACCTAAAAGGAATCACCTATAACCTACAATTTCGTGAAATTATCTTCTTCCTTCGTAAAAATGATTCGAGAGAACGACAGCGTCGTAAAGATTTTTCGAATCAGATTTCTGATTCTTCTCTGAAATCAGTTCAATTACCCGATTCCAAGAGTTAGAAAAAAAAGAGAAAGGAAGGAAAAGGAGGAGGGGATGAAGTTTCTTATAACAACATCGTGGAGGACATCAACGTTGTTGGTCTTTTCCGTATTGTTAGAGGAACGGAAAAATCCTCAAATAATTGACTTAACTAATTAAAATCAAGAAAAGGCATTTCGTGGACAAACGGAAAAGGTTTAATCTGTAGTAAAACCATTAACAAGGGTCCCCCAGTCGAGGGGATAAACTTTTTTCCGTAAGCACAAAAGTTTATTATTGAAACCGACAAAACCGGAAATTGATAGAATCACGGAGAAAGGAAAGGGAATCATATTTCTCTCCATTTCCCGGAAAATTCTTGAGATTAAAAATTATTTACGTCTCTAGTTCGTAACCTTTTCTCTTACAAGTGTTCGACTGTATCGTGTTCAGTTCTTTGATTTTCGTGTTTTCCGAGTCCTTTCTCCCCGTCTCCTCGAGAAAAAAAAAATTCAATTCAAAGCTCCAAAGCTTTTTTTTTATTATTTTTTCCTTTTCCCTCCTTTTTTTTTACAACGGGTTACTGCTTCGAAAAACATTTATTTGTTCTTCTCTTGACACAATATTTTGACTAAACCCGAAGAGATAACGAGGCCCCGAGGACAGAATCAGTCTTTAGAGGCGATACGGAGTTGCCGAAAGGGAAGCCATTCTTCGGCTTTGCCTTTTTTGCTTTTTGTTTCCGTTTTTCAAAATACAAAAAGGAATTATGCCGGAAATAAATGGTTTATGCTTTTCAAAAATGTAAGGACTGAGAGATGTTTCAATCCCCCAAATTAGGTGGTGTGTTATGTCCGAGGAGAAAAATCCAAAGTTGTTAACGAAATCTGGCAACAGTTTGCCTGTTTTGTTTCATTATTCATCGTGCGAATTCATTTTAAGCTGGGAAATCTTTTCCTTTTCGGACTGTGACACGTGAAACCAGGCCATCAACTTCAGTTTTTACTTTTGACATTTAACTTAATTTCTTCTTTTTTACTACGTAACAATATTTCATTAATGACTTTTTCTCCTTTAACATTAATCTTTCCTCCAAATTTTTATTTTCTTTCTCTCTAACTAAACACGCAAAAGAAAACAATTAATTTATATAAAGCTTTGGTGGACAGATAAATGGATTTTGACAGAAGAGATGGTGAATAGCTTGAGGTTTGTTTTTATCTGGGCTACAAAGTTCAGGTGTTTAAAGCAAATTTTCCCTCTTTTGTGTCTAAATTCAAGTTTATTTGTCTCTGAGGTTAAGATATCCTTACTCCTTAAAACCTTGGTACTCGAACTTTTTCCTTCCCGGACCAAATTTCCATTGTGGCCATTGCGACTGGGCCATAGGAGTTACCAAAAAAAAGACTACAAGCGGCTTTCGACGCATACAGTCCGCCCTCTGGCCATCATCTGTATGTACCTCCGTCAGTCTGTTTCTGTATCCATTTTCTGTATATTACCTCATAAATATGGGTTTAGACAAACAATTTTAGCAGTTTTTGAGCACAGGCCCGAACACTATGTTCCAGAGTTCAGACTTAACAATGAGCAATCGACCTTTCACAAATTTTCATCCAGTTGGTCTCCACTGGGCCACTCAGTAGAGGTTAGTGAGCCGCAGTTTGAGTACCAAAGCCTTAAAGCTCATAAACTATTTGTTACCACGTTCTTTGAGAGAGGGAGAGAGGTAGGAATAGCTAAGGAATAAGAAATAAAGACAAAGCAAAATACTGTCACTGAAGGGTTACATATATACCCCAAAATTGTTGCCAAGTATCTCGATTCATCCTGGGTTTATAGAAGGATGAAGAATTTTTAGGGGGTCTTAGTGAGCTTGTGACCTAAGCTTTAAATTTGGGTTTTGTTTTTCCTTTCTAACCTGGCCTCTGGCTAAACAGAAATGGACTGTTTCTAACTGCTTTTCAAAAACCACAATAATCCGCTCGATTATCGCTTATTGCTTGAAGAAACTGGAGCTCATTCAAAGGTCTCGTTATTATGTTTCACACTGAGAGCCTCAACACAAAGGTGAAGAGGTTTTTTCTCCTGGAAAGGGTTAAAACTAGACAAGGTTAAATCCCACCATTGAGAGAGAGAGAGACACCATTTCTTAGTTTCTCTTTATTGCCTCTCACTCAAGCCACAAATAGCGGAAAACGATTCGCTTTCGAGATATTTCCTGCAACGGTTTCGAAATACAATGGGACAAGAGTTGTCTTTAAAAGCTCTTCACCGTTCAATAAATCAAGGTAAGAAAATAAAAACGTCTCATTGCGCTAATCATTTATAAATTATTACCTGTTTAACTACTAAGGACCCATGAATGGAGACCTACATGCGTGTGCGTGTGTGATTGTCTTCGAAACTCTGTCCTTTTTCAATTTTCCTTTTTTTTCCCCTTTTATCAAGAGACCAAGTATTAGGTTTCCTTATGTTTATAATTAAAGTTTTCTTACAGAACCGACATTTTCCATACTTTTTTTTTGTCAGAGGCGAAGGAAGGAAAGAAGAGAAGAGGGGGTAAGTGGTGGGTGAGAGAAAGAGAAAGGCACCTCACTCTGGAAACATTTTGTCAAGATAAAAGGGAAAAAGGTGCATGAATTTAAATACGTTTTTTCATTGTTCTCCGTTTTCTTTTGTTCTTATTCAGTTTAATATTTCTTTTTCCAATTTCTTTTTTCAATGTGTTTTTGAAGAGAGTCTGCCAGATCCTTTTATCAAAAAGCTCCGGATAATTTAGCCGGGTAACAAAAATTTTTAAGAAGCATTTTTAAGCACCTAAATGGGCTTTTTTTTTGTTAAGCTTTTCTTTATTTATTTCTGTATTTCACATAACACGTGCTTTTTATAATTGTTTATTTTAATTTTTTCCACTCAAAAAAGGTTTTCTTTGATATGAAAAATCTGTTGAGAATCATAAGTTTCCGCGAGCATTCTTTTGAACCCGTTTTTATGAATGTGTTTGTGAGTTTCTTTTTTTAACTGTTATTTTTGTGTTTCTTTTAATGATGGAAAAGCTCTACTTTTCTATCTTCATGTTTATCATTGACTCATTCATCCTTTTTTCCATAAATCACCAGGTTTGGTTGTAGGCTAAACGATTTTTCTTTTTCCGAAATTAACATCCAACTGTCTCTCCAAGAATGACATTCTAAGTAGTTTGTAGATGTAGCTTGAAAGAGGCTATATCCAGAGCACTGACAAGTGTCATAGGTCTTGGTAGTGGTGGTCAAAGTAAACATTAAACGTTTGCTCGGGTAAATCAAGATATATTATTCACTAACCCTTAATACCGTCTGGCTCAAATAAGGAAATATTAATATTATAGAACGTAGTAATAATATATTATTATTATTATTCTACTAAAATGCAACTCTCCGCCATAATTGTATCAATAACACTATTTCACCAACATGTTCCTGTCACTTCAGCCTCACTACAACTTAATGCGGTCATTTACGCTCGTTTGTTGATAACAATTAAGTCGTGGAATTAAGACTGAAGCAGAGAAGAAGAAGGGAGGTAGTAGAGAATAGAAAGGAATATTAACTAGAAAAAATAAATGGATATAAGAGAAAGAGAGAAAACTATTTAGTCTTAGTAACAGTTAAAGTTTTTCTTTCTGCTACAGAGACTAGTGTAATATAGAACATAAAAAGTGGCCTGTTGTGTTGTAGCCATCAAAGAAGGTCAAATTTTACTCAGAATAGGTCTTATTAAATATTAAACAGATGTCAAGTTAGGTCTCAATTTACGCGGATGTAACCCCAATACTGTGAAATAAACTTAAAACCGGCTTAAAAAAGAACTTACAGTAAACTAAAAATAGAAGTAGTGTTCCATACAGAATGTATCAAAAGTTATTCTTACGTATCTTCCGTGTGGAAGAGAAGTCGTAGTAAAGAGAGCCGTGGAAGTAAAAATTGGGAGAAGGAAATGTAAGTCAAAGGCAAGTTAGTTTCGAGACGAAACCTTTAAATATCTCGGTGATAATTTAAATTAAATTTTCGGTTGACGAACATGTAAGAAGGTTTTACCTTTGTAAAGTGCGACCAACATTTTAGAATTCCCAGGGCAACAAAAGCGTTCGCAATATGATTTGAGGCAAGTCGATGAAAAAGGCAACCGGTTGTACAGTCCAATCGCCAGAAGAATCTTTTTGATGAGAGGAAATATCTCTTTGATGAATTCAATCAAACCTTTGCTGTTTGACGGATAACCCTTTTGGGAAAAAGGAAACAGAGTACTAAAGAATTTTCAACGAATTTCAATGTACAAGATGATCTGAAAAAAATAACAGTGGTCTTCACCCATAAAGTTGTACTTTGACTTGGTTTCTTCAAAACACTACTAAACTTAGTTTTACTCGTCACGACTAAGTTTTTGTTTTTATATACAGTAACAAAAAGAACGGCGAAAAATTAAATTTCCCGAGTTTTTATTTCAATTTTTTCCTTCATATCAAAACAAGTTCAAGTTTTAGATCAAGATCAAGATCTTTAGAAAATCAATAGCATGCAATAATTATTGATTTGTTATTATAAAAGTGATTACAATGTTTTTAGTGGTTTCGCGTGTGTGCAATGAAATTAACTGACCGATTCGATCGAAAGCTTACATGTACTTACAGACATTAAGAAAAATTAAAATTTTTTTTACAGTCAACAAAACCTGACACATTAAAGCCGTTTAGTGTGTGGAGATACCTACACATGATCGTGTGACAGCTAGCGTTAAACTTAGGTTTAATAAATTTGTAACCACTGTCCGACCAATTTTTTGGTTTTTAAGTTAACTACACCTGTCTCCAATTTTAATACAATAAGTTGTTGGTATAGCTTTGAGAAATTGTCTCTGGGTGATTGATCGGTACTTTAGAATCTTGAGATCGGTTAAAAGAAGAATTCGTTGAGAGTTTGGTAAGAAGGTATAGCAAGGGAGTAGTATAAAAGAAGGTAGTAGTGTTAGGAGTGCTACAAATAAATAACAATACATACCTCAGATAGATCTACAATATATTACTCAACTGACTAAAATACATCTCTGTTATAACTATAACATGGCCTTGTGACGTCAGTCATAAACCTCTCACTATAACTTGGTGCCCCATTTACGCTCATTTGTCGCTACCAGTAGTAATTAGAAGACAGTTAAAGAAGAACGTAAGCGCTAGTTAGATAATAAAACGAATAGAAGGAAATGGAAAGAAAAGAACCAAGACAGTGCAGATGCACTAAAACATTCAACAGTAACAGACTGAAATCACATAAATCAAAACAAAGTAGAGAGGACGGGTAAGCGCGTCGCCTTGTCATCCGTGGCCCTCTAAGGCGCTTCAATTTAATATAATTAAACGAAAAATGAGACAAGTCCCCTATTTATCAGTCTTAAATAATTTCTATTGAACTCTCACACTGGTTCTAACCAACAAAAAAAATAAGTCTTAAAAGGATCAATTAAATAAACAAATAATCATCCAACAATGATCTTTTTTATTGGAGGAAAATCTATAATTAAAATCAATAAGATAAATCAACAAAAAATTAGCTCCATAGGCTTGAAGCGATAAACAATCATTTATGTTGTAATAAAATTTTCCAAAATAATTAGAGCTTTCAATTTTTTCCCTTTTAATTTAATTGATAAGCTCGCATTAATTCCATTTCTTGTTTTATTTGACGCCTTTGTTGAGCATCCTCTCCTACTTGGGGATTATATACTGACATTTTACAGGTTGTCCAAAGTGATTAAGTTTAATTGATTTTATTTATTTAAAACTTATTCGTGTTTCGTTTCGTACTGTATCTTTCGTAAGCAAAAACAAAACAACAACGCAAAACAAAAGATACCGACTGGGAATGAATACTTGACTTTCAATTCAATTCTATGAATTTTTCATTTGTATTTTATGCATAAAGCACAAGACCTTTGTATCGTTCCGTTACAATCCTACGTATTATAAATTATTTATAAAGAAATGGTTTCTCACTATCTTGTGTTTTACTCGAAGGTGAGATCTAAAGTCGCGAATTTAGTCAACGCCACTGGCCAGAATATAAAGCAAAGTCTTCGCGCACTAAGGATCAGAGTCATGTTAGTGTGAAAAGAATCTTGTGACGTTATTTAAATGTTTGCCGTCTTTTTCCTTGAAATTTTAACTGAGATACTATTCCAAGAAGAATAAAGAAGAGATAGTGCCGTAGCTTCAAATGAAGCTACTGATATACTAAGACCTTGATAGTAAATATTTCGACTTGAATAACCCTTAATGCCCATAGTGCAAAGTAGGAATCAGTTATTATATTATATATTTATATATAGTATAGTTCAGTGGTCAGCAGGCTTGCCCTCAAAAGAGCCAAACGGGATTACAATTTACTCAGGGTCATTTTTTAAGCTTTGCTGTAGGGACAAGCTTTGCTGAGATATTTTTAACAAGATAATTAGGGTTAAAAGTGCACTCTCAAGCTTTCTTTTGCTAAATACTGTTTGTTTTAGCTTAACTAACGGTAAATTAAGTAGAAATTGGTATCTTTAGCTTACTTATAGTTAATAAATAATATTCCGGGCCTGGACTAAACATTTCGTGGAAGAGCCACAGTCAAAGAGTATAAGAACAACACTTTGCGAACCTCTGGTATAGTGCAATTGGTTCTTGGGAGACAATGTGCTTCAGAGGGATTTTAGGTTCAGTTTAGTCAGTATTGTATTGTAGAATGGTGGTGTTGGTGAATGATTAAACCCTGAGTGGTGTATAATGATACATTATAATAATTTATGACCTTGCTTGTTGATGATAAACTAACCGAGATACCGAGGTTCAAAATATTAAAAAACAATTAGTTGTTAAGGATAATATAATTATTAGAATAAAAAACAGATAGGAATAATATATTTGTCTATAATATGAAATTTGAAAATTTGTAGACAAATTTAAGCAATATAAGGATGCACAAGCGCAACTTGTACAGTTAGTCTACAGCGAGCGATTAAAGTTGGTGATTTTTGGCAGCTCCACCCAAATCGGAGCTGCTCCATTTTTTTAGAGGCCAATAAAAGACGAACCCGAAGATATTTCGAATTGAAATTTTGGGGATTTTTATCAAAGACCTGAGGAAACAAAATTTAAACAAAATCGGAGATGGTCGACCTGGAACTTTGGTAAGTCTACTCCAGGGATGGCGAACCTATGGCACGCGTGCCACAAGTGCGTTTGAAAATTTGGATGGCACGCACCAAAACAAAATTATTTTTTTTATAAAGCTAACCGTTTTGATATAAATTAATTAAAAATTTTTAATCTGCACTTTTTATAATTTATTACATAAATTTGTAGTACTGAATACCTATCTTAGTACGATAACTACAACCGTCAAATTATACATTTTAGTATTAAAATATGACATGGATTCTCTCGAATTATATAAAGATGCGTATTAGGTAAAATTGTTTAAAGAAGTATTGCTTCTATGTGTTTATTTATTTATACTTATGTATAGTTTTCACCATGGTAACACTTCGAATGAAATTTTATTGTGGCACGACACCTATTTAAAAAAGAATTTTTATGACTTTGTGGCACGGACATCAAAAAAGGTTCGCCATCCCTAACCTAGTCCGTTTGACATGGAATGACCCGTCTATTTAGACTTGAGTAAGCCGCAACTTATCTCCAATAACTTTCTACCTTCGATTGAAAAGACTTATCATCGCATAACTACAAATAAACCGCCATATTCAAAAAGGTCCGCACAGTGGAATTCATTAGAAAATATTTAGCGAGTAATAATTTAAAAGTAAAAACCTACGAAAGTTATAAACGAAACAAAAATTAACCCTCGGGCTGTTCATTAGTCAAACAGCTAAGGGTCGGCCTGACCAAAAAAAATAGTCAAAAACCCAAAATTTTCGGGCCCCAGTTGCATTCCGTTTCTTAACTTTGCACCTGAACCCAAATATGTTTTAATGTGTTTTTGAACCTTTAGTAATAAAGGCGTTGGCTGGATGGTGAGTATAAATCAGAGCTAACAAAGGAAGTTTGGGGAATTTGGATGTCCCTCGGGCTCCAAGTCCGTTTAGGAAAGACTGAACATAGCGGAAGATATTTTTCAAAAACCCATTTTCTGCGTAAATAATGAATCTAACCGACTCCCGGAATGGCACCGTAAGATAGATTTTCAATTTTTTTCCCTCCACCATTTTTTAATTACTGTCGCTATTCATACTGTTATTATTAATTTCGGCTTTTATTTCCTCTTTTTTCTTTTTGATTTAGGTGCTTTAATTTTTATATTCAGAAAAAAAGAAAATTACGCTTCCTCAAAACAAAACAAAAATTTTTACGATTTTATATGATCAATTAAAATGGGATAAAAACCTTTTTGTTTGTTTGTTTGTTTGCTTGTTGTTGATTGTTTATTACCTGTAAAATTCCTATTTTTAGTTACTAAGTATAATTCATATTATAAATTTTCAGTATTAACATTGAAAACTTTTATTCTTCTTGTTTAGAGATGTTGTAACTTTCATTTGTAGTCTTTTGTAGATATCATACCTTTCTAACGTTTTCGGCATTTCTATAACGTTCTTTAATTATGTACGTTTTCGATAACGAGACACAAATGTTTCAATATAACAGCCAAAATCATGCGGTACTAAGTTAATTTCTTCGAAGTGGCAAAATTTTGGATCGAATATAATCTTGGCTTTGAAGGTTTAAACGAACGTCATGTGTTTCATCTACTTAAAGCTGATAGGACCTCTTTCATATGAAGACTTTCAGTTACAAGCGGAACCGGCATTTTATGAAGAGACAGAGCCTGTTGCAAACGTTAATATCAAAATTTTGTAAACTTTTTCCTATTTCGAGCAGAATAAACATGCTCCTGAAAACGATCTGATGTCGAACGTAGCGCGCTAAGTTTCTCGAGAAAGTAACTTTTTAACAAATTTGGACAATCTCAATGAATTTAATATAGAATACTTGATTCGTTATACGGTTTTGTTTACGGCCAAGTTTCGAATATCTAGCCGTAAAGCTATTAAATGTATTTGTTCGCGTTTTCGAGGTCATTGTATTCATTAACAACACTTAGACGAAAATGATAGTGTTTAAACTTTGGCGGTCGTTTTTTATAATCTATATATACATATACAATGTTTGGGTTTATCACAAACCGCGTCACTGTCCCAGCAGAAACGCACAGAAGACTAAAAACGCGTGCTCTGCACTTCTTTGGTGAAATACTTCCATTCTACTAGTTTCTATTTAATGATAAACTTTATTTACTCTGTATATATGAACCTAAACAATAAGTCCCAATTTCCCATTTACGCCTTTCCAAGAAGGACGTTTAGTGGAAAAGGAACAAAGGAAAAAAGTGGTTCAAACACCTTATACGTAGTAGCCTTAACTGTAACCCAAATAATTCATTTCGCTTAAACGTTTTATATATAATAATATTATAATCGGCCACTATTATATATATTTAAAACTTATAGTTAAAGTCTTGTAATAAAAAAAAAACTTTGTCCTCCACACCCATCCCGGGTGGGGGTCTAAACGATTTCGTTCACTTTCATTACAACTCAACGAGGCTCTTGATAAAAGGTCACGAGCTTAAAGCTCATCGTCAGCTTCTTTGTTAAACTTTCGTCCTTTCTCCGCCTCCTCTTCCCAAAACTGATTTAACAAATTTTATCATAAATTGGCGCCTCCCGTTTGCTTTCGGTGCAACAGTTTTGTGATCAAGTCCTTCGTATTACAACCCCGAAGAGATAACGTTAAATGATTTGCACGAGAAAATGTTAATTGTTTTAACGAAACCAAATCTGATGTTATCTATCTCCCTTTTGAATAGACAAAATGGAAAACCACTGAAATCTACTGACTCGGATTAATGCCGCGCATTTATTTAATCAAATACTCTGTTGCCTCGTTTCCACGTCTCTCTGCCATTTGGAGAAGAGACAAGGAAAAGAAGGCAAACAAGAGACCGAACCGAACCGGAACTGTGCTCAAGTGTGAGTTCGTAACATTCTCAAACACGTCCGTCGGTATTTAGTGAAATTTTATTAATTTGATAGAACTAAAAATTTGATAATAAATTTGACAAATTTGTTTAACTGCATTACTTCCTGTCGTCGCTCTCCTGTTTATTTTATCGAACTGTTATCGTTTGCTGAGTTGAAAGGGTTTCCTCTGATTCTCGCATATCACGACGCTTTCTACAAACCAATAAACCGTGTTATAGAAAGGTTATCTCCATTACGTGGAACCAGATTTATTACAAAGAAATAGAAAATAAAGGATTCAGATAAAAACTTTGAAAGAAATGAAAGAAATTTATAGGGAAATAAAAATAAAACACTTTTAACACATTTCCTCCGCCGACAATTGATTTCGAAGAACTTTTAGAAAACCGTTATACTTCTAAAACCACGCTAATGTCTTTCATTTTCCTACGATCCGATAATAGTTAGGCGAATATCTTAAAAATAACTCAACAACAAAGAAAATTTCATTTATTACTCGGCTTCTTTTGAAGCCTAACAGATTGTCTGTAGTCTGAAAGATTTTATGTTTCTTCTCCGACAGTGTGAACCATATTTAAAAAAGGAGGTTGGGAATACAAAGAGGTAGGATACATACAGCATGGCAATGATAAAGGTGAAGGTTAAGGGGTTAGAGCCAACTGCAGTTGAGGACTCATTTTCCTTGGTTCGGGTGGAACAAAAGAGTGGCGACAGGAAACATTGCCAACCGTTAAAATCGAAGTTTTCCATTCTCGATATTAACAGAGGGAGATAAGCCCAACATTAATAAAGTCACATAACGGTGTTTAAAGCATGGAAAAATGAAACTGGGTTTGGGGGTTAACTCTAAATCGCGCATTACAACCTCCAAGACAAAAACAATTTTACAAAAAGGTATTGTCGTCCTCAGTTAATTAATACATTCATTATATGAACTTTGGACCTTTCGGATTGCAATCTGAGGTGATTTATGACTCTCATATCATCGACGAAATCGATTCAATAGAAAAAAAACAGTGGCGATGTATGTCATAATGATCGTTTGTTTCACTTACTGTATTTTCTCAAAAACGAACAAGTCAGTGGCGTTGAGTTCATAGGTGTAGAAGCGCTGTAGTCCTATTTTCTAAAAGAGAAATAATAAAAGGTGTGACTGTTTATCCTGTTCTTGTAAACATTATGTGTTAACCCTAAATAGTTTATTTGAAAGAAAAAACACCGAAAGACCATAGACACAAGAACATGAAGGATGTTCACCATATGGTAACAAAAGTCGTGATGGGAAGAGGTAATTACAGTTGATCCTTAAATGTATATCTGAAAGAACTAGCTTGCGGTTTGCAGAAGCAATTGCTTAGATCAATCCCTGATATCAAAATTGTATTAATAGAACACTTTCATTGGTTCTACGCACTAGACACTAGTAATCTGGATTGTTTTAAGACGTAAAAGTGTTTTATACTATTTTTATATATTATTGTGTCACAAACCTATACACTCATACCTCGCTATACGGCCGCTCTTTATACGGCATTTCGATATAACGGCCTTCTTCAATTATGGCACGTTTTCGATATACGGCCTAAAATGTTTCGATATAACGGCCAAAATGTGTCAAATTACTGGTACACAAGTTAATTTCCTTCCCGAAATTAGGCAAAAAATTTTGGATCCAGAATATAATCTCGTCTTTGAAGGTTTAAACGAACGTCATGTGCTTGATCTACTTAAAGCTTTCAGCCTCTTACATATGAGGAACTCATTCAGTTGCAAGCAGAACTGGGATTTGATGAAGGGACAGAGCCTGTTGTATGCAAACAGCTCACATCAAAAAATTTGTCGAAAGCTTTTTCCTATTTCGAGCAAGGAATAACATCCTCCTGGAAACCGATCCTGATGTCGAACGTAGCGCTAAAGTTTCTCGAGAAAGTAACTTTTTTAACAAATTTGGAACCAATCTCAATGAATTTGTATTAGAATACTTGATTCGTTATACGGCTTTTCGTTTTACGGCCAAGTTTCCTGGAACGTATCTAGGCCGTAAAGCGAGGTATGGGTGCATTCACAACACAAGAATTGAAGTGTTCTTTGGTGTTGCAAGTTCGATATCAGCAAATATCACCGCACGCCACTGAAACAAGTGTGTTTCTATAAAAAATTCAATTACGCTTCCCTAGAAAATTTTTCTTTTTTCGAGAAAGTATTTCGTGTAACATTTCATTTAATTTAATGCCTTTTTTACCCCTCCCTTTTCTTTTAACTGAATAAAAATAATTTTTCAAATACTCGACTCATTTCTTTCACATCTTCTGAGAAAAAGAAAGAAAATTACTTTCGAAAGTTTCTCCCTTCACGTGTGGTCGCCATCACAAAAAAAAAATTCTCACAAAACCAAACACCAACCTATACTCAACTTCTTGAACATTCTCAGCAAACTTATACAAAGAAAAATTTTTAGTGTTATAAAAGATCTAAATCATTCAGAGCACAGTGTTATTAAAGAGTATATATTTAATTATAACCTGATGCCGAATTTATTAACACTATTAATTAAACCAAATCGCCAGGGATCCATCAACGAACTTTTAGGTTGTTAGTGACTTTGACGCGCCTGAAATCAAGGTTGCAATTCATCATCATCACCACCCAGATTTTTATTCCCCCATTGTTGGTCGTATGAACCATCAGCCAACTTCTCAACAGCACAACTTCATCCTTTTGAGATTCCTCTTCCTTCTCGTTAATTAATAAACAAGTAGAGTTAACATTAAATTGCCCACCACTAGATAATGTCTAATTAGTTCATTGACTAATCAATCATTTCGGTGAAGTACTTAAAGTTCTGTTTTTGCAAACGTGAGATAAATTTCTTGTATCCATTGTTTACACTTTGGGGTTGGATGAGAAAAAAATTTTAAAATAAACCTGGAAGGGGAATTTGACTTAAAATTGCCTTTTGACGGCATTGAAGCAAGGATTTAGAATATTGTTAGTTTTAGAAAATTTTTTTGTTGGACGATAACTGAATATGTTGAATATCTTCCGTCTGTAAATTTTATTTCCCAAATTTTCATCTAAATTTTATTTATGCTGAAAGACAAACTCAGCAAGAGTGAAAGCATTAAATAAAAGCTTTATACTTTCTTTAAGAAAGAGAATGAAAGGTTAGAGGTCATACACCCGCGATTAGAAAGCGTAAAACCCCCTAAAGCCCGAGGCGCATCCATCAGCCCATAACTTGGAAGATTCGAAATTTCTTTTAAAAAAAGGAAGAAAGAAAAAAAGGAAAAGCGAGCTACCTGAATAAAATAGTTTTCCACAGTTTCTTCCATTTTGTCTGGGATATTCTTTAAATAAGCGTCAACGGAGAAAAGTTACAAAAAAAGGCTCATGTTAGTTTGACGATGTGGAAATTAGTGGGCGTGGAAAAATTGCAGGTGGATTTTTGAGATACGGGATGAAATTTAAGAGTCTGGGTAGGCAACAAACAACTATGTGGTTGAGGTAGAAATATTTAATTTGTCTTGAAAGCAGGTGAATTAAACTTGCCAACGCTATTAATCTTAACATGTTTACAAAACATGTTGAAGGAAAACAAATTTTTTTTTCCCCGACAGAGTTGCCAGTTGTCGGTCTTGCTAATGATTCTTGGGATTCAAAACGCCAGTTTCAAAAAATTAAGATGACAATCCAGCTCGTTGACCGTTTGGCTAGTTTTGCCAAAATTTCTGGCATCGTCAGTCAAAAGTTTTTGTGTAAACATACTACCCTAACTACTAGACTTTGAGAGTGTTTAATCAAAACAACTGTCTGTTAACACTCTTCTATACTTTTTGCCTATAAGATTTTAGATTCGAAGCTTTGGTCCGCATTTAAGTCGCTATTCTACAGACATACCAACATAAATATAAACAGATAGAGAAAGTCATAATAGTTATAAATTTAAATATTAGCCACTTGACTGATGAGTTTTAAGATTTTCGCGGCTGTTGTTGGTAATAAACCAATCGTTCAAGCACTGAACATTCCTTCAGGTACTAAAGAAGGGAAAACGTCTGTGAAAGGTAAGAGAAAATTCTTTTTAACTTTTGAAAACTTGACGCGTCACACTACCCAAAAGTTATCTTCTAACATTAGCTTGACAGTTTTTCTCATACACTAACAATTCTACGACTTGTTTGCAAGTTTTAACCGGTAGGTAGTGATTTGCACGAGGATTTAACGTCGCTAGTTCCTCAATAATGGGAATGACCTTGAATGATTGATACAGTAACATAAACTAGTTTCGCATGAAGGAAGGAAAACGGTCGGTTTGCTGATACGGGCATGTATATATACATTTTATAGAAGTAATTAAATATACTAAACAAAGATAGACCTTAGATAGTTGCTTACTGAAAAATGCAAGCGAGAGAAGATACTACTGTCCGGATTGTGATGTATGATTGTGTAGTGAATATTTCAAGATATGTCATATTAAAGTCCTTATTGAGTAAATTTATTGTAGTGAATTAATTGTACAGTGGAACCTCTCATAACGAGTGCCTCTCGTAGCGAGAAATTCGCATAATGAGCGACACGTATATGGGGAATCCCCGACCCGATTACTACCAAGGTTGTGAGCCTTGGAGGGAATTTCGGGGAAAGGATTGTGGGTAAATGGAAGGAAAACGTTTAAGGTAAGGAAGAGCGGGAGAAAAACAGGCACCCAGGTGGGATTTGAACCACAGCCCTTGGAGTGATAGGCGAGTGCTCTAACCTCTGACCTACCAGGCCCAACCATATTTTATATCAATTTATATAGAAAAAAATTGTTTCGCATAGCGAGTTAAACTCCGGAAACAATTAATCTCATTGTGAGAGGTTCCACTGTATTAGCAAATGAAGTCAAATAAAAATTTAAAAAAGGTGACAATTAATTGATTAGCTAAAATTAAATAAACAGCGGAATCCGAATATGGTATAGTTCAACTATGTCTTAATTCCTTCCACGATTTTACATCATTTTTGTAGCCGATTGTCTAAAACTCTAAAGCAACATTAAAAAACGTAATTTTGACGTCTTATTTTTCAACGATAATTTTTTTTTCATTCTTTATCCGAAGAAAAACAAAAATTCATTCTCTTTAAAACATAATTAATTACCTCGTTAAATAGCCCCCCGAGAAATGGGGATGAAAAAAAAGAAAGAAGCTAGATGAGGCAGAAAGAATTTCTCAAAAGAAAAAAACTTATGGCAGTAATTTCTTGGGGAGAAAAAAAATGAAAACACAAAAGAAAACGATGGAGATAGAAAACATCGTTATAAATCAAAACGTTTCCGACTAACAACTTTTTAGGCGAGGAAAAATTTTTGTCATAGGTAAATTTTATCACTAGGTTAGGAAAATTAATCTCAGGGGCGTGGTCCGCTAATTTAACACTCAATTTATATTTTGCAAAAATTATTTTTCTTTCCCTTTCCCCTGTCTTCCGTTTCAATTTACCGGTGGAAAAGAAAACAATGAAAATGAAATCAGATTTGAAAATGTTTTGCCTTTTATGTATTTATGGATTGAGGAGTCGGCAAATGAGAATGAATAAGATATTTATATTAATATTAGCACTGACTCATACTGATTGGTCTTCTGCTGAGGAAACTGAAACAATGTCTTCATCTCTCTCAGTATATAGTGTCGGTGTTTTGGCTGTATTCCACAGGAAACCTATGAAATCACACTTATGAAGATCATTTATATTATTATATTGTTTAAAGTACCGTAAAAGTTTTGCTATAAAATAATTTTACGATAAGCGTCCTTCTACGACGCGGTATCTTAGGACAGTGTTTCCTTTTAACCCAGGGAAAAATTTTATAAAACTCAAACAAAACAGTCACTTGCGATATAGTTACTATATAGTTACTAGTATGTGCTATACGCTATAAATTGTGTCATTCAAACAAGCAATGATTGAAGATATTTTTACGACATTTGAAATATACTCGCTTGCTTTTGGTGAATAAGATGAGGAAATTGAAACATCCCAGTGCACTGCTTCCGGTGTGTTCTGCCCGTATTTCATTACAAACGCATCCGAATTTCATTCCAGTACTTCATACCAATAGATAGGTTCTTCATGAATTGTAGAAACTCAAAATGAACTTAATGTAACCAATTCTATCTGTATTATAGTCGTTTAATGATGTCTGCCATGAATTTTTCTAAATCGTGAGGCCAATGTCTCAGATTAAAACTTCACATGGCACAGAACTATTCTAGAATGTTTGAACAGCAAACAAAATCACTCGCTCTCTTACCTTTGAGTTCTGCGAAACAGCTATAAACCTGTTTTCCTGTGCAGGTTAGAACACAGTATAAATACAGATCGAAACTGAAGAACAATCCACGTCGTTAGAACTTCCTTGGTGTCTCATTCTCTGTTTTAGTACATTAAAACTTGATTAAGATAGAAAGTGATCCCAGGTAGGTTTATTTAAGGCAAGCAACTGTCTAAAAGCAGACTAACCTATAAAAGAAAAAAGAATTGTAAGAGAATCAAGTTAATAAAAAGGAACATGTTCAGCAACAAAGAAACAAAATATAACCGGAAAAATCGAAAAGCCATTAATTCAGAATTAAAAGAGGAAGTTTTTCCATTTTTCCAAATTCCCGGTTACCCAGACTTTAAATTTTGATGTTTTCCTCTTCTCCTATCTTTTCTTTCTTTCCCTTTCACTTTTCAATTCACATTTACAATTTCTTTTCCATCGGCCAAGTTTCCCTTCTTACAAACTTTTTTTCCTTCTTTTTTTGTCTTTCCACCGTTTCATTGTTTTATTATAATTCCTTTAGGACAAAAATAAAATTTGTATGAAAAGTTTGATCGACATCACATAAAATATGCGTGTCGTTAAATTTGTATAAAAAATAAATTAAAATAAGAAAGAGTAAACAAAGTCGGTGCAGGTTTTCCGATAGGTAAGGCGAATGATTCGAATGGGCTCTTCGTCATTTCCCGTAAGCCAAGGAAGATCTCCTGGGAGGTTTTAGTGAGTACAAGTCCTGTATTAACCTCGGTTCCCTTTAGGGTCTTAATCACAGATTTTCTTCTCGTCAATAAATAAATAGTATCCTAATAGATGGACACTATTATAATATTCAGAGATTAAATCTCATCATTTCTCTCAGTGTAAACCCAAATTTAGGAAATTTGAGACAACATAAAAATACAGCCAGATGTTGTCTAGCTAGGATTTGAATTTATGCTGATTCTATTTCAACTAATTTTTTTTAGTCTCCTTAGATTATCCTTTTCCTCCTTTTATCACCTTACTTTCTTTATACTATTTCTATTATATTTCAACTTTCTCCACAACCTACTTTGAATATTCCTCATCCTTATATACGTCCTGATCTTCTCCTGACAGCTTCTGTGGCTTGGACATAGGTTCGTTCCCCAGTATAACCTTCCAACAACTTATAGTCCTTCCTCAGGGACAGGTAGCCGTTTTGTTGGGGATAAAAAAAATAATTTTAACCCCAAAATGGTTTTGTATGACATTATAAAAACAATTTATTAATGAATAATTGATTGATATAATGAAATCTGAAGTGGGAGGACTAGTGTAGTGGTTAAGTTCCTGACTTGGACGCAATGATTGTGAGTTCGAATCCTCCTCCCGCATCCTGTTATACCCACAAAAAAGGATGGAAAACGGGATTAAAACCATCACCACCGATTCTAGACTTGTTTAAGTGGAATTGTAACAGATGCAGGCTTTCTACACAACTGGAAACAACGTATGGTGTAATAGGTATAGTACCTAAAGCAAATTTCGGAAATGAAAAATTGTTATAAATTTTCTTATCGTTCCATTTCCACCTTTTTAACGTTAACAATTTTCTTAAAAGCAATTTATGGCTCTACAAATCTTTCAACTATGCTTTGATACTAATCAAAATCTAAAACTCGAACGACTCTCTCACATCATATCCAGTTTAGCTTCCCCACCCACCCACCCCCAAAAAAACCGGAAAATCACGAAGCTATAAAACGAAATCTTGTCAGTCGTGTCCTTTGTTCCTTTTGGAAGGCTCGTTACTGAGATTTCATATCTATTTACTTTCCTAAACTCAGACTCAATTGATTACTTAGCAAATCAATTTCCAGCATTAAATACGTGGTTCTAAGTCCATTTGCGGTTTGTGTCCGCAAGCCTAGAAGGAAAGGCAAGTCAGCAACTAATTTAAATGGTATCGCGTAGCCCGCGCACAATGGGAATTATCCGAGGGAAAGCGGAACTTCCTGTTGTTCTTTTATGTTATTGTATTTTTTGCCATCATCAACGTCTTGAACATTTGTTTCGAAAGTGAATTCAAATCAATCTCTCGCTTGACTTCTGGATATAAATGAAGTTTCTCGCAACCGTTTTGAACTATTTCCTGAATCCTTTGTTTGAAATTCGGAATATGCGTGTTGTGGTTTTTCACAAATCGTGTTGACATCATTAAATTTCCTTCGCTTTGACGTTAGCTTTGTGCTTTACAAGTGAAAGAATCTTCACGAAACTAATATTAGCTACAGAAATCAATACACATGATTGTGATACGAAATGCTGTCACTAGTTTCTCGATAATTTGGCTTTTTACTTGGCAAATGGTTTTTGTTCAACAACTACGTCCAGGAATCCTCTGGTTTATATCTTTAACAATTATTCCGTGACTTTTTAATAAAAACTTTTAAACGTTTTGTGTTTTGGCCCTTCCTTCTCCTTCTAACGAATAAATGGAAATAATTCTCTCGAATGTTAGTCGGCCAAACATTAATCATCATATCTTTGAGGGTCTTTATACTTCCTGGTTAGTTATCCTTATCTTAGAAACAAGAGTTTTGCTTTAAAACTTTTAGAGCAACCCTCGAGAAGTCTTTTAACAAACTTCTTAAGAACTATCTAGATGGAATTGTATATTATTAATAGATACAGGAAATTTTATATGTTTGAAACTGGGTTATAAAACTGCGCCATTTTTGAACTAATTATTGACTAATCGTCGTACTAATCGTTTCTCAGGCAGTACCTTGTTTATATCCTGACTATGTCAACAGGCGTTGAAGTTAGCGACACGATTACTGCTTATACACATACTAAATGAATAATTTGCTCTTTATAACATCACAAACATATCTTTTTTTATGTCCTCAGTTATTGTACGATACGTTTGGGATAGTGTCTCAATTAGTGTCCGTTTTTTTGTGGAATCGTATCAATTTAAGTCACTGCCCACCATTTTTGTCTAGTGCACCTGGTTTCTGTCGATAATAATTTTTCTCTTCCCTCAGAACTGGAAAATTTGTTTTTGGTGAAATATAAACTCATTAAAAGAAACCATAAAAATGTCATTTTTCTATAGCAGAAAAACAAAAACAAAAACGCCGGCGGCGGAATAATAATAGAGGAAAATTTGTCATCCTGAATGAAGAACTCAAGACATCAAAGTGGAAAATTCGAGCTTTATGTTTCCTGGGTTCCGAGTTTTGTCGTCCAGAAAAAAATTGGGAAAAAATTCTGGGCCTTTTTTTGGCGTTTTCTAGATTTATTTTTGTGTCTGTTCTTTTTTATCAACTTTGGGTTGTTCAAAAAAAAAACAAAACTTGAACAGGATTTTGGGGCAATGCTTGAAGAAAGCCGACATGAGAGTTTGAGAGAAAAAAATAAAAACAGAAAGAGTTTTGGAAGAGAAAAAGTTTTTTTCCTCCTTTTTGAAATTCTTATTTTTATTTGGAGAGAAGAGGGAACAGATAGAAAAAGTTTCACTTCTCTTATCTTTGGCATAATTTTAGATTTTCTCTTTTCACGCAAGCACGAGAAAGCGACAATGGTCAACCACCTAAACGTTTATCTGTTTTTATTTCTCTTTAAGGGTGTGTCTAAAACCCGAAGGAATGATATCTACCACTTTGATTAAAAAAGAAAAGTAATGTTTTAAGCTGATAAAAAGCTACAATTTATGAAAGCTTTACTTTCCAAACGATGGGAAAGGAGCTTTTAAAAACTTTCATGACTAACTTAAGTGTGGTCTCGTTTCGTGCTATGGATGAAAACCACAAAACTATTCACAACCTAATACTTAATTTAGAAGAACTTAATTCGCCCTTGAAATCAGAAAAATTGTTTTGGATTTATTGGACTAAAGACCGTAAAGTGTCCTGTTGCCTTAAAATGAAAAAAAAATGGCGGAACTTTACATACATCTAAAGCTTTGATAGTCAAGCTTTTTCCCTCCAGAGCCAAATTTTCATTGTGACCATTGCGACTGGACCACAAGAACTTTTACAAGTCCGGCTTTCGACACGTACAGTCCACCTTCAAGCCATCATCTGTATGTACATCTGTCAGTCTGTTTCTGTATGTATTTTCTGTATAATGCGTCATAAAGATATGTTGAGACAAACAATGTTAGCAGTTTCTGAGCACAGGCCCGAACATTTTTGTACTGGTCAGGCACTATGTTCTACAATTCAGACTTAACAGTGAGCAATCAATCTTTCACAAATTTTCAGTTTCTGCTGGGCCACTGGGCCGCCCTATAGAGCTTGGTGGGCCGTAGTTTGAGTACCAAGGACCTAAAACAATACTATGCTGTAGTTCATTGTAATAATTTTTAATTAAAATTACGACCATGAATTTTAGTTTCATCCACCCTGTGAAAAATTCAAATTTCCGATTCTCTTTCTTAAACCATGACTCCTCTTAAATATCGCAGAACAAATTAAAAATAAAAAGTTTTATTTGGAACAAAAATACTTTTATATATAATATAATGTTCTTTGTATCATCCAATTACCACGACAGGAATCCCTCCTGTAGAAGGAATACTTTAACTCTAAATACGTTGGAAAATTAAAAACTCACGCAATAATTATAAAATGAGTTCTACCTAATGGTGTGCATTACTTTTGAAATAAATTTTTAATTAAACCCTTAGTACTCAAGCTTTTCCTTCCCGACCAAATTTCCATTACGATTGGACCACACGACTTACCAAAAAAAAAGATTTTACAAGTCCGTTTTCGACGCATACAGCCCACCCTTGAGGCATCATCTGTATGTACATCTGTCAGTCTGTTTCTGTGTGTATTTTCTGTATATTGTCTAATAAAGATATGTTAAAACACAGGCCCGAGCATTTTCGTACTGGTTAGGCACTATAGTTCAGACTTAACAACGAGCAATCGACCTTTCACAAATTTTCACTCAATCGGTTTCCGCTGGGTTTCCGCAACAGAGCTCGGTGGGCCGCAACTTGAATTAAACGACTGGTTTTTAGTTATATATCGTATACAATAAAAAAAAATTCTTGTTGGATGCGTCGAAATGACTCTCTTCGGTGGAAATCAATATATATATACGGCCTAAGTGTTAATAGAAAAATTTCGAAGATGAAACCTAAAACAAGTTTTTATTTCCAGGCTTTTCATAAAAAGTAATTCATTCGATGACAAGAGAGACGCGTAAAAAAAAGGAGACATCATCTCGACAGAGTCAAATTAAAGATCAAAATATAAAACTAAACAAGACGGGAAAGTCATTTTTTAGTCTCGCGAGCAAAAACCTCAGCGTTTCCGTTAAAATTTATTTTTAGAAAAGCGTCCCAACTTAAAATGACTAGAGAAACTAAGTTTATTCAATTTTCAGTTGTGCTCAAAATGTGTCAACACTCTGCTGCGGTTTTCCGTCTGCCTTTCCCTTTTTCTATTTATTCCGCCGCAATTTTAATTAAATAAAAGAGAGGAATAAAAAGTTATTTTATGGGAAAGCGTTCACAAATTAAAATTGGCAACGTTCTCTTAATATCTTCTCAGATTGATTTTGTGTTAAGGTTTGAAAGCTTGTCGTCACACCCTTTGCCGCTACATTTTGCCTTGACGCCACGGATGCGGGACATAAATTTCAATCAAAAAAATATTTATTACTAATTAAGAAGATTCTGTCTGAGTTGTTCGGTTTATCAGTTAAAAGTCAAAGTTGGTTTGATCTGTGAACCTTTTATTTTATTTTAGTTAATCTGGAGAATTGGAAATAAAGTGAAGCAAGTGTCGTCGCGTTTAAAAGGCGACCCGACTGAAATCTTTTAAATTTATGTTAATTAAATCAATTAGTGGTTATAAATTTCAAAAGCTCGAAGCTGTATCAAAGCTAAGTCTCAAGATGTTATTTTTATTAAAAATTAAAATTAAAAACTGTAAAGATATTTTAGTGGAAACAGGTTTTCATATCGAAATTAGTAAAAATTTAAAGATGAGTTGCTAATGAGTACGGGTGCTAATTAACGAAAGAGAAATCCCCGGTGTAATTTGAGGTTTTCAGACTTCCGACTTATCCGAAAATTGAAATTTCGACAAATTTTACGGTTAAAGATGTAAATTTAAAGGATGCTTTTTCAACTCAAACTAGTTTTTGGTTTAGTAAAACGACCAATATACGGTTCCTGACCTATTTTTAATTATTTACAACAAAATTTTGTATTTTATCTTTGTGATATAATATTATATAATGAAATTGATATTTATTTATAAATGAATACACATGTAAGTTTTGTTGACGTATGATAAAGAAAATGTAATAGCTCAGGCTGATAATGTCCTAGGTTTGTAATTTTGTGATGCCCAAAACCACCCATCCTGAATTCCTAAGTTTTCCGAATTTCGGTTTTTAAACGAAGACCCAAACACGGTTCACCAACCCCAAGGAATTGTTAACAAAAGGACAGAAATGGCGGATACCGTTTAAAGTAGTATTAGGATGACGGAAATCCGTTAATTATGGAAATTCCAGGAGTGTTGTACCATATTGGGTGGTTTTCACTCGAGTCAGTGTAAATACCTCCCCGAACCCATGTCAGTAGTCAGTCCAGAGTGAGTTCCTTCCGAAGTCCAGTGCTGTGAGAGTCAAAGACTAGTTAGAGCGTCCGTCCATAGTGGTTCACTGCGTGTTTAGTGTGAGTCCGGATTTCCAGATTCATTCGAGTAATCGTGTTGGTTTTAATCCCCCGTTAATTTTTGGGTATAACAGGATGCGGGAGGAGGATTCGAACTCATGACCATTTGTGTCTAAGTCAGGAACTTAACCACTGCACTACTCCTTCCACTTCATTCGAGTAATCCGTAAGGCTGAAAAGTACCTGACACAACTCTATCAGTGTTGTAAGTACAGAAACACCGAATAAACAATATATCGCTTAAAATGTCGTGTCCTTCCTTTTACTTATTTCAAACATTCCTTGCAATACATCATAAAGTAAATTTGGGAGGAGTAGTGTAGTGGTTAAGTTCCTGACTTGGACTCAAATGGTCGTAGTTTGAATCTTCCTCCCGCATCCTGTTATACCCAAAAATTAAGGGTGGAAAACGGGATTAAAACCACCACCACCACCAAATTTGTGTTAGCAGTACTGGAGCAATCTTTACACGTATTCCATACAAGTTAGTGTCGGAAGTAGGATATCCATTTGGTGTATAGATACTAGAAAATAATACGATAAACTGAGTGGCATTAAAAAGAACATCCTTATAATCAAAAGATGAAGAGGAATTATTTATAATTTTATTAAGATTTATACGATGACTTTATAATTTTATACCGAAAGAAAAAAAGTTTTCGATTTCCTAAAAAAAAATTGATAATTGTTAAAAAGATGGATCCCAGTTTTTTGTTGCCACATTAGGAAGGAGGTCAAACGGAGGAAACCCGAGTTAAATGAGCTCTGCTTGATTTGATGGGTTTTCTCGCTCTAATAAAGGAAGCATTTGAGCCGGAAGAGAGAGAACCAGAGGGCTGAAAGAACGGAGGAGTTAGAAAGCGGATTGGGGGTAGAGGATGGAGGGAGTACTAATGATTAGGTCCAAACAAGCAGTTGCCAAGATCGTTTTTCCTAAAGCCAATAAAAAATTTCCACGTTACTCACCTTTTTTTTGTTGTAAGTCCAATGGATGGTCGTTTCTCATTTAGTTGAAGCTACGAAATTTTCCCTCGTTCTCTTGAGATTTGAATTAATGGCTCATATTTTTTGTCTCCGAATCCATAAGTCAAGTTATGGGATAGCCTTTTGCCAATTGAGTTCGCTTCTGAATATTGATTTTCACATCAAGCTGACATTCATTTAAGTAAACGAATGAATGATCATGTTTA
Source organism: Columbicola columbae (assembly GCA_016920875.1). Taxonomy (NCBI): domain Eukaryota; kingdom Metazoa; phylum Arthropoda; class Insecta; order Psocodea; family Philopteridae; genus Columbicola; species Columbicola columbae. Next base: position 11,594,108 of record JADMLL010000001.1, on the reverse strand, counting down.
TTTCATGAGTATTGCTCTACTTTTCTAGCATACTAACTAATAATATGATTGTGGCGTAGGCGTCATTGGTAACGTACAAATACGACAGTTATTTACTTAGTTACTCTTTTCAAAGATGTATATTATTCCTTTAAATTTGGTTTCATATGATTGATTGATACTATTATACCGATAACAATAAGATTTTGAAGTGATAGTGAATCGATAACACCAACATCAACTTGACTAGAGTGTAGTTCATGTAATCTTGGGTTTAATCCTATTAATTCGAATTATTTATAAATAAATAGAAAGTATAATTTAAATAATATAAATTTAAATACTGAAACAAATTAAAACTAGCCAATTAAAACCTTTCACTAAGTCACTTTTCAAAATTCCAAAAATGTGTGCGTCAAACACTTGTCATACTCACTTCACCATAACTGTTTTCACAAATTATTTATATTATTCAAAATTATATAAAATTACTCAAAAACCTTTAAAAGGTCACAAGACACGTTAAGAATTTAAATAAAAAATAAATGTAAACATCAACCAAGGACCATGTTTCTCACACTAATTGGTTTGTAAATGGCTATAACCGTGGCACTAGTTTCAACACCGCCACCTGTAATGATGGCGTAATAGTGAACTCAGTAATCATAAATAGTTCAACTGAGGAAGTGGAGTGTAGTCTTTTTCTCTGCCGAATTTTCATTTTTTTTAAGTCTGGATTTTTATCTAGCGTTGTTATTATTATCTAGAGAATTATTAATATACTCGGTAGCTTTTTAAAACGTTACAAAATGGTGACAGGTGATTTAGTTAATTATTAAAAATCTTGAAAGCTAAATTTGAAAACTTAAAAGGATGTATAAATTTTGAGTGAATAAGGTTATCAAAAGATACAGAAATAAATAAATAAAGCTTGAAAATTTCCTTGTTTTTGAGAATTTAAAATTCGATGTTGAGGATTTTTAAAACAACAGTCAGCAACTTCATGGGTTTGTAAGTAAGTTAGTTATTTATTCATTTGATTGTCTTATAGCATAAATGAGGCACTTACACAAGTATTGTACAGTCAAGACTATTGTTACTCACCTGTAGTAGTATCTACTCAGGTGGAGCCTCCGTTGAACTTAGTCAACATGACTATTAGCCGTGGAGGTATCTAGCTCGTTCGGTCTGTCTGGAATAGTAGAGAGAAGTAAAATCGCTTTTTCTGCCGATACTCGCCTTTATAATAGTTATTAAGTGTATTCATTCGGTTTGGCATCAGTGATTTATTAACTTGAAAACGCAATTTTCTGCAGGTAAGTCATTTCATAAATAATGCACACTTTTAATGCAAATTATTTCAGAATTTTGGGGTTGAATACTGCGTACTCAGTTTTACAGTGTAGGGACCAGGTTGTGTCGTTGTAGATGGACGAATGATGGACAACACTAATCCCGAACGTATTTGTATATTGGTATATAAAATATTATTATAACTATAATTTAGAATTGAAAAGGAAAATGCAAGGATCCTGATGGTGCGGAGCTCCGGGACTGAATGAATTTGGCTTCGGTTTTCGTCTGCTTCATTTTACTGTACCCATTCCGGAATGTGGCGAACGCCACAACAGTACAGGTACAAGCAGTAATAGTATCATGTGTGATATGTGTCACTTTTGGTTAGGATGCAAACTTGTCAAACATTATCTGGACCCAGACACGAGTCACACAGAGTTTGGAGAAGTGTAGTCAATATGTTGTCCAAGTATAACGCTCTTAAGACTTACAAAAGGAAGACAGTTCTCTTAGTCTAATTACTATAGATTTGATGAGCGACTAGCTGCATTTTCATCTAATAACCTAGTTATGTAAAGTTATGAAAAAGAAGCTTTTTACATAAAAGCCGATGAAAAATAAAACGGAAATTGGTTAGATTATTTTGTCGAAAGGAAAGGTCTTTAAAAAGGTGGATTTAAAAGAAAACCCAAGTTGGTGGCTATAAAAATTCATGACAAACATTATGTACGATTAAATGAAGAGAGGTTTACCAAAACGACGTTTCAATGAACCAATTTAACAACCGGAAAACAAATCCTGGAGGATTACTCATTTCTGAGAATGAAAGGATTAAAAACCAATCGGTGACCATACATCTCGTTTGTTTCTCAATTTTAATTTTAACAAAACGTGCTTAGCGAGCCTCGTTCCTCCGTGCTCTACCAACCTCTATATTCAAAGAGAAAAACTTGAGAGGTTCTGGTTTTATGGAAAAGTTAGAGCTCAAGAAAGGACACAAGAGAATAAAGACCTTTGCATAAATAGGAAGAGTTAAATGTTGGTAATTTCAAAACGCACAAAGCGAGACACAATTTGAATAGTTCACAAGTCAGAAAATTTGTTGAAGATACAAATTAACATACGTGTATCACTTGTGAAATGAATTCGTCATAAAAGTGTGCATTACTTATGAAATAAATTGTGGTGTATTGATGATAAAAATCACAGAATTCCGAACGATAATAAATTTATGGGAATAAATAACGCACGGCGGTATTGATAGCCGTTCGAGTTACTTCGCCGTTATACTGCACTGACTGACTGCTAGTTGGTCGCATTTTCTGTTTATATGCCTTGTGCAGACTCATTCCAACAAGTCCAACCGCTTCTTTATGCAAGAGTCTTGTCTTGTGACTTGTTTCCTAAAAGTTAAGCGTGTTGCCTTGGTCGCCACATAGTTTTGTTTGGATGGGCTCCTGATTTGGTCGTCGGTAGTATTTACAAAGTTGCTGAGTAATAATGTATCTGCAGAAAAATTTGTTATAAAGTTCTAAGTATATCTCAGTGTGATTTCAAATAATATAGCAGGGACAAGACAAAAGCTGGCAAAGCGAAAAGTCCTAATCTGCAAAAGGGAAAAAAAATTTTCAGAGAAAAAGGAAAAAAGGAGAGAATATGGCTCTTGCATTGAGAAAACCAGTTCGTTGTTATTCACATACCTTGGCAGAAATCATCAGTAGAAGAGAAAGAGAGAGGAGAAGAAGAAAGAAGGAGATGGGAGAGAGAGAAAGGAAAAATTTCACTTCAATAACCTATCTTCAGCCATGTAAACTGAATTCTGTTTTTGATACCTTTCAAGTGTTTTTTCTATTTCTCCATTTTTTTCTGTTTATTCTGCAAAAGTTTGTACAAAAACAAAAATTTTCGAGGACTCTCACGTACTTCTATCGAAAATTCGCTTTTTTCTTCTTCCGCCTACTCGATTTTAATGAAGTTAAAGGATTCGCGCTGGGAAAGTTCTCCTCTTAGACAAATTAGCTGAAAATGGATAATGGAACAGAAGGCCGCGTTGACAAAAGGGAAAATATTATCATAAACAGAGTTTGAATTTGAATGATCAAGCTCTTTCTCTCGTTCTTTCCTTTCATCCCCCGAACGTACCGGAAACGTCTCGCAGAAAAATGTTTCAACTTGAAGCCTCGAATCAAAAAGGGAGATAACGCGTGATTGCAAGAGCGGACAAGTCCTTCGAAATTATTCCGCTTGACTAAATGGTCCAAATTACGGCTGTTTAAATGTTTTTCTAACAGTTTTGAATAGAAAACTTTGAGGGAAACAATGAAGGCGAAACTCGAAATTTGAATTTCAGTGTTGTGTTCCGCCTCGTTAGCCTTCCTTTTATTGTTTAGAATTTTTCAACAAAAATAACCGGATTAACAAAGTTATGGTTTAATAATCAGAATTTACGGATTACAAATTTACTCGTGAAAAGAGGAACAGGCGAGCTTTTGCTAATTCACGGAAGGAAACTTTTTTTACGGAGCCCGGATCAATTTTTTTTTTCCTTCTTCTCTCTTTTTTTTTGAATCTCTGAGGATGTTTCTACTTAATTTGGCTTTTGAATGAGGAAGAACTCAAAGGATATTCACCGAACAAACCAACTTCAGAATCTAACTACACGTGAATCTGTTGTTATTCGGTACATTGGTTTTTGGGAAATCCCTTGTTAAGTATCATTTTATTTTATACAATTTTAATGCCGACTATTCTGCATTCAGTAAAAAAAATTTTGGATGATATACCTATGAGCTTGAACTCTAACCTTAAATACACGCGTAATCCGTGCACTACAATTTCTTCTTCCTTTTAGAACCAGGAGGTTAAAGAAATTAGCCCAAAACATAATTTTACTCTCATGAATGATGGCTTGACAATCTATAGTAATTAGACTCTAAAAGAACTGTCTTCCTTTTGTAAGTCTTAAGAGCGTTTTACTTGAAGAACAGTAACTTGCGACAGTTGATCCTATATTTTGAAATCGTATAGCCTTGACTACACTTATTCAGACTCTGTGTGGTCCAGGTCCAGATCCTAACCAAACGTGACACATATCACACCTAATACTACTACTAATTGTGCTCGTACTGTAAAACCGAGTAAGCAGTATTCAACCCCAAAATTTTGAAATAATTTTGCATTAAAAGTGCATTATTTGTGAAATGACTTATCCGCAGAAAATGTGCGTTTTTGAATTCTGCGTACATTGAATGTACCAGCACACATACAGAACTGTGTTGCAAGTGCAAGAATTAGGTGAACTGATGAAACAAAACACACGAATTCCGAACAAATTTAAATAGATAAATAGTATCGACAGTCGTCGTTCCGATAGCCGTTCGAGTAATTTGCCCAGTGGTGGTACTGCGCTGACTGACCTCAATTAGTCGCGTGCTCTATTAATATGATATCCGCAGACTCTCTCTACAAGTTTCATCGCGTTCTTCTACATGTTCTCTACGACCTGCTTAATAGAATTCGAGGCCGTGTTTGAACGTGTTGCTTGGTCGCCACAGTAAGCAACCGCTTTGTTATTATTCCAGCCAAGTTCTGACCGTGTCAAACCTTGTTGTTGGATATCGCGGGGTAGAATAGTTACCCGTATCCCGTTATACCCAAAAAACTAAAAATTTTCATCTGTATAACTGTACATTGTAAAATACCCGAATTTTGTATAATTTTATACAGTCCGTTCTTTCTCTTCTTCTATTTACTTCTCTGCCTTCCAACGACAGAAAAACTTTCTGAATTAAAATTGTTAAGCACTTGATGAATTCGTCATAAATGAGCAAAAGAAAAATAAAAATATTTGACGAAAGGTACCGACGCTTGCTATTCTTGTAATTAGATTTAAAGTTTCTATCTCAATTAGCCGCAAGTCTCTCCTGGCGAATTAGCGTCATTCTCGCCTATATCTTCTCTTCCGACTCCTCCGTCACGCTTTTCTAAATTGAGATTAAACCTTATTTTACATAATTGAGTGTTTCCTTTCAGTTTACCCGCTTCTCAGGGGCTTGTTACTTAGTTCTGTTTATTCTTTAAAATTTTTTAAATTTCTCAAAACTTCTTCAGCACTGATTCCCTCATTTAAACTCTTCAGAACTCTTCTGTTCCTATTCCGCTGTCACTTTGATCCGAGAGACTACAGCCACTGAATCAAACTTAAAAGTGTGATGGATATATACTAACACATGTATCCTTAATGGTGTGGTATGTGGTAGATCGATGGTCCAATTTTGTTATTCAATCAAAAAGTAAACAAGAGAAGTTGAAAAGCAAAGTGAATGCGAAAAATGTGGGATTTTAAATTTCATAAAGAGCTTGACGCGTCTGACGCGGCTTATTTACGTATCAAAAATTTTCCCCCGTGCACCCCCTTCCATTCCAAAAACGATTCTTTTTACAAATTTCCCTTTGGATGTAATTTTTGGTGAGATTGAATTTTCAAAAGTTTCCCTTTTCTCATATCATTCAGTTTTTAGATTTTTGAAATCTTATAGCTTTACTTCGGAAGGAGATTGGTGGTGCTGATGGAAAGGGGGGGTGTGTGTATAAAAATTTCGTCAGCTTTTTTAAAATTGAAAGAATCTTAGATAACCGGTTCACTTTCGCCTTTTTTTTCTCCTCGTGTTTTTACGCCCTCGTGAGACAGTCTCAATCGATCTTCTATTTCATCTGGAGTTGTCTTTTCGAAGACTCGGCACCTGTAATCATATTTAGCCCACTCTATAGACCATAGGTGGGGAACCTGCGGCCTCCGCGAGGTTCTTGTGCGGCCCTATGAAGGAAAGTCACATCACTGTGCAGTATTTATGAAAGAATTTATTCTTGAAAATATTTATTAACATTATTCAAGAGTATGATTCTCACTAAGTGTGCATTATTTATGGAATGAGTCCTTTTTAAACGTGTCATACAAATAACTCTTTCTAAAGGTGTGCAATATTTTTGAAAAATTTGTTCTTAAATGAGCATCACTTTTGTAGTAGATTATTGATGAACTGTGCAGTATTTATGAAAAAGTCACATGACTGTGCAATATTTATGAAAGAAGACCACATGACTCTGCAGTATTTATGAAAGAAAGCTGTGGAATATTTATAAAAGAAATTATTCATGAAAATATGTATAATTATTAATTAAGAGAAGAATTTTCAGTAGGTGTGCATTATTTATGGAACGAGTTCTTTGCAAACGTGTGTCATAAAAATATTCAGGAAAATAATTCTTCTTAAAGTGTCATTACTGTCAAACAAAAAACAAAGCCAAATAAGTCACTAACTTAGTGAATAAAAATTTTAAATAATATTTTTATATTATTTTATATGTATATTATATTTAAAATGCTGTAGTATTATATTTTATTTTTTCTATATAATGCAATAAATTGTTAAATCTATAGAAAAACTATAATAATTTCACAAAAGTCACTTTCTTAGGTCAATCAGCTTATGCGACTCTCTTATTGCTGCCTAATTTAAATGTGGCCTCTAATGGTGGTAAAAAGGTTCCCCACCTCTGCTATATACTGTATCTCTAGTCACATCCTTAATACACTGGTCTGTTCTTTAGATATAAAGCTAAAGCTCCTTTACAGTCAGACCAACTACTTAATCTCGCATACAGACAGGCAATAGTTAGCACGGGGAAAAAATTTGTTGTAAATATTATCTTCAGCTGGTCAACTTTGTCTCGGAGCTTTGATGTACCATGAACCTGGGCTACAGGTCATTGTCATTCTGAATCTTGGGAGATGGAAAGTGAATGAAGGGAAGAAGGGAGCGGTGTCAATGTCTTCAATGTGTATTTTATCGCCCAAAACATCTCATAAACTTCTCGTGCTTTTCCTTAAAGTTAAATTAGTTAAATTCTGAGCCCTCTTTCATAACACCTTCTTAGCCGGAAATGCTGACAGAATTATTATAAAGTCTTATTGGAAAGAATTATTTAAGTAAAACTTGCTAAAAAAAGAGAATCCAAATTGTTATTTAACGTTCATTCTTAGGAGTTAATGAGTGTAATAACTTTAATAAATTATTTTTAAAAATCGATTTCACATAAGTTTATTAAAACTAGGTTTAAATCTTAAGATATTGTCTAAAAGTTTTAGCTTTTAATTACTTAACTCTCGTAATTAATATTTGTTTTTGTAGATGACAATATGAATTTGAGATTTTTGTGTTTTTTCAGCCATCTTTGGAATTTGTGTCGTTCTCGCTCAAGATTTGGTTTTGAAGTGTAAGACTAACCAGGTTTAGACTGTTGAAGAGGAGATTAGTCATGAAAAGGTATGTTTGAAGAAGAAGACAAATTCCTTAAGTGGAAACCAGGTTCGTATCGTGTTAATAGAAAATGGAAAAGGGTGAGTGTATGTGTAGAATACACAAGAGGAATAGTTTTCAAAGCGTGTGCTGCAAAGTTTCCAAAACTTTTTAATATTTACTTACAATAATCGATACTGTTCTCAGGTTAGGATACTGTATTCATTTTGACTGCTAACTAAATTAAGTTCAGGCTACAATGTGAGCACAACTGTGATAAAGGAAGCCCCAAGAGAGGACGTTCGGAAATACTGACTATTTATTTGGTAAGTATTGTCACTTCCGTACAGAATTTACTTAACAATTAGTGCATAGTTTTGAGACAGAAAAGAGAACATTGGTGTATATATGTGACCAGAATACGTGTGGTAAACTAACGGCCGTAAAAGACTTAAAATACTAAATTAAACTAAAATAACTTTCATAAAATTTTATGTAACAAGAAGGAAACTAACTCGGCAGACCTATTTGGTCGAAACCCAAGTACCATACGCGATCGGGACGGTCTACAACTGCGTGGTTTGAACCCGAACAAAGACGACAGCAATACCGATACTTAGGTATGTCTGCCTAGGAAAGGAAAAGAAGAACCAAAGCGAAAAAGCAAAACAAAAAAAATGAACGGAAACAGGAGAAAAAACATTTTCCTCTTATGGCACATCCAGCACTTCATCCTAATCCTCCACGCCTAATTGTCATGATGACTAATTCCAACGGACGTTTCCACCTGGATAGTTATTCCTCACTCGTCGAAATCTTTATACCAACTGACTATAGCCTTTCACTCTGACCAGGATGACTGAGTCCCATTTCATCCCAACGCATTCCCCAGTAGCCATATATGTCAATGTTAAGAAGCCAAACTTATTACATACAGGTTGTCTTAGGTTGCGGAATATATCATTACAATTATCAACTGTATAAGAGAGTGAATAACCGCTAACATCCCTCAACAGATCTACATTACCGTAAAATCATTTGTATCTAAACAAACAAAAACAAGAACAGTGAAGAAGAGAGAACAAGAAGAGTTGTTAGTTAAAAAACAAAAAGAAACAAAGATGAATGAAAGAAAGAAAAAAGAAAATGGTAGGAAATCAGAAAAGCAATTTGAAGTCAGAAATAATGAATCAATTTGCCAGGAAGCGTGTAGTAAAATGAAAGAAATTTTTTAAAAAAATAATAATAAGACAAAAGAAGAAAAAGTCGTTTGATAAAAAAGAGAAAAGAAGTCCGAAAGTAAGGAAGATTCAATAAGTTTGAGTCAAAGTAAAAGTTGGAATTATTCACAAAACTTATTAAATAAAAAATGATAAATTATAATATCTCAAGTGGAAGGGAAGGAGGAGTAGTAGGCCTAATTTTTATTTTATTTTACAAAATATGCATTTCGTTTCACCGAAAATAATATTAATAATAATGATAACAATATATTTTCCAAGGAGAAAATTGTTTTCCTTTCTTATTTTGAGGTAGAGGTGAGAGAGAAGCTCTTCAATTCCACCGTTCTATGTACACAGTGCATATATACATATCCAGTTACTTTTAGAAAAACACACCGCCACGAAACTAAATTTTCACACTCAACCTCGGAAAAACCTTCGTTCCAAAAGAAGCCGATCAATTTCTAGTGTTTACTAACATAAAAAAGCTATCAGAATTTCTTTTCTTCGTGAGCTTACCTGGAAGTATTTCGAAAACTCTCCTTTTTCTTCTTCACTTTTCATATGAATTTATCTAGAGTGTCAATATTTATCTGCCTCTGGTTGTTACCTAAGACGACGGTACGTGAATGAGTTGAAAAGTTAGCGCAAATTAACAAAAAAAATTTTTTTCTTGAGCTTTCTCTATACGCCCTAATTTATATCCAAATAAAAAATTTATCGAATTATTAAAATAAGTTGTGAAAGTTTTATGGAAACTCGGCGACCGTTTAAAATCACTTTTCTGTTAAATTAACTCACTTTTCACAAGAACAAGAGAATTTAGACAAAGGAATTTATTTTATCTTTTGGAGAAATATTGTTAATTTTGCTTTTGAGATGTTTTTTGTACAAAGAGAAGCGAAAATCGTTGAAAAATCATCTGGTCCTCGCAGGTTTTTGACAAAAGATGCGATGCAGAAAGGAATATCTGCATTTGCCTTGCTAGTGCGTCGGATCAACTATGACAGGGATGGCGAACCTTAAGGCCTAAAAATTCTTTTTTTGAATAGGTGACGTGCCACTATAAAATTTCATTCGAAATGTTAGCGTGGTGAAAACTGTCCCCAAGTATAATTAAGTAAACAAATACAGTAAAAGTATTTCTTCTTTAGACAATTTTATCTAATTCGCATCTTTATCTACTTCGAGAGAATCCATGCAATATTTTATTAATAAAATGTATAATTTGACGGTTGTAGTTAACGTACTAAGATAGGTATTCATTTCTAGAAATTTATATCATAAATTATAAATTAAGTGTAGATTAATAATTTTTAATTAATTCCTATTAAAGAGATAACTTATTAAAAAATAATAATTTTGTTTTTGTGCGTGCCATCAAAATTTTCAAAACTTGTGGCACGCGTGCCATAGGTTCGCCATCCTGAACTATGACACTGACTTTAGGTGACAGTCTTCTTTTGCAAGAGCACAACAATGTTGTTTAGTCAAATTTTTACAATTTTATACTAACTAAAGACGGTTAAGATAATTTATACATGAAACTAGATTTAAAGCCGAACTTTTCTACCAAAAAACTTTCTTTAACTACCAAGCTAAACCCATAAAATAATTTTTGAAATCTTAATAGTATAAACTCTGAGAAGTCATAGTGGGGAGAGGAAGTGTTAGAGATAAGATAGTGAATGACTAAGTCCAGTTGGGCTTACCTTTTTGTATGATGCTCCTTGACGCTGCTGATCCGGGTTCGGAACTTGTAGCTGTTTGGAGCTCCACTGTTGAGGTTTGAGGATTCTAATTTATGTGAGAGGTAAGAGACCGAGAAAACCGGTGAACTCGCGCAAAACTAATCTGAGTAATACTTAATAGTTTGAGGAAAACACGATTGAACTAATAACTCCTTCAAAGAGAAAGACCTGAGTAACTACTAACGAAAAATAACGTGGTCTCTACAAGGAAAACGCATCGAGGTTGCAAGTGTGACCAAACCTAACAGGAAAGGAACCAATTTTTGGATGTATTGATGTAAAACGCTCTTAACCTTTGTAAATTCATTTCTTTTTTCAGTTAAATAACCTCCACCTTTACAGCAGCCCAAATTTTTGAATAATAAGTCATTTAATACTAATTAATTGAAATTTATTACAATATATCTTGTTTTTATGGAGATTATTTGTGAGCTCTTTGAAAGTCATAAATACATTTGAACAAACTTTTATGTATTTCAAAATATAAACTGCGAGAGATTTGGTGGTGCTCTTCTAAAACATTTTATTTTGTTACTTACCATTTTCCGACTTTTATTAAAGTGTAATTTTAATGATGAGAATTTAAAAAAGTTTCTTTTGTAGCCCTGTGTAACTCTCCTTTTATTTTATTCCATAGAATTTGTTAGGAATTTCAAAGTATTAAGGGAAACCACATGTTTCGTACGCCTTGATATGTGCTTATATCTTTGTTTGAATTCATCCAAACACACCGTTGTCTACTTACAACTCCTGTCTAATTTTCCGGTTTCTCTACAACTGTCAACTTGGAAGCCAACCTGACAGTGTAATTTTTTTTTTACATTTAAATCGCTTTGTTCTCTACGTTTTTAACTTCGTTTCCTTTCCGTCTTTTCACTATCCTGGAAAAGGAAAGAATAGTATCGTATAGAGTTCTCGTAAAAAAATTTGATGTAAGGAAAGCTTCGGAAAATTTTCGCCAAACGTTCTTTTATTAACAGTTTCAAGAACAAAATTTTGGATTGGTTCATCTTGACATTAGGGCTCATTAATCTTGGGTAAAATAACGCCTCTCCTCCTCCTCTACTAAACCTTTTCTCTTCTCATTTTGAGCCCACTAATTGCCATTTTAATACCTAATACTTTCATTTACAACAGTTTGCACTTATGAGAATCAGAAAGTGGTCGAATGCATGAGGCAAACAGATTTTCTGTTCCAATTAATTTATATAGAAATGCGGAAAATTTCCAGGCCGGAAAAAATTGCTTTCCCCCCCGCCCCCTCCAAAGCTCCTCTTTTTGCGTTAGTTTAATAAATGAGGTTTCAGAGATGTGTCCAAGGAGAATACTTTTAATTATTAGGTTGCTCTAATTCAACAGCAATGGATGTGCGTTTTTGACTTTTCCGTATAAAATATTAATATTTCCATTATTGGGGTGGAAACCAAAATTTTTTTTTCTCTCTTCTTCATCCTCCGGTTGTTTTTTGAATATGTATTAATCCCCCCCCTTCCCACTCTCCAGACTCGTGTTTCCTTCTACCTGTCATCTTTCAAATACGATGAAGAAAACAAATGATCTCGTTTCTGCGATCCGTGGTTTGTGTTTTGCGAAAAGCGTTTCGCCAATTCTGACTTTTCGTGAAATATTCATGTAAACGTCAGACTTAAAATTACAACTGATTAGACATGGTTTATTGTTGCTTCAAAGATTTTCACTACAATTTATTACTTTTCACATGTTGTAGAGAACCAGTTTCCCTCTAAGACCAATTCAAAATTATTTTTGTTTTAGTAGTTTGTTATTGTAAGAACCTTAGAATGACCGTGGGAATGACAAATTCCGAACTATTCACTAATGTCATTTATTGATCACTATTCTTCTTAAACTTATATAATATTATAATATAAGTATTAAATCTTAAAAACTAAGTACTCTCGATCAAACAGATAAAACACAAAAATGCCTTCGGCCAACAAACTAAATCATGCATCGGAGAACTTTTCGTTCGTCTTACCCGTACCGAAACTCATTACGACTGGGGTACCGAGATCTCCACAAACCAACAAACCACCAAAATCTTAATTCTAAAAATAGCCTGATTCGCAGAAACCCAGACACCCGACTGGTCACTCGATCGGCTGGCCGCCCAGACGGCGCCAAGGGTTGCAGGGTTTCTACGCATCACTATGACCGTTCAACTTGCTCGAACAAAGATTTCATAAATTCGCAAACTTCCTCAAAGGATTCATTTCATATATATTGCACACTATCTTGGAGGATTCATTTCATATATATTGCACACTCCCTTGGAAGATTCATTTCAAAAATACTGCACACTGCCTTGGAGCATTTGTTTTATAAATACTGCACACTTCGCTTTACACTCTTCTGCTTTCGAAGGATCAATCTCATGAATACTACACACTACCGTGGAGCCTTCGTTTCATAAATATTGCACACTACCTTAGAGGATTTCATGAATTCTGCACACTTCCTCAAAGGATTCATTTCATAAATACTACACACTCCCTTGGAATATTCGTTTCATAATTATTGCACACAGCCTTAGAGCATTCATTTCATAAATTTTGCACACTACCTTGGAGGATTCATTTCAAAAATACTGCACACTACCTTGGAGCATTCGTTTCATAAATATTGCACACTACCCTAGAGGATTTCATGAATTCTGCACACTTCCTCAAAGGATTCATTTCATATATATTCCACACTCTCTTGAAATATTCGTTTCATAATTATTGCACACTGTCTTAGAGCATTCATTCCACAGACGACGCATTAACACGAACATATATAACATATACATTAGAGATGAAGAGCCATTGGTGTGTCTGTTTTAATCAGTTGTTCGTCCTCAATTGTTTTTCCCTTTAATTTCTACTTATACACGCAACTTATACAATTTCTTAATTTGACTACCACACTCTTACAGGTCTTGATGTGTAATTTCAGGCGTTTTTCGACTTACAACCAGTCTCCTCAAGTCAGAAATCATCTTAAAACTTCATTTCCAGACTCGATACTCTTTAAGCTCAACACAGTCATAAAATTTAATTAAAGTCTAATATAAATTTATAATGATACATAACTTTTTTTTTCTTTGACCGTTTCGAGGCAAACTCTGACTTTCTTCGTTATAAAAGCTAATTCATCTTTGACAAATTAGTAAAGGTTTTAGTCTTCAATGTATCTTAGTCATTTTATGCTTGCAAATTTACAAACTTTTGTAGTTAATAAATGTAAATATAAAATTATACTTCTCTTTGTTTGAGGAAAAAAGTAATTTAAATCAAAGTCTCGAAGAAAGAAAGGACGGAGAATTGTAAATCCCTCGGACGGAGACTCATAAAAAACTCAATAAATTTCATCCGGAGAATTGTAAATATGGTTTAGGTTTTTCATAACCGGAGGATGAAAAAAAGTTGCATAAAAGTTTTAAGTGGGCGGTGAGGAGGAGGAGGGACAACGTGATTCCACACTTTTACTCCAATTTTCTTTTCAGTGAGATCCTATTTCCTTTCGAGCAAATAGCGAGAAAAAAAATTACGACGTCCATTACATAAATTTTTATAAATATTGACAGAACTAATAAAAAGAGAGGAATTGAATCCCTCAAACCGAAGTATAAATAAATAATTAATAAATAATAAAAAGTTCACGGTTCTCGCGGCGGGATCTTCGATTATTCACATTCGGGTTCGAAAATAGGCGAGCATTAAGGCGAATGGAATAATTTGTCACTTGCACAACACCCCACCTCCCAAATTAATCACCCAAATGGACAATAACTGGGTAGAAAGCTCTGGTTGCGCTATTCGCTGCTTGCCTTTGTATACTTGATTATTCAAAGCGAGCTTTGGAGTCGGAAACCGGAGCTTAATGCTGAAATCATCGATTGTTTTGAGGATTAATTAAAACTTATATACCTTATTTATACTGAACACCTTCTCTACACTTTATACCTCTTATTTGTGACTGAATTGTATGTTGTTTAAAGAACTGGTGTTTTAGTATAACAAATTTGTTTATCTATTCCAGTGCTGAGGATCGACTCCTTTATTATCATGCTTTGAGTGTTTCTATTGTTATTGGTGTCGTAGCAGCAAAAAGTTAATAAATCGCTTTCTTATGTATTTAATTTATCTATAATTGAAACTGACATAAATAATCTTTGCTTATCTTGTAGATGATGGTCTGCTATATCGAATTCGAGATGAGCTTTGTGAAGATACTGAATCTACTTAGCATTCCAACTTTTTGTTGTCAGATAAATTCGTCTCAGTCACTCAGACTACAGGAGAAGGACTTGACGAAATACAAGAGATGACTAGTAACTAAAACAGAGCTGTGTTAGAATTAATGAAAGAAACGAGGTAAGTAGCAAATGTATCTTACAAGAATACTGCTATGGACCAGGGATGGCGAACCTATGGCACGCGTGCCACAAGTGGGACGTTTGAAAATTTTGATGGCACGCACAAAAACAAAATTATATTTTTTAATTAAGTTACCTTTTTTGATAGAAATTAGTTAAAAATTAGTACTCTACACTTAATTTATAGTTCTTGATATAAATTTATAGTACTGAATACCTATCTTAGTGGTACCTTTGTGGTACGTTCAAAAGATTACTAAAATCTTGTATGCGAATTGGACAAAAATTGTTTTAAGAAGAATTGTTATTACCAAACTTGTTTATTTAATTATTGATTCGCCACACAACATTTCGACACCACCAACATTTCGAATGATATTTTATCGTGGCACGTTACATATTTAAAAAGAATTTTTATGACCTTGTGACACGTACAACAGAAAAGTTTCGCCATCCCTGGTATAGACAATACACCAAAGACACACAGGCCACGAAAAAATATGATAAAAGTATACTCGGCAAATTTTTCATGTCTTCCACTTGTCTCTGAAACGGAGTTACGCCAAAAATATAAAAGTATAACTTATCCGAAGAACGTCTTATCCTTAGAAGCTGGAAAAGGAAATGAATGAGGTATAACAAAGGAAATTAGAAAGTTATAAACAATAAATAAAGTGAGGATGGGAGAAGATTGTTTTTAAAGAAATTTACAAGTTAGTGTCGTTTCAGACTGTTTAAAAGATAGTTCTATTATCTGGTAGAATAAATAAACTGGAACTTGAAACAGATAACGAAAGAGAGAATGACAGGGAAAAGCCCAGATTTTTAATTAAATAAAACATAAAGCTGCAGAAAAGTAGACAATTCGAGACTAGCTGTCAAGAGATGGAACAAGATGAAACACCTAACAAGAATATTCTCTTCTTCAAATAACCCACTGCCACCAGTTTATTTCACTCGATTTTATGTATTCGATCGAGACCGGAGTTTAAACTCGAATGGAATTGCTGTTGGAATTGTCAGATAAACAACTAAAGAGAAAACCCAGGAACCTTGAGGTAACTACATTTTCGTTTTTCTTTTGAATTAAACTATCAATCAAAGTAAAATAAACAGAAAACAAATTTAAAAATAAGGAAATTGAATTGGGGGATTTTTAGACTTAAAGAAAAGTCCGACAGAATTTTTAAAAGAATTTACAGGTTCAGACTTTTTCCCTTTTCCACGAGGAAAATCTGTGAAAATGTAATTAGATACTAAAGTTGAATCGAATGATGGAATTTAAAAAAACGAAATTTCTTGAGTTGATTCTCTCTCTTTCCCCGTTCATTACGGCCTTGGAAATAATTTTGTTACTTCCTTGCTTCTTCTCTCTCTTTCTCTTTTTTCCTCTATTTTTTGTCGCTGATTTCATTCCTCCCTCTTCTACCTGATAACAATTTTTTTATTCTCAGGGGAAAATTGCCTACATCATTTCAAATTGCCTACTCATTTTTTTGGCGTGAAATTGTCCAAAGTTCAAAACTTTAATTTGCTTAATTTGTCAAAACTGGTCAGAACGGCTTTAGCTTGTTTTCGTTTTTGTATTTAAATCGGCACGCTTACTTCACTAATGTTTGATCTCTGTTACGTTGACTGGAGTTCGTTGACTTGATCTCTGTTTGTTAACTTGACAGTTCTTTGAGAACACAATACTTTCACTAGATAGGCGGGTGTCGGGACCAGGTTGTGTCGTTGTAGATGAACGAATGATGGACAACACTAATCCCGAACGTATTTGTATATTGGTATATAAAATATTATTATAACTATAATTTAGAATTGAAAAGGAAAATGCAATGATCCTGACTGACTGACGGCGGGGACGAATGAATTTAGCTTCGGTTTTCGTCGCTTCTTCACTTTACATTCTCGGAATGCGGAATGTTGGGCAACGCCATAGTGGGTATGTCAAAATGGAAAATGGATGAATGACAAACGAAGCGGAGAAAATTTTCTCTTAGGTTTCCAAAAGCCGAATAGTCAAAAGTTATCAGTTCGTAACACTCGCAGACATCTTAAAAGTAACTTAGGCTACCTTTCCAATGTCAGCGTACTGTTCGATAGGTATCATTTACAAAGCACCGTTCGTCTATGAAATTACAGTTAAGTTTTAATCCCGTTTTCACCATTTTTTGGGTACGACAGGATACGGGAGGAGGATTTGAACTCGTGACTACAACTTCTTAGTCTGACACTTAAGCTACTAAACCACAAACCGCCCGCTCGTCTACGAAATTAAGTTTTTCTAATATTAGTGTATCAGAATTGTCAAAATTTAGTGTCTTCCAACACCAGTTCTTTTGTCATTGTCCTTCAAGCCTCATTACCCCCTCCCCCGTCCGATTAGTTTTCCTAATTTTCTTTTCTATTCCTCCCATCAATAACAAACACTATTAACAAGAATTTAATGGCCCACGATAACATAAAACAATTACCAGTGGTTGTGTTACACTGTGTCTACCATAAGATAATACTTGCAATAGATAATTATAACTACAATAGAAGGAAAATGGAAAGACTGGTGGTTGGAGATAATTTAAATTTGTGGCTATGAAAACAGAACAAATTATGCTATTTATCTATTTCTCAAGTTTTTTCACCATCGTCTAACAAGGCTAGATAAACCTTAAATGAGTGTAAAGTTTTCTTAAATGAGCCTTATCATGATTTAAATAAAAAAAAAGGTTTATGGGCTGTTCCAGAATTTCCTCTAACCCTCTATAGAAAAAAATTTAAATTTGAAAACCTAAAAAGAAATCCAAAAAAAAGGAAAAACTCTTCAGAGGTGGTCGGAAAAGAAGCTGCAATCCAAAAATCCCTTACAAGTATAATCCATTAGCCAACGTAAAATTCTTTTTGAAAAAGGAGAACTTTTACTGCAGCGCCAGCTCATTAAAAAAAGAAAAAAAAATTTTTTTTCTCTCTATTTTTCAATTTGAATGATGGAAAGTTGACGAGAAGGCAATGATGAGGCCTCTCGTGCATCGACTTTCACTATTATTTCACGACAGGAAATTTAGTCGAACTTTCATCCTGTACCCGTACTTTGGGGGCCGATTCAATGACGAAAATTTTTGTCTCTCCACGATTTATGGTTTCATTCAATAAATGTTTCTGATAACACAATGTGAAGTGTATATTGAACGCGTCTCCTCGTAATTGAAGGCGAGATTTCCTTCATAATTTATTTCCTTCATGGAAATCAGATTTACCAGGTTAAACAAACCGTGAATTCGTTTTATCTGACTTGTTAAGGGTGGAAATATTCCTGTTGTAAGGACGCCCGCCCACCCAGAGCGATGGTCAGGAAGAGTTCGGAACGAAACTCTAAAGCGAAAATTTTGTTTTTGAATTTCTAAAAAGTTTCCCTATTAAACTTCAATTAAAAAACTTTCGTACCTTCCGGTTTGTTTAATACACAGGTCTTCTTTTACGCTGTGGTGTTTGTACGTATATTTAAAGTTATGTCGTTTTTCGATTATAGAAATTCTGTATTTGCGTGAAGTATGGGAAGACTATATTTCCTCTGTCTTTCTCAGACGTTTTGTCTTCTAAAGGTATGCTTAGGCACTAACTGTAGTCTACATTTGAAGTCTACAAACTTCCTTTTTATTGTTTTTAGAAAACATGACATTTGATTCCGAAAACCTTTATGAGAAACACAAAAACGGTTTTATTATATACAGCTCGCATAACTCTAAACTCTCGATAATGCGTAAGAATTTATAAAGCTAATATTGACCTGATTAGCTTAAATAAAACACACACAGTCTTAATAATAGCTCAGTTTCAGCATAAACAGTCATTTATAAAAATTGTCTAACGCGAATTTGAAGTTATGCTAATAATTTGAACTGACGGTACGAATCACCACACTTTTGATTCATTTTTTTTTACGCGACTGTTAATGTGGCGACCAAATAAAAAAGTGTCGCGACCTAAAAATAAAAACAAAAACAAAATGCAACGCAGGCAGCGACAGGACAAAAGGAAAAGTTTTAGAATGGTCTCGAATCACCGAGAACTCCTTTCCATATTAAGCTTATGGGATGAGAAACTTCTATAAAGTTCTAGAGAGTTCGAGTACGGGTTTCTGGGAACTTCGAGACTATTCTTAGCTTAGGTGAAGATATATAAACAGGTCACTCATCGCCGGGTATTCAGTTTGAGTTTGAGTTTTGCAGTTAATCGGTTGCCAGTTATTCAGTGTCGGAGTGAAACGCTTTTATGTAAACAATCAGTATTTATCAATAAACGTATTTCTAGTGAAGATAAGAGTTTTTAATCGTCTCATCTCACAGTTAACTTTTACCAATTTCAAAGATTCCCAGCTGACTTCATTTTCAATTAAAACCATTTTTGATTACAAAGTATCGCCTGAGAAAATCAAAATGGTTATGCTTTCCAACTGCAGCTGAACCATTTTCTTAAGAAACCTGAAATGATAACTGCACAGCACAACCATTTGAAAAATTGGTTATGGTAATGAATGGGCTGAACTTACTGAAATTGCTCTTTCGGGATCTATTTTCATAATCTTGGGTTCTTTTTCTTCCAAACACCAAGCCATGTTTTCTCCTTTTTTTTACGCTATATTATTTATTTATTTATTCATTCGTTTATTTGCTTATTTGTCAGAATAATGGTTCACTTTGCGATTTTCTAAAGGTTCCACCTGGTTTCTACTGTACTGTTCCGAATTTGAATTTTCCACGTTTTTGTATTTGCGGGTTTTGAACAACAAAAAAAAATTCAAAGACGAGTTAACCGTATTACCTTTGTGAAGAGCTTTATATTGAAGGATTTGAAACGCAACGATTTTTTTCTCTCGAAAATTTAATTAAACTAATTAATTCTTTAGTTTAATTATGAAAAAGAAAGTTGAATACAAAATATTTCAAAGGAAGATGATAATTTTTTAAATTAATGCAGATTAATAATTTTTGTTTGTTTTGATTTTTGTTTGAGAGAGCTTCATACAAACGTGAACTCTAAATTTTGTTTCTGTTCCAATTTCTCTCCTCTTACTAACAATGTTATAATTGTCTTAATGCATTATGATATTGTTGCCCTTTTTTTATGCGAATAACTCATCAACGTAAATAATGTTGTTATGAACTGAGCAATATTTTTGGAATGAATTTGTCTTGACTTATGATCATTAGTTGTTGCAGAGGCGTTGTTAAACCAAACTGAAGGATCAACGCACGTAATACTAGTTAGAAATGAGTAGCTTGTAACAGTATTCACTGCTTGCTGAGAAGATTTCTTGTCTACGGCTCTTTTATTTTAGAGTTATGCTTCTTCAGTGAAGTTGAGTATAAACATTTTTCATTCGTATATACCAGTGGTTCGCAAACTTTTTTCGACTGCGACCCTTCAGTAAGAGAAAAATTTTGGCGACCCCTTGAGATACGTGGTCACAAATAGGATGCATAGGATGCTCATTTCTTTCTATTCAGACTTGCGGCCATGAAATATAAATGTTGGTTAATTCATTGTAAAGTGATTCATTCGTCTCAAGGCCAAGAGGCTCAAGAAGAAAAAGACACAAAAGGCAGACAGAATGAATCATTTCATATACCTGTAAATATTTGTGAATTGTAAAATGACCCATCCGGGCAAAGGCTTAGGTACGCTAAGCAATTGTTTCATTGTTTTAATGGGCCGCCCAGATGGGTCATTCAAAAGCATAAGGGTTTGTCAAACCCTTTTTGGGGTATAAATACTGCCCTGTATCATTCAATAAACCATCCCAAATTCAGGAATCAGTGGTTTCGTTTACTATAACCTTACCACACTTCATCACCACCACAGGGGTGATTCTAAGGCATGAGAGGAATTGCCCATTGACAAGCTTCCTCATTAATCATCAGCGACCGCCACAGGAAGATTCAACCCCGAATCGTCAGGGTTTCTTCGTTCAAAAGTTCGAACACTTTCATTTCATCGAATTAAAACATAATCAAATCTGACAAATTATTATTATTTATTTATAATTTTAATAAAATACTTTTTATACAAGCATGCAGGCATAATGCAGTTTATAAAAATTTGGCGACCCCGAACAATCTTCTCGCGACCCCTAGTTTGCACACCTCTGGTATATACTATCAGTCTATACTATAACATTTCTTAGCTCTACTTTTTGTAAGGGAATAACACCAAAATGTTTTCAAATTTTGTTGCAGAACCATTAAAAAAACAACGACGAACGACAACGATACAACTTCATCCAGTTTATAAATCTCAGAGAAATTGTTTCACAATCCTTCACAGCACAGCAATCACAAGCCTTCCAGCAGTGTGATTTGCAGGAAATAAATTTAATGTCAACATTTTTGAAAAAATAAACACATAAATGAAGAAAGGAATAAAGGGAAAAAGTTGGAGGAAGTAACGATTAAGTGGGCTTCGAGATTGCTGCATTAAGTGTGGAACGCAAGAAAGGTGAGTGCTATTAAAAGCCAAACTCAACTTTGATTTGATTTCACTCTCGAAATAAGTCCGGGAGCTTTAAAAAAGTTAAAGTCGAAAATGTTAGTAAGCTAAGTACAGATTCAACGGAATCGACTACGTGACTGGAATATTTTTTCTTAGTAAGCATAAACCAAATTAATGATTTGGATTTTATAAAATAATTTCTCCGTTTTGGTTTTTTTTCTTCTACCAATTCAATCTCTCATCCCCAACAGAAAACTTTGAGGGTAAGCAATTTTCTCTCTTTCCCGGGGACAACATCCAAGTTAGCGTTCAGGACAGGACTGAAGGGAGCCGAAACGTTTCTAAAATAGTAAAAGTTATTATGACTGAAAGAATTTTTGGGAGGAAAAAAAAGATAATAAAAAGGACAATCTAAAATTTCGTTTTTTCTCCCTTTTTTAATAAAGAACTTGAGGGAAAAAGGGAAAAGAAGAAAAGTCAGCAATTGGGTTAAGAAACTCGAATCAGTTGAAACAATAAAACCATTTGCGAGAAACTTTTCCTTGTCGGAGTGTTGGCTCGTCTAATGCAGTTGACTTTTTATTTGCCTTCCGGCATAAGGGCCGAAATGAATTGGCGGCTACTGGATCTCACCGAAATTCAACAGCAACGAGAAATGTGATTCTGGAAACCGTAACTAATTCCTTTCGTAACAAAAAGATTCAATTGACTCGGTTGAGAAAATAGCAAATTTTTCTCTTACACTTGTTCTCGTTTTAATAGGTTCAAATGGACGTGCGAGTTTTTTTTCTGCTTCTTTTTCCTCTCTTCGTATCAAACCGAGTCAGTGAGAAAATTAATCCGATTTGAAATACGTTGAACATAATCGTCAGAGGAAAATGAGAAAATTGGAGAGAAGATTTTTTCCAATCTCATGAAGTCGGTGTTGTGATTCTACACAAGTAACAAAGGATGTAAGTGAGGTTGTATGTAAGTGGTAGCATAACTTCAGAACAAATTCTTCGTTTTAAACCAAATTCAAACTTCTAAGTTCACTTTAATGGTTCAGCATCAAAGGCTTTCAACTTACCAGAAGAGTTCTTAACTCATTACAATGTTTATTGGAAGATTTGTCACAGCTCAGTCCTCAATATCTTAAAAAATGATATCCATGGTGTTCGAACTTTCGAACGAAGAAAACCCTGACGTCTCAGGGTTGATTCTTCCTGTGGCGATCGCCGATGATAAAATGAGGAAGTGTATCAATGGACAACTCCTATGCCTTAAGATCACCCCTGTGGTGGTGATGAAGTGTGGTAAGGTTATAGTAAACGAAACCACTGATTCCTGAATTTGGAATGGTTTATTGAATGATACAGGCCAGTATTTATACCCCAAAAAGGGTTTGACAAACCGTTATGCTTTTGAATGACCCATCTGGGCGGCCCATTAAAACAATGAAACTATTGCTTAGCGTACCTAAGTCTTTGTCCGGATGGGTCATTTTACAATTCGCAACTATTTACAGGTATAAGTGATTTATTCGGCTGCCTTTTGTGACACTTCCTTTTCTTTTTGAGCCTCTTGGCCTTGAGCCGAATGAATCACTTTATATTGAATTAAATAACTTTACATTTTTTGTGGCCGCAGATCTGAACACTTGGCTAGTCCATTCCATCACATCTTATACACCTTGACTTGAATTCAAATTCAGTTGACACATAAACAGACACACTAGTTCGGTAACTAATAAATTGTAAACGATATTTGTTAGGATCATCTGAAATGAAACTTTGACCTTTCTTGTACAAAGTATTTGAAACACTAGAAAAAGGGTTTGAGCTTAGTACATTGTTATGCTCTACAAGTAGATTAGTATAAGTTATGGCATGAGAGACTGGGACACTGTGGGAATTGATAAATTAAAAGACATTTTCAAACATGATTGCAAGAAAACTTGTATTGAAAATGAAATGAAGCACTTGCCTTTCAGCCATCTCCATCAGCGGCTCCTAAAATTTTTGGATGCATTCGTAGTGATATTTGTGGGCCGTTTGAGCAAGGAACTAATGGATATCAATATTTTGCAACATTTATGGATGAAAAGTGTACAATAACGACGATGCGCAAAATGATTCATATAACGTAGACTATATTCAGAGAGTAATTACATTTAAACTCTAACCGTACCTTAAGGTGTATATACAGTTCATAGCTTTTTCTTCTACTCCCTTCAAGATGACCTTTTAGCCATTTTATTTTAAGGTTGATTAATAAGGTCACATTTTCAGGTTTTTTCATCATCATCATGTGCCGTCTCCGCGTCGAAGGTTGGCAATCAACAGGACTATGGTGACCTTGGATGCTGTCGCTCGGAAAAGGACGGCGGATGTCATGCCAAACCATTCTCATAGACTTTTTAATCAGGTACAAAATACTACTTTAGTCAGCAATACCTTCCGTTAATAATAACTTACGAGTTAAGCGTGATATTATTACAACAGTATGACAAATCCGTTTATTCGTTACAACTTCACCAATCTCCACTTTGGAGTTTATTCTGCTCCAACCTTTTCCAAACAGCTTTGACAGATTGATAACTTACTCAAATTTCCGGCGTCGTATTAATCTCAAAAGGTTTTTAAGGCTTAAAGCATTGACTCTCGTTTAAAATTCGCATCAAACTCGCATCACCATTTTAATCTCTACTCGCGTTTTATTCGCACGCCATTTTAAGTGACATATTTACTTAATTAGAGTATATTAGCTTATTTCGGAAATCCTTCTTCATGAGCTCATCTTTCCTTTTGAACCTCTCTCTCTATAAACGTTCTACAAATTTTTGGAAAAACCTTTCATCAGATCAACTCCTACTTTCCAAATTTTGTTTTGTAGATTGGAGAAATAGAGTTTGGTCTAGGCAGTTTGTAGGAGAGTGGTGGGGAACCTTTTTACCATTAGAGGCCATGTTTAAATTAGGCAGCAATAAGAGAGGCCGCATAAGCTGATTGACCTAAGAAAGTGACTTTTGTGAAATTATTATAGATTTAACAATTTATTGCATTATATAGAAAAAATAAAATATAATACTACAAAATTTTAAATATAATATACATATAAAATAATATAAAAATATTATTAAAAATATTTTTATTAAGTTAGTGACTTATTTGGCTTTGTTTTTTGTTTGACAGTAATGACACTTTAAGAAGAATCATTTTCCTGAATATTTTCATGACACACGTTTGCAAAGGACTCGTTCCATAAATAATGCACACCTACTGAAAATTCTTCTCTTAATTAATAATTATACATATTTTCATGAATAATTTCTTCTATAAATATTGCACAGCTTTCTTTCATAAATACTGCAGAGTCATGTGGTCTTCTTTCATAAATATTGCACAGTCATGTGAGTTTCTTTCATAAATACTGCACAGTTCATCAATAATCTACTACAAAAGTGATGCTCATTTAAGAACAAATTTTTCAAAAATATTGCACACCTTTAGAAAGAGTTATTTGTATGACACGTTTAAAAAGGACTCATTCCATAAATAATGCACACTTACTGAGAATCATACTCTTGAATAATGTTAATAAATATTTTCAAGAGTAAATTCTTTCATAAATACTGCACAGTGATGTGACTTTCCTTCATAGGGCCGCACAAGAACCTCGTGGAGGCCGTAGGTTCCCCACCTATGGCCTAGATTTTTCAACCCAGTGGCCATTTTTGTGGAAAAAAAAATTATTTATTAAAAGCCCAAAAAAGGAAGCTTTAAAAATAAAATAACTTGTCAGGAAGGAAAATAAATATGGAATTCGAGGAAAAGAAAGTTTTAAATAAATCAAAAATGATTTCTTGGGAAATTGACAAACAAATTTAAGTTGAGTCATAAAATATTTTTGATTGCTGGTTATCGGTTTTTTACAAAAATAGAAAATAAAGTTTATTTTTATTTTATTAAGAAATCATGGAACTTTTTTAAGGTTCCTAAAATACAAAATTCAATGGGAGACGAAATTTTTAAAGAAATATGTTATAAGCCATTATAGTATTTGAATTTTTATTTGAATCATTTATTTATTTGACTTTTTTTTTGAAAAACAAATTAGAATTCCAAAAACTAGAATTTCTTACTTGAATTTTGTCAAATTTAAATTAATTCAATGTTGGAAAAGTTGTCAAAAATGGCAAATTTGGGGGGATTTATTTTGAAGAACCTTCCTCAAATTTACTTTGCTTCTTTGCTTTAAATTTATCCAAAATGCTAGAAAAATTGTTTAATCAAAAGGTAACAAATTGTCTTTATTGTTATATAAGGTGTTCCAAAATTAACACCAGATTTGAATATGAGGTCAGTTATGAAGTTATGTTTTTGGCAACCCATAAAGAGCGATTTGACAGTTAAGAGTTTAGGGATAGTAAGAATGGAGGAAAGATTTGAATTTAATAGAAAACAAAGTTTTTAAGTCTTTAGATCAGATCATTTTTCCTGGATCATAAATTACATAGATTATGGTTTCAAATGCACTCTTTTGTCAAAATTAAACTTTCATATTTTTAAATATTGTTTAATAATGAAAACAAATTATTTTGGGAGTTGGCAACACTGTCAGCATTAGTGTTATTGGTATGTGAAGTGAAATAAGTTGTATTGTAATTGTAAGTACATTTTAAATACTAAAGCAGATTTGTATAGTTTAGAACAGTGATTCCCAAATTGGTCTATATCGACCCCCAGGGGTCTATGACAACCTGCAAGGGGTTTACGTCAGCAAAAAGAAATTTAGGTGTCCATGAAATGAAAATGGGGATCCACAGTAGTAGATCTCAACATACACTGATAGTACCTATTTACTTACATTATACTATCTTATAATATAAAGACATAAACATTATTTATAAAAGTATCCATGGTCTTAACACTAAACTTCACTACAGTGAGAAATTTACAAAAATTAATATCAGGTATGTAGAGGGTCCACCCAAAACCGAAAAACATGACAAGGGGTCTACGACACAAAAAAGTTTGGGAACCTCTGGTTTAGAATAAGCCTCAGTGTTACATAATTAATAAGAGGGATACGCAACTGTCAACAATAGTTACTGAATTGAGTTTAGCTACTGATTATGTGATTACTTGTGTTAATTAAATAAATATAATATAGAAGTAGTATCGAATAACGCTCCATTTATACTAACCCTGTCAAATTCCTCTTTTTCAGGGGTCTGCCAACAATTTACTGCATAAATGACGACAAATTCAATTCTGGAGTTAATTTTGAGACATCTTGAAGACATATCTGAAGAAGAGAAATTCTGAAGAATTTGAAGGAGATGAGTGTAACGAAGGTAGGGGGTACCTAACATTTCCGCAAGGATTTTGGCAGCATGAAAATAATTAGTTTTATTTTCGACGTGGAAAATTTCTCCAAATTGCAATTTGTGTGAAGTCTTATAAATTGGGGAGGAAATGGGAAATTTAAAATGTAGGAAGCGGCGATCTAAAAGAGATGAAGAGCTACTAGAAAAACCATTTTCAAACCATTTATTTCATTAATTTTATATACGTTAACACAAAATTTCTAATCAAGTCCTTAGAGATATTAAATCTCAGACTTTTCTGTAATGAATTAGCCCCAAGCGATTGCCCTCTCTCTCTCTTTCCCCGTATTCTTCTTTGCCCTGAAAATTTTCCGGGATTCTTCAACCTTTTTAAATTTTCTCCCCTTTTTTTCACCTTTTTAACTACGCTTTGATTGCTTTCTCTTTCTCGAAAGAAAGCTTTTTTGAAACAATAAGATCTGTATCTTGTTTATAAAAAAAAACGATTAAACTCTAACAAAAGAAAAAGTTGCTCGGTTTTTTTTTGAAAGAGTAGAAAAACTTTTCCTTGTAACTGAAGTGAAGTCTTGCAAACATTTTATTTCTTTTCTTTTCAGAAACTTTCAAACGATTGATGTGTGGTTTGTTCTTTTTAGAACGTCTTTTCGTACGTGATATTAGAGAAAAAGGTATTTTGAAACGATCTATTACGATTCCCTTTTGAAATTCAATGAATTAAATCTCTTCACCGCATCAAACATAATTAATATAAATTAATTAGAATCGGACTGTATTCAGTTTGATAGTCTAAATGGGTCTGTTAGGGGTAGATGTTTGTGTAGGGTGTCCCAAAATCAAAGTTTGAATTTGTTGATACTAATTGTTGGCAATCCTAAAAATATTTGAAAAGCAATGAAAGTTAGGCGGCCGCCAAAAAAAGTGGGCATATACAATCTATGTGCATTGTGATTCACTAAACAAATTATCTGATCTAAATCAAAATAATAATAATAATAGTCTAAGGACTAAAACTTTATTTTCTATTAAATTAAAACCTTACGCCCATTTTTACCGCCCCTAAACTTTCAGTTGTCAAATTGTTTCTGCTTTTCAGGGTTGCCAACAATTTACTGGTAAAATAGCGGCTTGTGTTCATTTTGGGATACCCTATAGAAGGCAATTCTTCACTTCAAAATGAGATTTTAATTTTGTATAGTAAATCAAGTTTTATTTTTGCTCGAAATCAAATACACTCATACCTCGCTTTACGGCCTAGATACGTTCCACGAAACTTGGCCGTAAAGCGAATAGCCGTATAAAGAATCAAGTATTCTAATACAAACTCAATCGGTTCCAAATTCGTTACAAATATACATACATAACAAGTACATAGATTTGTACATAAAAAAACAACACACTTCAAGAACCCACAATAATCTATATACAAATACAACTTCGTGTGACAAAAATATACATACATACATAATTTTTAAATGACTAATCTGAAGACGATGAAGAAATGGTAACCTGCAGATCACTGTCGTCATCATTTTCGCTGGTTTTTGGAGCCTGGCTTAAAAAAATTGTCAAACACTGTTGGTCTTGTCTTGTCTATTTCGTTCTTCAGTGGTTTCTAACAGCTAATGACTGACTCACTTCCTCGAGAAACTTTAGCGCTACGTTCGACATCAGGATCGGTTTCAAGGAGGATGTTTATTCCTTGTTCGAAACAGCAAAAATCTTTCGACAGATTTTTAATGTTAGCTGTTTGCATACAACAGGCTCTGTCTATTCATAAAATGCCAGTTACGCTTGTACCTGAATGTGTTTCTCATATGAAAGAGGTTCCCTATCGGCTTTAAGGAGATCAAGCAAGATCAAAATGTTTAGCCTAATTTTGGGAAGGAAATGAACTTCTGTACCAGTACTTTTGACACATTTTGGCCGTTATATCGAAACATTTAAGGCCGTAAATCGAAACGTGCCATAATTGAAGAAGGCCGTTATAGCGAAATGCCGTATAAAGATCGGCCGTATAGCGAGGTATGAGTGTAAATGGATGAGAGAAAATTTGTGTTTTTATAATTAATTTAGCTTATCAGTTCTCATATTGGTGACATGTTTTGTCTTTCAGAGTTTACGCAAAAGTGGCAAAACGATCACATCAAACCCACACGTCAATAACGCTTGAGAGGAAAACGACAAGGGACGAACCGGAATCCGCAAACTGACGTCGGACAATTCCCAAAGAAATAATTTGAAAATATTAAAGACAATGGGAAAGATGAATGGAATGTCAAAAACATCTGGAAGCAGGAAGGTTTTTGTCATTGCGGAGAGAGAGAGAGAGAAGAGAGAGATAGAAAGAGAATGCCGGGAAAACGTACAGAAAATAAGATCTAACCGTTAATTACAGGGGTCCTGTAACAACCACTGAAATAATACTTGACCAATAATTGTCTGCTTTACCGGAGAACTTCCTTCCCTTTCCAATTAACAGTGAAAATTTCCCCTGGTGCCATTTTGTCCAGGATGCTTTCTTCTTTCTCCTTTTTTTTTCTTCTAACTTTTCTCCATCGTTTGAAAATCACTGGGAAAGACACACAACGCTTCCATTTTTACAATATCTATTTGTTTCCTTAAGAGTATTTGCTCAAGATTGTTTCTGGTTTATTTCCGAATCGACATTAAACACCCAGGCTCGGGCTACGTGTCACGATTTACCGATGAGGGCAATTAATTACTAAGAACGCAATAATAATCGCTAAAACCCCGTGGCTAACGAATTTGCGTGCATTGAATCTATTTCGAGTTTAATAACCATCGACGTTTGTTTGCTACCAAGTCGCTCCGGGTTGATATTTTCTTTTTGGTTTTGAGAGCGAAACGCCGTTTTATTTATTGATCTTTAGAGACCGTTTCCTCAAATTAAGAATAAATTAAATTAGAGGAAAGGACCAAAAAAAAGTTTTATCGTAGTTTGATTAGGCTTTATTGACTTTGGTCAATTCCTCTGCTGTGCTCAAACTGACTGTAAGAAGTTAGTAGCTGTCCAACACAAAAAATTTTTTCAGTTATTTGTTTCTTTAATAGAAGAAGAATTTTGTTGCTTGCTGAATTAGAAAAGGTGTTTTGAGTACTGTAAATCCAACTAGGAGCTAGACATGATCAAGATATTAAAAATATTTACCGGAAATTTTCGTTAAGAAAAGAAAAATAGGCGGGAGGCGTAGTGTAGTGATTAAACTTCCAGAACGTTACGATCGTGAGTTCGAATCCTCCTACAGCATCCTGTTATACCCCCAAAAAAGGGCGGTAAACGGGATTAAAACCACTATTAATAAAAGGAAAATAAAAATAAAAATCGAAAAGTTTTAACCCAAAACGGGGGGAGGATGGAAAACCAGACTAAAGAAGAATTCTCTTTGAAATCCTTTTGAAAAAGTATATCAAAGAAGAAAAAAGGGTCGAAACGGGATTAAAAATTTTCCGGATAAAAATTCGGTCGGAGGAACAGAGAAAACCGCGGAAGAGCTGAGCAGGAGTTGAGGTGGGATTGGAATAAAAATTTTAGCCCAAAAGGAAAATTTCGTTACCGACCCGGGCTCATCTTCCTCTCTAAAAATAAATCTCTAATTAATTTATATAGAAAATGAGGAATTAAATTAACGTACATAATTACATAGGCATTGGTAAAAACCGAAAAGTAATTTCGTCTAATTATTTATGTCAAAAAATATGAGCAATGATAAGACCTGTTCACGCACTAAAGCAATTTTGAAATCAGAACAATCTGATTCCCGCTGAAAAGTGTTCCGTGTTTTTTTCTCCTTTTTATTTATGCCAAACACGAAACACGGTTTGCACCGATTTTACCCCCACCCCACCCCCACCCTGCCGACGCTTTCCCACAGCCGCCCCGAAACCTCTTTCTTCCTTTTTCATTCATTTCTGGTGCAGTCTTGGAACTCGAGGATTACACGCCCTCCCATCTTCCGTTATCTACCGAATTTCCAGCCGCTAGATTAAGAATTGTTTTTCTCATTTCGATTTGAATCCCGGCTTAACTGTCTGGAAAAAAGGCTTTCCTTCAACTTTTTTCTTTTCTACCTTAAAAGTATTAAGTAAAAAAGGGAAAAATTACAATTTCGCCGACTTCGCGTAGGTTGCGTAAAGGGAGAAGTGGGTGGAAGAGAGGTAGAATCTTGTTAAATTAAAAATCAGTTTTGATTTTCTCTTGTGCATTGAAAGATTTCGCAAGAATAGAGAAAATGGAAAGAACTAGACGTGAAATTTCAAATTCTCATTTTATTAAAAGTGAAAAATTTTCTTCTTCTTCTTCTTCTTCTTTCTTTGTGGCTTGATCTTGACCGGAAGTTAACAACTCAAGCCAGGCCTACAACCGGATAAGCAGGTAAAACTTTTTCAAACAGGGATATAAAGGATTATCAATTGTTGAAGGATTTTCCTCGGATATAGGAAACTCAAAAGCGATTCAACCTCTCTGTTGTATCTTTGTTATAAAAACGCAGTCAATTTTTGATATTCTGTTTGTATTGTAAAAAGGCGAAAGTCAGCAAAACGTGGTTCACGAGGAATTCACATTTTCAACGCTCATATAGTTTCATATTTTTAAATTAACACTGAAGTCTCGTTTTACGCGTAATATCAAAACAAGCAACAAAATTATCCTCCGAACTTAGTAGTGCTTATAGTGTTGGAGGCTTAGTCTAAACCTGTATGAAACTAAATCTAAATGTTACTGAACTAATTTCAGTAACCGGGAAATCTTTTTGTGAGCGTAGATAATTTATGTTGAGTAAAACATACAGTGGAACCTCTCACGAGTTTAATTCGTTCCGGAGTATTACTCGTTATGCGATACAATTTTTTTTCATATAAATTAATATAAAATAGGAAAGGACATTGGGAGATTCCTCATGTACTTATCGCTCATTACGCCAAAAATTGTTCGTGACATGAGAGATATTTTTTGCAATGCTCGTTATGCGAATTTCTCGCTATGAGAGGTTCCACTGTATATGGAATAAACTACTAATAAACTTGTGCAACGTTAAAAATATACTAAACGAATATTACTTATGAAAGTCTTTTGCACATACGAGTATTCAAACCGCGTAAAATAAGACCTGACTTTGATTATACTTTTGGCTAGTTCTGATTCGCATTATTTGGGTCTGTTTATATTATTTTGGTTCTGTATTTATTTTTGTATCTTATTTTATTATGATTCGGGTGTTTTGTTTTCTTTTTCTTCTCGTTTCGGCCAACTAGGGACCACGATGTTTTCAACTCACTTTCATTTGTTGGAGTAAGTTATTACTTGAGCTTAAAATATGTTTGATTATTAGTCAGCTACCTCTCCTATTTTATTTATTATTATTTATTAATTTACTGTTTCTCTTTTGCTTTTTGTATGTTTCTATTTATTAATTTATAGCTTAATTCATACTTTTTATACTCGATTTTGATTTAGTTTATTTTGTTTTTGGTCCTGAAAAATGTATGTAAGGTTGACACCAATGTTACTGTCACATGTGACACCAATGACACATAATTTGGGTAGTGCTGATTCGCATTTTTCGTGAGAAGGTTGTGAGTGGTCAATATTACCTAATTAGAAAAGAAATTGGATGAAATTTGAACAAAACCTTTTGTTACAGACTGCCGTATACAACCTCCAAACCCGTTGGAAAAGATGGGTTCCAGACCAAATAAATAATTTTACCGAATACTTCTAAAACTGTTTTATTTTTAACATACAGTAGTCCAAATAATTACAAGTCACTCTGAACAACCATTAACATTTACTCCACTAGAAACTATGAAAAATACTTAAAATACCTAAAACCTTAAGATTGCCTTATTCAAAAGCGAACTGCAGGTGCTACAACCCTGCACCGTCGTTTCGGTCAGTCTTTCGTCCTGTCGCATCCTACCCGTGACTGTGGTCAGGATCGCAACCTTAGGCGAGATTGCACCGAGCACCCTACATTTTTCCCTTTCAATTCGTAACACCTTTACTTACAGAGCTTTCCATATACAGTGGAACCTCGAGAAATTCGCATAACGAACAACATAAATTGTACAAAAAAGTCTCACACAACGAGCAATTTTTGGCATAATGAGCGACACGTACATGAGGAATCCCCCGACAGTTTTTGTTCGGCCTAAAACGCATTACCCTATTTTACATTAATTTATATTTTAAAAAAATTGTTTCGCATAACGAGTAAAACCCCGGTACGAATTAAACACGTTATGAAAGATTCCACTGAATATATGAGTGTTGGTGTGTCTACCCAACAGCTATCGGCCCTCTGAGTGAGATTATAGGCGAAGGAAGAAAGGGCTAGAACAAACAAAACTAAAGAAGGTAATAGAAAAGAAAATAGATTTAGAAACGCGCAATCTCCCAAAAGATAATAAAAATTGGGGGTTTTTATCTAGATAAATTAAGCATGGAGAGCAAGAGGTATAAAAATGAAATCATCTGTCAAGGTCAGGTGTTTTGCTTTCTCTCTTTTAACTGCCAAAAATTTGCTGTCGGTGTTTTAAAAGAACCACAAAAGGGAAAAGATTTCTTTGGCTATATTGTTTGTGTAAGTGATCTCAAAGGCCATTTCACATTTGAACTACATGTTATTACCTTGATGTTTGTTAAAAAATATTTGCTTGAGGACTTGTTCTCAAAACAGAACATCGTGGTAACAATTTTATTTCTCAAATGACGTCTGCTTATTATTTCTGTTTATTTTATGAGCCGGGTAAACGTAGCGCCCCTTCCTTTCTTCCGCCTCTTTTGATTTTATTATACAATATATACAAAATTTATTTTCACGAGAATTGTTTTCTGAATTCCTTTTATTATCCAAAAAATTATACTTAACGACATCATTTCTGTGTAAAATAATTTTTTTTTTATTTCCCTCACTATTTTTATGTCATTTATGTCCAATTTTGCGGATCAAAAGTACGGTTTCGAATAATGCGAATGAGTTGAGTTTGAAACTTTCAAGCACTGTATAGTAGTTGGGTAATGCTGACCAGTCACAACCCTCTCACAAATAATGCGAGTCAGCACTAGCTAAAAGTATGGTCTTTAAAGTTATACGCATGAAGAACTGGTTGTTGGCATCGATGCCAACAGCCGAAAAAGCTGACGAAACGTCGGTGTTCAGTAAAAACACGACGCGGTGCAATAACCCAGTTCTTCATGCGTATAACTTTAAGTTTGATAAGTACCGTGGAAACCTAACTTCTTAGATAAGTCCGATCTTTTTTTACGCGGTTTGAATACTGGTACATGACAAATAAGAAGGTTACTTAAGAGATACTCTCATTTCTTTCATAAGTAATGCACATTTTGATGAATGTTTTCTTTAACGTTACATGATAGAGTTTACTAAGAGACAGGAAATTTTGTTTTCCGTCACCGTGTGTTAAGAAAGTGTAGTAACCTCAAAAGCTCAATAAGAAGTAGAGGGTAGGTCATTGGTATCTGCCCTTGTCTGTGGTACCCATTGGGTTGGTCACTGATGCCCACCAAGCTCTATTGGGTGGCCCAGTGGACTAGTGAAAATTTGTGACAGGTCGATTGCTCATAGTTAAGTCTGAACTATGTGCCTATGCTTAGAAACTGCTAGCATTGTTTGCCTAGACAGATCTTTGTGAGGCAATATACAGAAAATACATACAGAAACAGACTGACAGATGTACATACAGATGATTGGCTCGGGAAGGAAAGAGCTTGAGTACCAAGGAGGTAGATGAATGGAAAAAAAAATTGATTTTTGGTGTATAAAAAAAATTATAACTAAATTATAAAACAACTGTAGTATTCAACGTACAAATTTCTCATTTTATCTTTATCTGAAGACTTTCCTTCCTGTCTCTAGAATCGGAGTTAAATTATCCAAACGGAAATTTGATTTCCAAAAAGCAAACAGACTACTCATCTCTAAAAAAAAATTGAAAGAGTAAAATTATTTAAGATCAAATGAAATTTTTTGATGCAGAAAATATCTTTTTCTAAGTTATAAAATTTTCCGACTACATATTCCCAACGGATGGGAAAAAAGTAGTCTTTTAAATTCTCTGCCCCCCCACCGCCCTTTTGAAAGAGAGCACAAATTTTTGCATCATTGGTTTTATTGGAACCCTGTAAATTCAAATTTTTAAGAAACTCTCCGGAAATTTATGCATTTTATTAAACTTTTAATTTTATTTGATTTCCTGCGAATGTTTTCACGATCGGGAGTTTATAGTGCTCTCAAGGGCGCTGTTGGTAGCATAATGTTATTCAGAACCTTCGCGGCTGTTATTCATTGTATATAAATAATATTGGTTTTGTCAGTCTGTAACAAATCGCGTAAAAAAAGTTTTGTTTTGTCATTGAAGGTACCAATAGTTGTACGCTGGCGAGACTGTAGTGCACTGCTACTGGATTCGCTGCTCTATTATTTAACACCAACCGGATTTCACTAGGTACTCGACCTTCAACTCGAATAGTTCTGGACATTCCGACTTACACAACGCACGCCGATTCCTACTGGACTACCGACGAACTCAAGACTGCCACACTGACGGACTATCTTGAACTACTCCAATGACCTGGATTGAGGGAGGTATTTACAATGACTGGGGTAAAACTACCCTTATTGCGTCAGTGACCTCCGGTGTGGAATTTTCATAACTAATTAACGGAATTACGGCTACATCTGCTATTTCAGTCCCTTCGCTACCGACAGGGATTGGTATTCTCCAAATCTTCCTCAAATTTGAGGCATTTAGGAATTCAGGACGTGGTTGGTTCTGGAAATCACAAAAATTTGAAACCTTGGGTCATAACAAAACGTTTGGGTTTGGTTTTCGGTGTTACTGTTGACCACGAGGACTGATTTGGATAAAGTTATGTTATTGTATGATAGATAAATTTGAAAACGATTATCTACAAACGGTATTTTCAGGTGATTCTTCTTTCATTTATTCTTATATCGATTGGTGATTTTTCGAATACTTCACACAATAATTTTGATCCAAAACAGACAGAATTCTGGAACAGTTACAGTGAATTGCATTTAATTGTGTGTCTTACAATGATACTCTCTCAACGTTCTGTTCTTATATTATCCGGTTTCTCAAAAATTTGGTTTCCATACAGCATAGGTCAACAGTCAAAAGTGTTCATTCGCCCAAAATTAATTTTTGTTTTTCGAAACCTTCGCAACATCATTCCTCACACGACATAAACTTAAAATTTTGATTATGTTTAATTAAATTTTATTTAACTTACTCATAATAATTTGGGAAATTTAAGAAATTAGTATTTTTCAGAGTCAAATAATTAAATTTTTTTAATCAAATGCAAAGAATTGGTGTCATAAGATAAGATGGTTAAGTCCTTGTTAATCCGGAAATTACTCTTTCGCACTCCTTTCACCTTACTTCCTTTCCTCTCCTCTTGCCTTTCCTCCTCTTTCTCGCCTCTCTTCCCTGATGCTCATTCAGATCTTTTGCTTTTATAATCAGGTAATGTAATTAAAAGAAAAATTAAGGAAAAAAGAAAACTGGGGAAAATTAGATTTTGGCATTTGATTCGGTTAATTGCGTTTTGGAATTTCACGGGGCCCAATCAGTTTTGAGTTGAAAAATTTTTTATTTTGTATTTATATTAAACATTTATAATAAATTCTTTTTTTCATCGCATTTCTAAAGATTATCAACGTTGTATAAGACGACTCATTTTAACCTGACACGTGTTAGAAGCCTTTGTGTTTTATTTTTAATTTAAATTTTACATGAATTTTCTTCTTACATGAGCTTTAGATTGTTAATAAAAAGCTTTCTCTGGTTACATCTCCTCGGTTTATCTTTCACCTTTGAATCACCTTAAATTTCTCAAGTTTTCTTCTCTTTCCTTTATAAATCATCTTGTTTTTGTCGTCATTATTATTACCATCTTCTTTTTTCCTTTGTCTTTTCTGTTTGCGTTTATTTTCCTCCCTTTTTATGTTGTTTCTAGAGCTACAGCGTATGTCGCACGGCAGACAAACGCACATTTCTAAAAATATAGTTTAACTCTTAGTTCTAAATAGTCTGTAGTTTTAACTCATTCAGGCCTGAATCCGCTCCTGACCATCGCTTATTTGAAAAATCTTTGTTGTTTGTAAGAGCGAAACTGTTGTTATAATAAAATAGACATTTTGAGAGTCTTGTTCAAACTATAACAGGCGCAAGTTTGTCGTATGTTTCCTTCATATTGCTTGATTCCTAATCGCCTACTTTATACTTTTTCTTCATATTCTTTGCCGGTCCTTCGTACCCATTCCTTTCCGTGCTGTCGAATTCCATTTTCGTACAATGACCCTTAACATTGTCTGTTTTTCTTATTTAAACAGATGTACCCGCCTTCAAATATTTTGATTTTTATGATGCACCAATAAACAACAATTCATCCATCCATCATCTCCTTTTACTCCTTTCTGGAACATACTTCTATGAAACACTATCGGCCATAGCACACTCGCAAGACTGACAAGCGATATCACAATTTTGTTTCTGGAATATTTCCAGATGTTTGAATATCCTTCTTTTAAGCCGGATTCCAGAAAAGAAGTCGGAAACAGTCAAATCTGGAAAAATTATTTTGGAAAAGTTTTTGTTGTGGCGTCCACAACCAGCAGGTTGGGTAAGCTTATGCGAAAGTAAAAGGAAAAAAAAAGAAAACTTATCGGCTGGCGTCTGATCTTAAATGCGTGTGGTCAGGATGGGGTTTTAGGATAGGTATCACAGGATTACCCACAATACTCACCAATTTTACTCTAAACGCGACCGAAAAGTGCAAAATTTTGAAATTTAATTTTTAACATGGTTTAGCCAAAGCTAAAGCCGTTCCGAAAGAAAAACTTAGCTGACACCTCGATGCGAGCGAAAATTATACTTAATGACTTGGTCAGAAGACAGTCTCACAGGTTTCAACCCGAATCCCCGGCCCTCTTGAGCGTTCGTTCGATCAGGTCCGGTGTTGAAATGGCGCGAAGAGTTTCAAAGAATGTCCAGTAATGTTTATGCGGTTCTACCCTTTTGGAACTTAGGATTATTAGGAAAAAGTGAGGAAATCATCTCGCAGCTTGTTTAAAAGAGCTGAATACATGTATAATATTTGATGAGAGAAGATATTGTTAAATTCTTCCGGAAAAAAAGCAAAACAAAAACTTTTTTTGACAAATCGTTTTGCAATTTATTTATTTTCCCTAATGAGTGAGAAGGAGAGGAAAGGAAAGGAATGGAAAGGAGGGAAAAAATGATAACGTCACAAAAGTTGAACTCTTCATTAAAATAAAATCAAATTAAATTTGCTGAGAAAAGTTCCCTCCTCCTCGTACTAAAGATGCAAAATACGCTTAAAAATGCTAAAAAGTTTACAAACTTAACAATTCTTAGAATAAATTTTCACAAGTTAATAAGAAATAAACAAACATTAATATTTAAATTTTATTTTAAATCTTACTTATAAAAATAGTTTTTTTTTCTTCCTTCTCGGTGAAAAGCTAAGCTGCCAATGTTTGGCGTGGGCGGCGAAAGGATCAAAGTTTTTTCGGGAAATCGTCTTAGAACTTTGGTGATTTTTTGAAGAACTCTAAAGCTGATGTCTTCTTGATTTTTGTAAACTTGTTCTTATCTCCTACTCAATTTGCCACCTGTCTTCACGAATGAGGCAACAAGTAGTTTGGAGTTATAACTTTAAGAGTTTGTATCCAGGTAACAGACTAGTGGTTGAGAGGAATGAATAAATTACTAGGAAGGGTTTAATAAAAAGAAATGGTTTAGTGATGTATAATATTATAATAGGGAGAGATAAGAGTATAGGAAGATGATTATTACGATTCACTAAAGGTTCAGTGTTATTGCGACTGAAACGTCGAAATTCGAGTCTTAACAAATTTGGTGAGTAGACGTCACAATTCGAGATTTAAAAATTTGGGGCTATGCTGCAGTCTGTTACATGCAGAATTTTGAATTGCTCTTCGGGTAAAGGAGTTCTATGTCAGGTTTTGCGTGAGCTGGTAACAAACGCTCAACACAAATACATCATGTATGTAGAGAAAATAAAACAACACGTTAAGAAAAAGTTTCTTGAATTCTTCTGGAGAAAAGGTCGCTCATCCTTGCCACAGTAACTCTATGTGGAAAGTCTTATCCTTGGACAGTCAGCTGATCCACAGTAAGTTTTAACATCGTCCTCGTAACAATGATATTGCTAGAAAGTCAGACATAAGAGATGGACCGAGATGCTTTCCTACTGGATTTAAGACTTCGAAAAAGAGGTTGTCAAAAGGGAAGATGACCTAAAAAATTTTGGTGGACCTAAATGGTATGTCCTTGCATACAAAAGGAACCTATGGAAAGAAATGGGAGAGGGCTTTTGCACTGTAATCGGGCTTGATTGAGTCTTTCGTTTACTAATTTTTTAAATTTTATTTATTGAATGCACAGTATACCTTAATCAATATAATTTGATAATAATCTATACATTATAGAAACTGTTCACAAACTATGGAATTTTATTTTGTTTTCTCTTTTATACTAAAAAGGTGGATCAGACATCAAAACTGTATACCCCAATGATGAAGGTTTGAACGTGAAGAACTTCTCGTCGACGACATCAAAATGAACACAAGATTTAATATTAATATTTAAGTATAAAATAGAAGCAGATAAAAATTTAAGTATACATTTAGTTCCTCCAATCCTATCAAAACTAAATTACAGTCTTTGCGGACTTTCGAATTGTTAGTTTCAGGTTTGAAAAATTTATCTGATTTCATTTCTGAAAATGGAAGTTAGTGTTTTGTAACTACAAAATGAATAATTCCTTCATTTCAGGGGGCATACATTGCCGAAGACTGATTTGACAGAAAAACAACTACATCTAGAGATCTTTACTGGAAAAATAAAAGTCACGTGAATCAACCTCATCCACTTAAATAAAGTATTTGCATCAGATGTAAGGTAAGAGCAAGGAAGAGAGAAAAAGGTGAACCTAAAAATAATTTCACATCATTTAAATGAAAAAAGGAAGGAAGTTACGGACTAAAAAAATAAATAGGATCTATCAAGGGAAAGCACAGGAACAAGAGTGAGGCGACTTGAATAATAAAAAGAAACACTACAGTACGACACACCCGTCCTCTTTCTCCGCTCTAATCCCACGCCGATGTTATGAGACTTAAAGGTTCCAAGAATTTCCGCTTAAAGAAAAAATTTAAATCATGGAAATTTCGAAAGCGGTTTCGGGGAAAACCGAAAAGCTCGCAAACTCGCCACCTCAAGTGCCAGAAACTCAGCTCTCAACCGGCATGTTCATGCCTAAATTTAATGATTTCCCTAAGATTCAGCTTAAAATCAGCCGTAATAAATCTTGTTTGTATTCCTGCGGTTGTTTCAGAGTTTATCAGCGACCGAACGTGCCCCACCAGAACATACCAAGGGAATGAAAAGACAGGGTTGGCTTTCTATTAATTGAGCAACGATAACTTTGTTCCGAAAATTTAACCTTTTCACTTTGGTAAAACTCTGTGAAATGAAAATTCGGAAACGGCCAACACCAGATGACGTTGAACAAAAGCTTTTCACTTTTTTTCTCCTTTGTGTTATCTGAAACGGAAAAATCGGTACCCGTCCTTACCACCTCCATCCCCTTACCTTTCTCTATTGAAATGCCTAATTAACACCTCTTTGATAATTACTATACGTCTTTAAAAAGTTATAACAACCTGATTGACATTAAAATGTCACGTAGAATGTTTTCAAAATTGTTTAAATAAGAGGGATATCGAACAGTAAATTTCCGCTTAATACAGGGTGTACATTTTAATAAACCGAACACCATACAATGAAGTCCTTTTTAACACTTAAATAATAAAGAAGAATGAAAGGAATAAGATTTTCTTCTGCGTAACAATTTTCTCTTTTCATGAAAAAGTCATCTTCATTAACATTTCCCGTTTTTTTTTAGTGAGGATTTGTAATTAGAAAATCATTTTTGTAATAAAGTGGCCGCCGACATTCTATTTCAAGTCCTCCGACACCAGTTTAAATTTGTAGTGCAAAGATTACCTCACTACTTCCGATACCAGAAGGCCGAGATAATAAATGAATAACACGGTCGATCAAATTGGTATAAAATTTGTTCGCTCTTCCTATACTCTTCTAAACCGATAGGATTTCTCTAGGCTCTCTCAAACTTTACGGAAAACTCTCATAAATCTGGGTATCCAGACTTACATTAAAAACTCGCGAATTCACTAGTGAACTCCTGACTGCTGACTACGCGCTGAACTACTAGCCCAGTGACTGATCTGGTTTATATGTAACGAACTATCTGACTGAACTTTGACTCACAGCCCTGGACTCTTGACAGAACTGACTCTGGACTAACGACTGGCTGACTGATTTGAATTTGAGGAGGTATTTATACTGACTCAGAATTTTTAATTTTAAGTGCCCGTGGAATTTTTATAACTAATCAGCGGGTTTCCATTTCGGTATGTGCTTCAGTTTCTATGTTAGCGATTGTCCTTCGGGTTGGTATTTTCAAGCTGCTGTTGAATCTTCCTTCTGAAACCCCTAATTTAGGATTTGGATATTTGAAAACAGGGGTTATGATAGACCGAGTCATTACATTTAATAGAAATATTAAAACCCCAATAAATATGTGAAACTGATTCATAGTTAGTTTCTAAACTTTTCTAAAACCTTTTGAAAGTGATTTTTTGTCCTCATACACTAATTTTGTGTGGTTCGGTTGACTATTTCAGTTAAGTACAATCCTCTCCTGTGATAGAGAAAGAGAGTTAAGTGAGATCTTACTCTCCAACAACACGAACCGAACAAAAGAATCGACAGTCTACATATTTATCATCGAAATCAAATTTTCGAATTAAAAATAATTTGAATTTAAAACAAAAACCAACGGCAGCTACAGACTTTCCAAAAATTTGGAGACATATAATCAACGAAAGAAGGTAATAAATAACAAAACGAAACTACAGGGACTTCATTTGGCTCAGCGATATTACGACTAAGATTAATGGGAAAAAAGACGATGAACTTTTCATGAAAGTGTTTTCGTCTTAATTTTTTCAGAATAAGAAAAAATGACAATTTTTCCCTTTTCTTCTTCTCCAGTTTGTTTAAGAAATTTCAAGGGAAAAATGTTTGATTGCTCCAGCGAATGTAGTTTGCAAATCAATTCACCCGAGAGAACTCAAATAAATCGGGTCTAACATCTTTAATTCCATTTCCCCGTCACTGAAAATTGATATTGATTTAGCTGTGATAAAAAACATTTTGTTTTTCAAATTAGCCTCCTTTCTCTCCAAACCGTTTTATAAGGGAATTGAAAAAAATTTAAATTAGCCTTAAATATTGTTTGAAAAAGAAAATGAAGTGACGAGTTAATGACCTGAACCTAAGCTAAATATAGGATTTAGTAGTCGCAAGTCAATTTGTAAAAAAAGTAGAGAGTCTTTCATTCTTTTTTATTTTAACATAATTATCTTTATTTTTTTTTTAATATTAAAATATGAAGAGAAATTTTAACAAATTCTCTTCTTTTCAAACTTTATTTATAATTTATATGTTTTATATTTTGTTTGCTTTTTTTCTATATTAATTGGCTGTTAGACTGGAGCATTGTTTCAAAATTACGGTAGAATTGACTTTTAAGAGACAAAGTCAGCAAACTTTGCTTCTCATCATACACCTTTTTAATATAAAAGTTTATAGGAATATATTGTAGTGAGTAAAAATTAAAACACAAAGATTTGTTAAAGGTTCGGTTCGTTCCAGTGTCTCCCAAATCTTTCAATAGGATTGTGGGTACATTGGACAGTCAACTGTTAATTAAGTTAAGTGTTGTATTCTTCTGTTAAGTCTTATAATTATAGTCCAGTCATTTAAATCGTCTCACTACGTCTCCCACTGGAATTAGATTTGAACCATTTGTAAAACGAGAAAATCAATCGGAAGGTTAATAGGTTGAACCTAATAAATAGGTTGTTTAAGGTTAAGGAACCTTCTAATCAATCTTTTAGATTTACTCGAAAATTTCATCTATTTCACCCACATTTCGCGATCAATTGAAATAGCGGCATTAACACAACTTTAGAAACATGCACCTAAATTTAGTTGAATTAGAAAAATTGTTTCAAAAGACTCAAGTAAGCTGTCGAGGCGGTTATTCATAAGCTTCATGAACAATCAAACGAAAAGAAACTGGTTTAGAATCGGAGGTCGGAAATACAGTGCAACCTCTCACAACGAGTGCCTCTCATAGCGAGGAATTCGCATAACAAACAACGTAAATTGCGATAAAACTGTCTCTCACAACGAGCAATTTTTGGCAAAATGAGCAACATGTATATGGGGAATCCTCCGACAGTTTTTGTTCGGCCTGG
The DNA here is from genome assembly GCA_016920875.1 of Columbicola columbae. NCBI lineage: Eukaryota > Metazoa > Arthropoda > Insecta > Psocodea > Philopteridae > Columbicola > Columbicola columbae. The sequence continues at coordinate 11,550,901 of JADMLL010000001.1, read as the reverse complement.
AACGCATTATCCTAATTTTACATTAATTTATGTGGAAAAAATTGTTTCGCATAACGAGTAAAACTCCGGAATGAATTAAACTCGTTATGAGAGGTTCCACTCTATATCTACCAAATTACGAATCATACATAAAGCATTATAAGACGTGACATTGTGAGGAAGGAAATAGAAAACTTAAATTTCTAAGAAAAACGAAAACTGAAATGTGTAGAAAGAAGAGAAGACAGAACATACTCAAACGAACAGGACCAAACGAAGGAAGAAAGGATACATCTGGTTGTCTCAAATAATTCTAAAAGGCACGCCCTACAGAAAAATTCAATTCTCAAAAACAAACCGAATCAAAGAAAATTTCCCCATCTCTCCCAACAACAGTACATTACTGCAGGGATCGACAACCTGCTACCACTTGCAACCTTTTGTGCGGCAAAGCATAATATAATTATACTTATACATATTAATACATATATAATTAGAATTGTAATTTCTTTTTCTCCCTTTTAATGATTGCAAAATTTATGTTCTCTGACATTATTGTCATTATAGCATGTCAATAAAAATTTTCCCATATTCATTTTTCATTATATTTATACTTAAACTTTATACGATGTACATAAATTCCTATTTAAGTTACATTTGATTGTGTGGCCCGCGTAAAAAATTATATTTTGAAAATGGTCCGCCGTCCGAAAAAAAGGTTGCCGATCCCTGTATCACTGTGTCAAAGCTCACAGAAAGTCAAACTATTTGAAACAGAATTCGTGACTGATTCAAAACTAAATTTTTAGAAATTATTAAATGAAATTGAAAATAAATTGGACCGTCATGCTGTCTGTTTTACTGACGTTGAAGAGTTTGATAATACTCAGAAACTGTCGCGGTTCATTAAATTCATCATCACGTGATCTCTCATCACGTGTAGAAAAATGTTTTCAGAACTTTTCTCCTCTGTATCAGTTATCGTCTTATAAATTTTATTAAACGTTTATGTTTCAAATTATATCGAAGAAATAGATTTTTGGGTAGTATACAATGATTCCGGCCATCTTGTTATTAAATTTAAATTTTGGTTTGAATGAGTTTTAATCCCTGGGTATAACAGAATACGGGATAGGATTCGAGTTCATGACCATAGCTTCTATAGTCGGGCTACCGCTACACCAAAATCCTCTCACTTACCAAATTTAAATTTTAAAAAATGAATGAAATGAAAGACAGGGACAAATATACGTATTTTACAAATTTACAATTCATAAATAAGCAAACTGAATCCCAATGAAGAAAGAAAGCTGAATGGAAAGTGAGTAGACAGTGGGAGGGTAAAGAAAAGATTTTAATCTTGCTCTCGACCATCTTCTTCTTTTTTCTGTCGCAAAGCTTATGGTATTCCAAATCACTCTCGAGAGATTTGAAATTTCACTCCAAAACTGACTTTGCACTTTTTCCAAAACCTTTTTTTAGGAGATTTGACAAATCTCTGGATTGCATTTCTTTTCTCTAAACATACATTTTTTGTTGATGGGTCATTTGGTTAAAAAAAATGGTTTCGAATCCAATTTCCTTTTATGCAACATTTGGATATATCTTTAGAGACATCAGGGAACAGTTACGGAAATCATTTTTCTTTTTCTTGCTTTGAGTTGGGTAAAAGAAAATCTAAGCCTAGTCTTCTCTGATTCTCTACATAACAACACTCGCGACTTATTCAATTCATAAGGTAATGAAGGAGAAAGTGTAAATCATAAAACAATCTACCCAGTTGGAAGTATCTTGGTCAATGAACAATCTCGCCAGGTTCTTCGACACTTAACGAAGTAACACTCTCTGAATTGGTTAAAAAATTTTTTTAATTTCATTTCCGCCCTCCTCTCTCGTTCTTCTGCTTATTATAAGGTTTTTGAAAATGAATTTATGTCCTTAAACTTGAGTTGAATGAAAATCAACTTCTGCCTCTATCATTCCATTGACTTCTGTCGAAAACTAAACAAAATTGAAAGAAAATTTTTAAACATGGGAAATGCGTTTGGATTAACTAACAATTTTTTCAAAACTTATATTTGAACTGTTTTATTATTATTATTATTATTATCAATTAATTCATAAATTTTCTAATAAATAAATATTTGGTGCAAGAGCTTGTTAATATAACTAATGTGTTAGAGAGACTGAGATATTAGTCTGTATGTTTTAGGACAAGGATGGCGAACCTGTGGCACGTTTGAAAATTTTGATGAAACAAAATTATTTTTTTTAGAAGTAATTAAAAACTATTCATCTGCACTAAATTTATAATTTAGTATATAAATTTGTAGTACTGAATACCTATCTTAGTACGATAACTGCAACCGTCAAGGTATACATTTTAGTATTAAAATATTACATGGATTCTCTCGAAGTATATGAAGATTCGTATTAGATAAAATTGTTTACAGAAGAATTGATTTTATTTTGTATTTATTTATACTTAGTATAGTTTTCACCACGCTAAAATTTCGGATGAAATTATATTGTGGCACGTCACCCATTTAAAAAAGAATTTTTATGACTTTGTGGCACGGACATCAAAAAAGGTTCGCCATCCCTGTTTTAGGACATGATGATGAACATGCTTCTCTGAAGACGAGTTCGGACAATGTCGGAGAAACATTTACGTCTGAAAGCTCACAATAAACCTAAGGCGGCTCCAGATAAATAAAACGACGCAACACACCCTGGAGATATTAATGATCATTCGACGATGGGTGATTTTGCAAGATATGACTCTTCCTCCGATTTGAACGCTTCTGATTTTAGTGATGCTATACAAAGATATATACCAGGAGTCGGCAACACGTGGGTCACCGAGTGACCTATTTAATAATTTCAAGTGACCCACTTTGGTTCCGATAATAAAGTATAAGATATACAAACATTTTTTTTTTTTCCCCAAAAAATTTTTGTCGCAAAACGTACCAAATTTGAATCCAGTATAACATATAAAAATATCAGTTAAAGCCCCAACCCGCCTGACGTCCTGTCGCTGTTTTAATACGAACATATCTCTGACCCAAACGTCTCTTTAATACTCGCATTTTGGTTGATTTTGACCCGCGACCAAAAAAGGTTGCCGACCCCTGATACATACATTACTAAAACACACCAGAAACAATTGTTAAACTCATACAAAATTAGAAATTTGAACCTGAAACACTCAGCACAAAAATTTGACCTTTATAAAAACAGTATTTCTCGGCTATAAATATACAAGTCGTTTAAAATAATTTTACTGTCCACGCTTAGGTCAAAAAAGAGGTTCTGATGAAAAGGGAACCAAAATTACTCAAATTATAATCATTTTACATCAGCCAGTCCAAGTTCGCTTGCTGCACAAAAACCTGAACGCTTTTTATAAACAGCAAAATGAGGTCAAGCTGTGGGTTTTGAGTTGTATGACCGCAATGAGTCAGTTTGGCGTTACACCCACAGGCTTCACTTTAATGTTAAATTGCTTTCCCCTTTTGACTGACCCAAACATTTCTTGAATTTTAACCCTTTCTACACAGTCCTCAAAACTTAAATAATAAAAATATTTTATTTCCGTATGTGAATTAATCAAAATGTTCAGTATTTATATATTTATTTGTTGTGTAACCTTCTCGGGTATTGCAATGTTTAACCATATATACAGTGGAACCTCTCATGACGAGTTTAATTCGTTCCGGAGTTTTACTCGTAATGCGAAATAATTTTTTCCATATAAATCAATGTAAAATGGGTAATGCGGCCGACAGTAGCACAAAAAAAGTTATTTTTAGTATTTAGCAAAAGAAAAGGAGTAGCTAAGGGCTTAAGAATATGAAAATGAAAGAATTTTGGGTGGTAGTGAAAAAAATAAGACCGACAGAGAAAGATTTAACTTCGAATCTGCCCTGATTTCGAGTTCGGAGTTTTTCTCTACCTGTCGGGGGATTCTCCATGTAAATGCCAAAACTTACCCGTTATACGAAGCATTGCTCGTTATGAGAGACGTTTTTTCGCAATTTATGTTGCTCGTTATGCGAATTTCTCGCTATGAGAAGCACTCGTTATGAGAGGTTCCACTGTATTTTGGGAAAACATCCTCAATACAACTTTTTACAAAAACGAATTGAGTTTGCCTCCAAATTTAATTTCTCTTCTGGAGTTTCACTCGTTATGCGAAACAATTTTTTCCTTATAAATTAATGTAAAATAGTTTAATGCGTTCCAGGCCGAACAAAACCTGTTGGGGGATTCTCTATGTACATGATGCTCATTATGCCAAAAATTGCTCGTTGGGAGACATTTTTTTCGCAATTTATGTTGCCCGTTGTGCGAATTTCCCGCTATGAGAGGCTCCACTGTACATTTTTCAAGAGCAAAGGCTTTAATAAAACTTTATACACATATAAAGAAAGATATACATGATAACATAAGCACAACAGCTGAGTATAAAATCACCGAACCTGCTCCTTAAGAGACCGGAGGAACTTTGAAGCACATTTCTGAACAAATAACAGCCTGACCAACCACATCATGTAAGTATAATAAAACAGGATATAAAAATAAATAAGAAACCAAATTAATATAAATAGTACAAATATTTTCAGTATAAATTATTAAGAAGTCACGAAAAGGAAAAAAAGATTCAAAACGAAAAATATGAGAATCGAGAAAAGGTGAATGCAGTACATCCACCATTTCCATCTCCTGTTCGAATGCACTTTGGAGTAAAGTAAACACTTTTACTCTCCTTCCTCATTCAAAATCAAGAGGCAAATAAAACTCAAAAGGAAAATAAAAATAGAAAAAAAAGGGAAGACAAAAAAGAAATTTGAAATATCACATCTTCTGAAACGAAGACGAATGCAGATTACGAAATTTTTTTTTCTCTTTCCAGAAGGAAACTTCAAAGGGTGACTGACAGCCTTTTCTGACTTTGGGGTTCTTATCCGTGAAAAACTTATTTCCTTCGAATCTTAGAGTGTTTATTCGTTCTATTGATTTATTACAAATCCTACTTTTATTTTTCTTACTTTCACTACTTTCCATTCTCTCTTCCTTTCTTTTTAAATAAAGAAATTACATAGATGTCTTTTGTTCAATGTATACTGTATATATGTGTATATTTTTATTTGTTTTGAAAGAGAACATTTTTTTTTCTTTAGTAACAAGTTTCTTACAGGTTTTGTGTTCTTTTCTTTTCTCAATAGAGCCTTTTCTTCAACTCTTGTGTGTCTCTTTTTTGTGAGAGAGAGAGGGGTTCGTCAGAGTTTGGGTCGTCATGTTTTCTTCATTTCTTAAAAAGCATTTTCTTTCATTGACATTTACAGGTGTGGAAATTACAAAAAAGCTTTCATTTTGTAAAATAAACAAAAAATAATTTCATAATGCAGGGTTGATTTTCCAGATGTTTTATGTTGTACAGTTTGTCAAAATTTTTTTAAACCCCAGTGTAACGTGATCGATGATTTATGAAGCCAGAAAGCTCTAAAGGTTCAGATGTTACAGAATACTAGCGGCTATTTCAAGGTGTTTGGACTCCCAAACGAAGAAAACGCTGACGCTTCAGTGTTGATTCTCTCTGTGGTGGTCGCTGATGTGTATGAAGAAGTCTGTCAATGGACAACTCTCTGATGCTTTAAAATCACCCTATGGTGATGATGTGTGGTAAGGTTATAGTAAACGAAACCACTGATTCCTAATTTTGAATAGCTTGATGAATGATTTTGGGCAGTATTTATGCCCCAAAAAGGGTTTGACAAACCGTTATGCTTTTGAATGACCCATCCGGGCGGCCCATTGTTCAATGGAACATTTCCTTACCATACCTGAGCCTGTCCCGATGGGTCATTTTACAATTCCTATAATATTTACAGGTATATGAAGTGATTCTTCGGGCTGCCTTTTGTGTTGAGTCTCTTGGCCTTGAGCCGAATGAATCACTTTACAATGAATTGATGGCCGCTAGTCTGAACCCAAGGATTGATCACAGCATTACAACCTATAACAGAGAAAGCTCAGAACAAAACCTACAAACACGTTTCCATGCTATTAGCACGCAAGATACTCTCCTAACCTGGCGTTCGGACTATTAATAAATTCCAGAACAGCTTTTTGTAATTGGGTCTTTAATTGCTTCATATACCCAACAGAGCAGAACATAGTTACTTCCGGTTTTGTTGTCGTAAGTGTTTCTACTATTACTAATTTGAAAAATTATTTGGTGGAAGTTATTTGTAGATGAAGGCTTTCTCCATTTCAGGTTTCAAGCACAGTCGTAAAACTGGTTTTCTACAAATTTTCCTTCCCCCTCCCAAGAGAACAAAAAATAAATTTGTTTCATTTGATTGAAAAACAAATGGTGTCCGTGGCGACAAATTTTCAAAACCATCGAAAAACTCTGTATGTCAGTATTCCAATTAAAAAGTTCGCTTTATCGTCGTGAACACATTCGACCAAATTGTGATTTTTTAAAAAGGGTTGGCTCTCCTGCTTGCCTCCGATTTCTACTTTTTTACTTTCCAAAAATTTTATTTGTTTGACTTTTTTTGTTTCAATAAAAAGCCTCGTTTTAAAATTTTTCGCATGTTGAACACGCCTAGTGGATTGTCTGATTCCAGCATTTTAATTAAGTTAGAATTTTTATCGAAATCGGTCCTTTCCATTTTTGCTTGCGGTTTTCGACTGGAAAAAATTTGCAGAAATATTGGAAGTCTAACTCAAGACTATGGAATTTTAGCATGACAGTGCAACAGGACTAGATTTATTATCTAATTCGTTGGTTCGCAAGCTTTTTTCAAATTGCTGCGAGATTTTCCCACAGTCTCTTATCGTTTACACGGATGTACTTTGCCTGTTTTTAGATTTATGCGGCATCATTGAAAAATAGCGTCGAGACAAGAAGTTGTTGATTTAAGGCCTTGGTACTCAAACTGCGGTCCATCAAGCTCTGCTGAGTGGAATTCGATTGAGTGAAAATTTGTGAAAGGTCGATTGCTCACTGTTAAGTCTGAATTCTGGGACATAGTGATTGACCAGTAAGAAAATATTCGGGCCTGTGCCCAGAAACTGCTAACATTGTTTGCCTCAACATGTTCTTATGAGGCAATATACAAAAATTACATATAGAAACAGACTGACAGATGTACATACAGATGATGCCCTGAAGGTGGACTGTATGCGTCGAAAGCTGGACTTGCAAAATCTTTTGGTAAGTCGTGTGGCCCAGTCGCAATGGTCACAATGGAAATTTGGCCCGGAAAGAAAAAGCTTGAGTACCAAGGATTTAAGGGGTTTCATCTAGGGAACAGACCAGTATATTATTCCAGGATCAAATAAAAGAATAAGCTGGTCAGGAAGAGACAAAAGAGCAAAGGACAGGAGCAGGAGAGAAATAGGAAACAGAAGTACGGGTTAGTAAACAAAGCGATGAAAAGTAGAAAGAACAGAAGAGAATGAAATTCAACAGTGGAAATAGAAATACGTTCACTAGTTTAACTAAAATCAGTTTAGTTTAGTTTAGTTTTAGTTTTAGTCCCGTTTTTCAGCATTGAATATAACAGGATAACCGGGAGGAGGATTTGATCTCACAACCATAACTCTATAGTCGAGCACTTTAACCCTAACACCAGGCCTCCCGCATTAGTTTAACTAAAACCCTGCAACTCCCAAAACAATTCTAGAATACCGCATTAAAAAGTTCTCAGAGATTCCTATTGAAATGTTAAATGAAATGTCATCAAAAAAATTGTATAAGACAGAAGGGAGTCTATCTCTAAATACATGAGAAAAGGAGACGCACAAAACAAGACCCAACTCCATTTTCTTCTTCTTTCTCCTACCAACACAGTCATTTACGTTTGATCATCGAATTTAATTCAGCAATACAAACACACAGTAACGTATCTTAAAGCGGATGTGTAAAAATTATTTTCGATGGAGTTCTGAAAGTTGATCGTATCGACTGATTTTCTGTTTCATCATGGATTTCATGACACTTTCCAATGAAATTAAAACCTTTATTAAAAATTAACTCTCATTGATCTTTTTTTATTGAGTTTATAAGTTTAATTAACGTAGGCGGTGACTCATCTCTCGAAATTTCCATGTTTACAACACACGAGGGACCGTTTCACAAGCCGACGATATTTGTACAAATTAAATTGTAAAAAGTGAACAATGAGAGGAGAGAACTCAGTTCGAGACGACGTGTTATAATAAAGTGAGAAAGTCCGCTCTTTAATCAGAGCTTTTTTGTTCTCTTCCTTCCAGGAAATGAAATTTTATGCTTCCAGAAACAGGCAAGCTATTTAATTCGAAAAATCTTAGAATTGAAAAAGTTAATAAGTTTCGTAAGCATGAAACGTTACAACACGAAAAGTTAAAAATAAATTAAAATATAAAAGCTTCATTTTGAAAAATAAAAAAATTTGAATCGGTGAAAACTCGCCGGGTAACAAATAAAATTTATTTAATTTTTATTATTTTCAATTTAACCGATGGCTGGAAAATTAAAGCGAAAGAATAAATAATTTTCTACCCCCCCCCTAATCTCTGTCACTTAATTTTAATAATTTCGTGTACCATGGAGGCTCAGTCTGTTTAAAGAAAAAGAACCTAATTTGATGGAAACTTATTAACAGGTTTTATTTTTCAGAGTTGAAAGAAAGCTTTTACCGGTTTAAGCTTCCATAATTTTTTTTCTATAGATTCCATCTTTTATCATCAAAATCATTAATTACATTTAATTAAATTATGAAAGATAGAGTTTTTAATTACATAAATAATGTCTCTCTGTTATAAGGTTTGGTGAACTTCGACTGAAAAGAAAATGCCATTTGGGGAATACGAGGACTAACATCAGTGAATTGTTTTATGGTACTAATACATGGCTGATGTTACAGATTACTATGGGAGAGCGAAAAGCGGCAAAGAAGGAGGAGAGGACGGCTGTAAAGACTGTCTGGTTATATACGACTGACGACAGTCTATTACAAAACCTCTGACACCTTGTAATAGATGGAACACTTCAGGAATGTTTATAATAACACACAAACCGTCAAGTTGGTAATGATTCTATTTGATATCCTTCTTATTGTCTAGCACTGATCGGATTTTAACAGGGATTCATAAACTCTCGATTTAATATGAATATCTAGAGCCTTGGTACTCAAACTGCGGCCCATCAAGCTCTACTGAGTGGCCCAGTGGCCCAGTGACCCAGTGGAAACCGATTCAGTGAAAATTTGTGAAAGGTCGATTGCTCATTGTTAAGTCTGAACTGCTAACATTTTTTGCGTCAACATGTCTTTATGAGGCAATATACCAAAATTACGTACAGAAACAGCCTGACAGATGTACATACAGATGATGCCCTGAGGGTAGACTGTATGTGTCGAAAGCTGGACTTGTAATCTTTTTTTGCTAAGTCGTATGGCCCAATCGCAACGGTCACAATAGAAATTTGGCTGGAAAGGAAAAAGCTTGAGTACCAAGAATCTAGACTCACAATAAACTTGAGGATTTATACTAGAATAGGATATACTTAGACTATATGATAAAGTGAGTGCTCTAAACTATACTAATAACGAAACAGTGGATACTACTACTGACTGAGGAGACTCACTCTGTTTAACTGACTTTCTGGATACCACCTATTCGCTTATATTCAGGGGAGGTATTTATACTAAACTACCCCCGTATTGACCTCCAATGTGGTAGATTCTGCCGGTACAACCGCTGAAGTTGACGAAACTTCGGTTATCCGTTAAAACATGACGCGGTGTAACAACCCACTGTATAATATATAGTTTAAAATTTGAAAACTGTCGCGGAAATTTAACTTCCTTCATAAGAACATTACCTCCTACCAAATTTCTCCATTTTTGGAGGCTTCAAAATACGGTTAAGTTTTTGGCCCGACATGGTAGCACATGCTTCGCTTCCTATTAGTAAGACACTTAATCTAATTTTAATTGTTTGAATAGAGGAGAACACAAAATCTCTTTTATACAGCATGTTGTACAATTCTTCATCGATAGCAAAACCCCAAATTTGAGTTTTTGGGGGGACATCAAAAATGTCAATTTTTTCAATCTTCGACCATAATTTGTACTAATTAGTAATTTCTAAAACGTAAACAGAGAATTTAAGAACCTATGAAAATATGGTCTGTTGGGGGGAGGAGGAAAAGGGTTAAAGACACGATACATACAGCACAAGATGTGATAGTGATCGTTGTGAGTTATAGACCCACACTGACAGGACTAAAAAGGTTTTGTCGCGGTCATGAGTAATTGGCTTGAAGATGGCAATCCAATTTTATTAACAAGACAAAAAGTAAAAGTTCATTTTAGGACTTGTTTCAACCATTAGGCGAGATGAAAAATTAATTCCGTTCATGAGAATTTGGCAAAAGACGCAAGTTTGCATATTTAACTTTAAATACAACAAACGGTTCAATTTGATTAAAGGCGATTCCGTAGAAAATACTTTCCCGTTTTGAAAATTCTGAATGAGTCAACATCAAAAGAGAAGAGGATTTTCTAATCCTACCCTTGAAATCTCATTAATGACTGCCATATTAGAATTCATTCTCAGTTAGATTCCTTCTCTTCAGGAAAGACCACATTTGAAAGCTCGAGGAAATTAATTTTCCGTCTTCTTCTTACTTTTTTTGAAGGGCCCACTCGCGCATTCTGTTCTCTGTTTCTGTATTGAAGATATTTTACGTGAACTAAACTAAACTAAACAAGTTAGGAACTGGTTTATACACCGCCTCATGTTAGGAAATTTGGTAGCTGGATTAAACACTGAACTGAAGCTACCTGGTAAGCTTCAGTTCAGTGTCTACCCTGACGATCTCCACAGCTGCCGAAGTGGACGAAACGTTGGTTTCTAGTTACAACATGACGCTGTCTGGAAACCCAGTTCTCAGCATGTTTAGCTTTCACTTGTTTTATTCCTCACCCAATTTGAACTTTCGAAATTGTCGAAAAGAATTTTTATAATTATTTAATATTAAAAACAGTATTGACGTAGAGCTGGAGATGACTCAAACGCGACGACTCATTAAAAATTCCATAACACAAAGAAGGAAAAAAAAAAGAAGAAGAAAGAAAATGTTTTCGTTAATATTGCAAACTATTGGAAAAGCCCATCTGCAGCATTTTCTAAACTTTTTGGTTCCGGTGTCTGTATTAGTCTCAAGAAAATTTTTAATTAATCGAACTTGGTTTCCTGTCTTCAATTTCCCAATAAAATTATCTTTTTTTTTTCTTTCTTAACCCTCCCAAACAATTTTAATAAGAAAAATGAGAAAATAAGAGAAAATCTAGAAAGAAAAGTAATTTGAAAATGAGGAGAAACAAGGGAAATTCTTTTTCCCTTCACTTTTATAACTTTATAATTTTTTCAACTTTTATTTTTTGTTTATTAGAAAATTTATAAACAATTTCTTGCTTAATGTGAAGAAAAAGCAGAAGACAGTCTTTCAAAATTAATTTTTTTTAAAAGAAAGGACATGGGTTTGGGGTTCTAAGGTTGTTAGTTCATATTATTCTTTAATTACTTTTCAACTTGGAGAATAATTTTTTTTCAATTGGTCCTTAAGGAAGCTGTAAAAAATTTGAATTGAATCGAGCAAGTTGATCGTGATGGTTGAAGTGACACGAAGGACCGTTTGTAAGTTGACTGAGTTGACTCGAAATAAGATAAAGAAGTTTGTTCGATATTAACAAAAGATTCCATATATACTGAATTATTGATACAGTGGTACCTTGAGGTACGAATGTCCTAACATACGAATTTGGGATGTGCAATAATTGCATAGGTGATCCCTAAATGGCAAAACTTTCGCTCAGCTTTCCTCCCACCGCTTTGAGATACGATTTTTTGACGATGATCACAGAACGAATTAAATTCGTATCTCAAGGTACCACTGTATTAATCATACTTTGAATCGATAGATCCGATATAGGGATTTGGATAGATACTATGATGATAAAACGATTACGATCAGGTACTTTGATCACCACGATAAACTTCTACCGTGAAAACACAATTACGAATAATTAGTCCAAAATCAGAAGAACAAAAACTAACCCAAAAGAGAACGATTGATACAAAAAGTATACATTTATACAGGATTTTGCAGGCAACCGGTTCTCTGCTCTAACGGATTCTCCGCATTGAACCCGAGCCGATCGCACTGAAATTGTAACAGAAACGCTTGTCTCATCCATATCGTCAGCTTTTAGGTTGTGTAATGACTCGGCCTTTCAAGTCATTATATTTCTAATATTTAAACTTTCGTGGTTGTTTTCTATAATTTATTTACATATATAAAACTTTTGGGTTTATCTAAACACTGTCACTGTTGCAGCAAAAACGCACAGCACTCAAAACAATAAAAAACGCGCGGAGGACTACCCGTCTCAACTGAGAAAACGTTTCGCTAACTTTAAGCTGTTGGCATCATCAGGGTTTGAGCAAGACTGAATCGAAAAACTTCAGGTTGAGGAGACAAGGAAAGGTAGCGTTGAATGGACAGGGTGAGTGAATTGGTCAAAAGTGAAATAGGACGAGGTCAAAGGGTTTTCGGTAGGAAGGTGAAAGCAGGTAGAGAAAGGGCTCAACTGGGAATCAGCGCTGATTCATTGTCCTGAATCCAAAAACTAGAAATATAATAGTTTATATACACGTATATAACTTATATTTCTAGTTTTGTGATGCCCAGAACCTCTCATTCCAAATTTGGAGTCTTAAAAGAGGATCCAGACAAGGTTCACTAATCCCAAGGAACAATCATCAAAAGGACAGAAATAGGATGCCATTAAACAAGCGTGGATTGTGCCCTCACTATGTCAACAGCCGTTGAAGTTGACGAAGCGGATACCACTGTATAATGTATGTAGTTTTAAAGTTAATCTTCTTCCTTAACCTATAAAGTGGAATAAATTTTTAACCAAACCACCCACATCCAGACTCATGTAAAAATATTGGAAAGCTCAGAGATTGTGATAAGTGTAAGTGTGAGACTAATACACACAAAACGTTAAAATGGTGCACTAGAATTCGAAAACTTTTCCTTTTTTTTAAGCCCAAGAAGTTATACTCGAACTTCTACAAAAAAATGACCAATAACACCTTTAGCAAAATTCTGACGTGAGATTTTGAATAACTTAAAAGAACCTCATCTTCTTCAAAACCTTGAGGTGAAAAATTTAAATAAAGAAAATCTGTAAAAGTTTTTAAAACCAAAAAAGTTTGCCTCTCGGAGAGATTTTCCAGAAGGATTATTATGTAAGGACGGAAGCGCTTTCATGGATTTAGGTTTACAAAAAATCGTTGAGTTTAAAGGGGAAAACGTTCATCGCTTAAACTAATGCAAAAAAAAAGAAATTTTCGGCTACAAAACGGTTTGGATTTCAATAATTAACCCCTCTTCGGTCAAAATGTGTGTCAGCAATTTTGTTAGTAGTTCTTCTTTCGAGAGAAAGCTAACCTAAAAATAAAAATCGAAACACGAAAAGTTGGACAAGGGAAAGTGGATGGGTTGGCAGCGTTTTGCTCGTTGAGCAAGTAACTCAATTGTTGAGAATCTCATTGTGATTTGAAAGCTTTTACGATCCGATTTCGATGAAGGTTCCATTTTCTCTTTAATTTTTTACTTTATCATTGTGTCAAAGTTTATAAAATCACTCTAAAAAGAAATTTCATTCTTTTTTTTTATCTACTTCTCCAAGTATCTGTCAGGATTTCATATAAATCATGGTTACGTTTCGCCCACTTGTCATCACGACCAAACAGATGTTATTCTGCGATAATGGCGTCTATGAGTCACAATAGCGAAAATCGAGCCACCACATGTTACAGAAATATGCGTCACATTCGCCGTACTATGTGTGTCAAGATCTGTTTTTATGTCATGTCCACGCCAACACAACACCATCTGTGCCACTCATGTTACTATATCAAAGCTAAAGCTGTAGTATCTACTCTGGTAGAGCCTCTGGCTATTAGACGTGGGGGTATATACCTGGTTCGGTCTGTCTGGGATAGTACAGAGAGGCGATAGGCGTGGTTGTTTTTGGTTGTTTTCAGAATAGTTTATATCGTTGTCGTAACTGTATCAAAACACGTGTACAGGGTGGTAAGAAACTTTATTTTCATTCAGAGGAAAATTATAAACATAGACCGAAGTGAAAGTTAGTCGGATTAAAATGGAATCAAAGATATAAACCAAGTCGAAAAGAATAATTCGGAGAAGGAAAGTTGTTAAGCCGGAACCATTATTCGAAGCTCGAGTCTCTCCAAAAGAATCTTAATTCACTTTTTAATGGATATCACATTTAAATTATTATGAACCTAAAATACGTCAAGAACCACGTTAACTTGCTTCGGCATGCAAATAAAATATATTTTACTTAATTAGCATTAATTTAACTTAGTCGATAAAATCCGGCGACTTCTTTTAAAAAGTTTTCCCCTTAAAACTATAAAAATTCAACAATTTTTTAATAGCCTACATTATCTAAACTTATTTACTTTGTTTAACTTTAAAATATATTTTTACTCTTGTATACTTCCTGACGACAGTCTACTCCAAATCTTCTCACATCAGATTTTGTAGGTACTGCATGGACACCTTAATTCTTCTGACAACTGATTTTGCAATGGAATACGCAGAAAGGCTACTTTCAAATCGTTGTAGTGTTTATTTGGGTGTTCTTATACTATTTTATACTAGGTATTAACCTTGTGAATTATTTGAGTTGATATATAGACTCACACCCAAATACGTGGATTTGCACTACGACTCATGGAACTCTGGATACTCGATTGGTTTTACTAAGGCAATGCTAATAACTGACGACTTGGATTCGGGGAGGTATTTATACTGACTCGGGTGAAAACTACCCACCTGATTGACTTCCGATGTGGCAGTGCCACATCGGAAGTCAATCAGTTGGGTAGTTTTCACCCGAGTCAGTATAAATACCTCCCCGAATCCAAGTCGTTAGTAGTAGTCTGTTAGTGATACCGAACAACGGATTTCATTGGTGACAATTCCTTCCAGTGAACCTTGTCTGGATCCTCTTCTAAATCTCCAAACTTGGAAACCTTCAGGACATAGTTCTGGACATCACAAAATTAGAATCGCAGGACATTGAGGCCCGGGTCATCACAATTTAAACCTCACCGTTGTGGAGTGAAACACCCACGACTATAGTATATAGAAATGGAATGGAAGGAGCTTTTCCAACGTGATCGTCTTTTTAAAAATATACTTATACGATGTTTCGGAACCATAAATCAAATTTCACATTCAAGATCTACGTTCGGGAAAACAGGTCGTTTCCTCGAAAATGTATTTTTCAAAAATCCTTTACGTAAACCTGTTTCCTCTCGAAACAAACTCAACGCCTGATGCTATAAAATCATCGGCTCTCTCTTTTTTTTCGGCAGAGATAAAAAATGGGGTTGTAATAGCGTAGAAAAATTTGAAGTTTTTGAGAATCACAAAAGGCTTCCGTGCATTTACAAGTTGCACCATTAATCAAACGTACCCACACTCTCTTCTTCACCTCTTTCCTCTTTCAGCTCTTCCTATTCCCTTACAACTCCTTTTGTACTTCACCTTCTATATTTCACGATACAACACAATGCTTTAATAATTGTTTGTTTTTTTATTTATAGCAAAAAGAAAGAAAAAAAACTTGAAACGGCGAATTCTTTGTCAATTTTTATTTTTATCTCTTCCAGGTGGAATATTCGAAAAGTTTTTATTTTATACTCAAACTTTTTCCGAATTGTATTTTAGTATTTTTACGTAAACATCAAAAATATATATAAAAAAATTTTTGGGGAAACAGAGAATAGAAATGAAGTTTTGGGGTTTTAGAGAATTAATTAAGCAAAAAAATCGCAAAGTTTAGAGCCACAAAACGTCAAAGCGTCGTTTGAAAATGGAGAGGAAAAAGAAAATTCTTTTCCAAGGATTAAATGTGTCGAATATGTCAAGGGAAGCCTCCAATAAAAAGTTTGTAGTAATTCAATTTTAGAAATTAAAATGGATCACCCTCAAGTCTCTTTATAGATTTTTGAAATGTTTTAGTCTCGTATAGCACCAGACTATGTGCAGTGAGATTTTCTTAGTCTGAAGAACAGTCTGACACCTTGGATATCGAATGCGTGGGTGATAAGTCGTTTTCAACCCGCGTGATACGTAGGCGACAAGTATAAGGAGCTCATATGACAGACACTCTGAACACGTGTTCGAAATCAGTGCCATGCTTGTTCGATATCAGCGATTTGAAGAAATTGGAGTAGGAATTTGGCTTGTAATAAACCCAGAAAATTGTAAATATTGGAACCTCTCATAACGAGTTTAATTCATTCCGGAGTTTTACTCGTAATGCGAAACAATTTTTTCTATAAAAGACAATGTGAAATAGAATAATGCGTTTCAGGCCGAAAAAGGGCACTAGAAAAAGTTATTTTTAGTATTTAGCAAAAGATAAGGAGTAGCTAAGAAGCTTAAGAGTGTGAAAATGAAAGAATTTTGAGTGGTAGTGAAGAAAATAAGACAGATACAGAAAGATTTAACTTTGAATCTGCCCCCATTTGGAGTTTGGAGTTTTTTCCCTACCTGTCGGGGGATTCCCCAAGTAAATGTCACCAAAAATTGATCGTTATGAGGCATTTTTCGCAATTTATATTGCTCGTTATGCGAATTTCTCGCTATGAAAGGCACTCGTTATGAGGTTCCACTGTATTTACATAGAATAAAAAGCGACTAAGAAAGCCTAAGGACTATTTTAAGTATTTATTAAAGTGTATATAAACTTTAAAGTTATTCTATTGGTAAAAATTAAAGTTATAACTGTTTGTAGGAAGTCAGCAAATTGTCCATCAAATACTTCTCCAGGTTGACTGTTAATCTCCCCGCTAACAGCCTCCTCGGTGAACGTTGAAGACAACTAAGACGATACAAATAACTCGACTGTACGATACGCTTCCCTCAGCCATCTCTAAACTCATCTACTCAAAATCATTTCTCTTTTCTTTCCCATTCCCTTCTTCTCCTACTAACCTCCTTTCTAGTCTCCTACTTATCTTTTTCTCTTCCTTCTCTCCTAGGGGATAACAATGTTGGTCTGTAATCAGTTATAAACTCCTCGAATACGACCAAAAAACTAATTCGCGTCTCAATTTGGAGACAGAGTACAGTTAACAAAAAATGTTTGTGAAATAGGAACTGCTGATTTATGTCAGATCCATTCTCATTGGGTCAAAGAGCAGCGGTTTTCCAACCACTGATTCCTACAGATAATCAAGAGTAAACATTCCTAATTAAGTTTTGACTTACAAAGAACACTATCTCTCTTAGTCAAGTTGAATATCTCATTTTCGGGCTTAAACCACCAGGGTGAGCTTTGCTACTTTAACAACTACCAAATGTTTTTTTTTTCTCCTCCAGAAAGGAAGAAAAGACAAAAGAAGACAAAGAACACTTTAGCGAATAGAATATCAAAGAAAATAAAAGGGAAAAAAAGGAACAATGGAATACACAATTTGAGGTTACTTTACATTACAGCGACCGGAGCTTTTACATTTTTGACTTTATGCTCTTCTCTTTCCTTTTGATAATAACTTGATAATCTTTTACTGGAGTCCGGATGAAAGGATTTCTCCAGTTATTCATAAATGTTTTGTTTGAACATATATTTCCGTTTTGAAAGTTTCAATTCAGGCGTTTTTTACTCTCCGCTTCCGTTTAAATCACTCAAAAGTGGTATCCATTATCCTAATGAAAACTTGTAAAATGAAGTTGAGTAAATAAAAAGAACCTGGAGCTC
The DNA here is from genome assembly GCA_016920875.1 of Columbicola columbae. Taxonomy (NCBI): domain Eukaryota; kingdom Metazoa; phylum Arthropoda; class Insecta; order Psocodea; family Philopteridae; genus Columbicola; species Columbicola columbae. Next base: position 11,533,040 of record JADMLL010000001.1, on the reverse strand, counting down.
AAAATAATGGCAGAGTTAAAGGAAAAAAAAAGGAACGGAAGAGAAGAAAGAGGAGAGAGAGAGAGAGAGAGAGAAAAGGGAAAGGAAACTTGCAGACGCAGATTTTTTTTCCCTCATTAAAAGAAGTAGAGAACCGCAAAAAATTATTTCTATACACACTCAGAAAAAGTTTAAGCTTCGCTAAAATTGTTTCATTAAAAGTTTTTTTTGCAAGGACTAAAATAATAAAAAGAAAAATTTAAATAAATAAAATGGTTATTTGGCTTTGATATAGAATTTTTTTTAATTGCATGAAAACTCTGAAAGTTTCTCTTTTTTCTTTATAAGAAGATTATCAGACTACTTAAGGCTTCAATGAATCTATTTATGGAAAGTTTCAAGACTAAGATTCTTCCTTCTTTTTCTTCCCTTAAGTAAAACTGAGAAGAAAACTTAAAAATTGTTAAAATTCAACTCTTGTTGGCTTAATAAACACAAAGATGATTTCTTTCTTTTAAGTCTTGTTTTTATACCGCTCAAGTTTTGTATTTATATTAATATTCCCGTGGTTTTGTTATTTCTTTTTTGGTTGTATGGTCACATTCATAAATGTGCAATTGTTGTGAACCTGAAGGCTGTAAAATACTTAATCACAAGAAATAGAATATGTTATTGTCTTATGCCATAAAATTGAAGACGCCAACACAATCTACGACATGGACAGAGGTTTCAGTTTGTCACAGTGGAAATATGAGTATAAGTGGTGGTGGTTTTAATCCCGTTTTTCACCTTTTTTGGGGGTATAACAGGATGCGGGAGGAGGATTCGAACTCACGATCATTTCGTCTAAGTCAGGAACTTTAACCACTACACTACTCCTCCCACTGGAAATATGAATATAAAAAACCGTAACTATCTCGATCTGGGTTATTTTAACTCAGGCAGATCACGAAAATACCTTTCTGATTAAACAATTAAAAATAGTTAAACTATGTTTAATTAAATAATTAAACATAAAAGATTACAAATATGGGAAACAGAACCAAATGTATGGGAATTGTTTCTAATAAATATCTATAAATAAGGAATTGTTGAATAAAAGATAAGTTGGCAATCGCCAATGGTCTATGGTCAAATTAGTTGGCTTAAGGGTTTGACCAATCGAAATAAGGTAGTTTTTGCATGTCCGTCGTTCGTGTGTTTATGTCGTCGTTCTTTACATGGTCTTTGTAGTCAATATAGTTATTTTGTTAATTTTATCCGTCTTATTTACATCCTGCCTGATCTAATATCCCCTACCTAGGCTTTCATATTATTAGGATGTGGGGAAATTAAAAACTATATCTTCACTAGAAATACGTTTATTGACAAATACTTATTGTTTACATGAACGCGTTTAACTCAAAAACCAAATAACTGAATACCCGGCGATTTGTGACCTGATTTATATATCTTCACCTAAGCTAAGAATAGTCTCGAAGTTTTCAGAAACACGTACCCGAACTTTCTCGAATTGTACAGGAACTTCTTTTCCATTAAGCTTCCTCGTGAGAGAGTTCTCACAGTTTCTGAGTGCTTCGAAACCATTCTAAGCTTTTCCTTTTGTCCTGCCACTGCTTGCGCCGCATTTCTTTTTGTTTTATTTTATTTTATGCCGAATATTTTCGTTTAGCGGCTTAGGTCGCCACAGGACATATTACTATTTTCAACATCAGTAGATCATGTGTAATGTAGAGTTTCAGATGATGCCTTTGAGTTTTGGTGGTGATATTTATTTTATTTATATTATACCTAAAACAACTAACAACTATCATAAACTTTTTTTCTTCATAAAACCATCTCTACAAACTTCTTTCTTCAAATATAAACTCCTGACTCCAAATTCTAACTCCAGTAAATTCAAACAATAGACGTGGGATGGCGAACCTATGGCACGCGTGCCACAAGTGGGACGTTTGAAAATTTCGATGTCAGGCACAAAAACAAAATTATTATTTTTTAATAAGTTATCTTTTTAATAGAAATTAATTAAAAATTATTAATATTCACTTAATTTATAATTTATAATATAAATTTCTAGAACTGAATACCTATCTTAGTACGTTAACTACAACCGTCAAATTATACATTTTATTAATAAAATATTGCAAGGATTCTCTCGAAGTAGATAAAGATGCGAATTAGATAAAATTGTTTAAAGAAGAATTGCTTTTATTTGTTTATTTAATTATACTTGCGGATAGTTTTTACCACACTAACATTTCGAAATGAAATTTTATAGTGGCACGTCACCTATTTAAAAGAAAAATTTTTATGACCTTGTGGCACGGACAACAGATAAGTTTCGCCATCCCTGCAATAGACTATCTAGCTATAGAGTCAAGCTGACTCAATCACACCTCATTCCAAAATGACCACACACATCAATATTATAATCCACAATCAGGACATATAGCTTAAACCTAATCAAGGGTTAGAGAAAGGTTATATTATAAACAAATTTGTTTTTATAGATAAGATAGAATTTTGATTCATGAAACAATTAGTTTTAAAATTACATACTGTCAGGTGTTGTCTTACGTGAATGATGATGTGCCCAACAAATTTTAAACTCACATTAAAAAAATTGATCTGTTGAAACCTAACCCACGTGGGAGTGTGCTTGGCAATGTAACAATAGCCAGTTTTATAATCATACTTATACTAAATGGTAAATCAAACCGCGTAAAACTAAACCCCATATATACATATTTTTTAAGGTAATAAATATTAAAGAAGGAATTTTAAAATGATTTTCATTCAATTAGTCAGTATAATTGGTTCAATTTATGTCTGTTTATGTTATTTATGTCACTTCGAATTGAATAGAAAACTTTTTTGACGTCATTCTTTTACCAGAGTTAATAAATTAATTCGGGCTAATTCAACGTCAAATTTTTATATTTTAAATAAATCAGTTTTTAAGATTTTCTTTCGAAACATTTTTTAAAAGACTTCATTTTCGCTGAAAAGTGTTTTCCATACCTATATCACTTTTGATGAAGAGAAATCAACAACCGGAAATCGCTAACTTTGCTAAAATGAGAAAGTTCTTGTTTTGGCAAAACTCCAAAGAAAGAGATGTTAAGTCACGACTATTTTTCTTGTAACTGATTGGCAACGACAACAGATTCGTAGACCACATCTTATTATCTTCGAAAAACATTCCAGAAAGTCGAATATTATAAAATGCCAATGTTGGGCTTAAAATTGTTCACCGAAAGAATTGACATGGGTGTAAGTCGGGGCGCTGTGACATCAGTGGTTGAAGTCACGGGGTAGAAGAGTGTGGTTGTGATGATCACGGCGAGTAGTCGTGTATGAGGAGTAACACATTTTGTAAGAACCTTAGAATGACCGTAGAAAATGACGAAATCAAAAGATCGGAACTAAATTCTTAAACGTTATATTAGTCATTATTTTTTACATGCGTTTATAATTATATAGAACACAAAATTTGAGGTTTGAACAAATGCTCTAAACCGCAGAGAGCAAATCCACCATGTCCTGGCCTATAACTCCAATCTTGTACCAGAGCAGACTATCAGATCAGACCGAGGATGTCCCAAGACTGAGTTCCCGAACTCAACTCAACAAAACTTTTTCTAAAAATAGCCTAATTCGCAGAGAACCCAGACACCCGCCTATTGTCTCGACTGGCTACGGCGCCAAAGGATGCAGGGTTTCTACGAATCACTATTGCCGTTCGACTTACTCAAACACATTTTGATGAGTAACCCATGTGTAACGAATTTCATCTGAGTAACCCATAATTGTTGATTTGAACCACCTCTAACCCATATACATTCACTTAATTCTTTCGCAACTACAAATGAACTTTCATTACAACAGATCCTGTTAGGACGTCTACTGTTACTTGCGTCAAAGTGGTACTCCATAACCACAATCACGTTGGCTCTTGACACCAACTCTGCAGTCTAAGACGTTCCCAATGTTAATCTCTTCATATTTGTCCTGCTTTCCAGTTGTAAGTATGGTGGTGGTTTTAATCCCGTTCTTCACTCTTTTTTGGGTATAACAGGAGTATTCAAACTCACGACCATTGTGTCCAAGTCAGGAACTTTAACCACCACACTACTCCTCCCGCCGATTGTAAATGTTATAAAGAAACCAAAAGGATATCAGGTGTACTTCATTCTGTTAGACTGCTTGTAAAAAGGAACGTAACATTTTACCCACCGCAACATCGATGACATTTCCATAATTACTTTTTAATTTTTTTAATAGTTTTTCCTACAAAAAGGTTAGCTAGGAAAGGAGAGACTCCTCTGCTGGAAAATAAAAAAGGAAAAACTTTTCACGGTAATAAATCAAATAAGTTTTTCTTAATAAAAAATTTAACTTCCGGTTTATTTGTTGTTTGAATATTTAAAGGATGCAAATGAATCCGGATGTTTTGGTTGGTTTAAACTAGTTTCGTTTTGGAATACATGAAACCAAAAAAAAGGAACAAAAATTTTGGAGATGTGATAGAAACAAGAAAAAGTAAAACGCGATTTCGAGTTTGAAGGTATAAATCAAACTCAGATGGTAGGATCATTGTTGATTTATTGATTTTCACAGTGTTTTGTTTTTGTTTTCCTTTTTTTTGGTTTTGTACTGATAACAAACTGAGGCTTTGATCTTCTATTACCTAAAATATGGTTCCTCTAACTTCTAATCCTATTTTCCTGTGTGGAAGTGTTAATGAAGTCCTTGTGTGGTGTTCAAATTGTGTTGTTTTATACAACTTGTCGGATGTTTATTCTCCGCGACACTTTTTATACTTAAAACTATCTATACTGGTACCTTGAGATACGAATTTAATTTGTTCTGTGATCATCGTCGTATGTCAAAAAAATTTCAAACCGGCGGGAGGGATGCTGAGCGAACGTTTTGCCATTTAGGGATCACCTATGCAATTATCGCACATCCCAAATTCGTATCTCAAATTTTTGGTCGTATGTCGAGGTATAAATTTTATATCGCATCTCAAAAAAATTTGTAAGTTAGGACATATTTCAAGGTACCACTGTACATCATATACTGGGTTGTTACACTGCGTCATGTTTTTGCGGATAACCGACGTTTCGTCAGGTTCAACGGCTGTTGACGACGTCAACAGCCGTTGAACCTGACGAAACGTCGGTTATCCGCAAAAACATGACGCAGTGTAACAACCCAGTATATGATGTATATGGTTTAATCTTATTCTTTTACTACTTTTTAATTATTATTGCTTGTTATACTATGTTAGCGACCAAATGGTCACACAAAGTGATGGTGACGTCAATGGCTAAAGCCACAGGATATTGGGTAGAACGGTGTGCTTGCTATAGTAATTTTATAGTATAATAGTGTAGTTATAGTAGTGTTATATACATATAATAGTGTTTTAGTCAGTTGAGTTAGTTTATATGAGTAATCTAGTGTTGCTGATTTGTACCATTCTTAACTCTACAACTACTTATCTTTGTCCTTTTTCAACAGCCATCCACAATTAATTGGACGTTTTGGGTATCAAAAGCGCATATATACTCAATAACGTTAGTTAAAAGTTATCTTGCTCAGACACTTCGTTTAATTTTTTATCACTCCTTCTCTTCCTCCCCATCCTCTCACCTCTCATCTCATTTCTATATTTCTTTTGTGAGCGATTCATTTGTTTTTGGTGAACAAAAAGGTGAGGTTAATTAGGCAAAATGTGCAATTAAACACTCTTCCACTGATATATTGTGGAAATCGAACAAAATAAAAAAAAAGGGCCCTGGGGTTAAATATTATCGTCCGCCATTTATTTACAGCTCAAAGTAAATTTCAGTTTTTTTTTTCTTTTTTTTTGCAGGGGATTCAACAACAACAAAAAAAGTCCCGAGTACAAGAGAGCAAAAACAAACAAAAGCTGTTAAACGCTGCCTTTTACAAAAACAAAAAAACGACAAAATCACGTTAATTGCTTTTTCTATAGTTAGAAAAAAGAAATGGTTCAGCTTTAAAATGCCAAACGGAGAGGAGAGGGAGAGAGGAGAGACGGGAGGAAGAAAATGAGGACGGGAACATTCTTTTGCAATAAAACTTTGAGAGTAAGCAAAATTTTTTAATATTTCATTAAATATATAAAAGTTTAAACAGAAAAAGTAATGATTCCTCTTAAGCGAAAAGCGTAAAATGAAGATTAGCTCGTTAGCAAGGCTTAGCCAAAGGGTGGGATAACAGACTTTAGAACAAAACATCAAAAAAAGGAAAAAAAGGGCTTTTCAAATATTTTGTTAAAGAATGATGGTGACAATGACCATCACCAAAGAAGGATGTTCGTGGCAGTTGTATCTATGTGTATACACTTTTTTTTTATGTTACCGATTATGTATTTGTCTATTTACAACCTTTTTGGAAATAAAATTTGAGAAAATAATATATAACGTATACTAACTCAAATTAAGCTGTTCTTTTTATACTGTTTATTTAAAGTATATACTGTTACATATACTTTAAGTCCTAGAACTTTGTTACTCAGGCTTTTTCTTTCCCGGGCCAAATTTCCAAATTGTGACCATTGCGACTGGGCCACACGACTTACCAAAAACAAAGATTTTACAAGTCCGGCTTTCGACGCGTACAGTCCACCCTCAGGGCATCATCAGCATGTACATCTGTCAGTCTGTTTATGTATGTATTTTCTGTATATTTCCTCATATATATGTGTTGATGCAAACAATGTTAGCAGTTTCTGAGCTCAGGCACTATGTTCCAGAATTCAGACTTAACAATGAGCAATCGACCTTTCACAAATTGTCACTCAGTCGGTTTCCACTGGGCCACTCAGTCGAGCTTATTGGGCCGCATATGGCCCACAGGCAGCAGTTTGAGTACTAAGGGCCTAGAACAATGCCGAATAATTGTTCTTTCGTTATATTGTTTTCCTTAGTTGAGAAGAAGTGGGTTATGGTCTTGGTGTGATGACCTGGGTTGTCAATACCCTAGGTCTAATAGTGATGCCCAGAACCACCCATGACATGAATTCTTGTGTCCTAAATTTGGGAGTTTGAAACAAAAGATTCGGGAAGAACCAACCCAAAGGTTAGCCACGCGTTAGTCCAGAGTCAGTTCCGTCAGGAATCCATGCTTTCAGTGTCAGTTAAAGTCGAGAGTCCGTAAGTGTAGTCCACACCAGTCACTCTGCTGTTTTGCGTGATATCCAAATTTAATCGAGTAATCCATAAGGTTTAAGAATACCTAGTAGAATCCAGTTAGTGTAAAATAGTAGGACAACAAACAAACACCATGTAGATTTGAAAAATCGTGTCTATTTGTTTCTTTAAGCCACTTCAATTGTTCGCTCTGCTTCCAGGAAAGCGAGCAATCCGCCTCAATACCAGGAACACAGGCGGCCGGACACAAAGCTTCTGTCGAAGAAGGCTCACTGGGTGCCCAAACAAACTTGAAATAATCTTTAGCTTACCTGAAGTTCAATTTTGTAAGTTTTGTCTCAAGATAGTTGGCGACATTCTTTTTGTTGGTTTTTGCATAAGTCTTCGTTTTTTGTCAGTTTTCGTTATTCCAATTTCTTTGTTGTAAGTTCAGTCGTTGTTCAGGTTTCGGACATTAAACATATCATTTCGTAAATCTGTTGATTTTAACCGACCGATTTAGAGTAACTCGACGGGTTTCGCTTCACGTAACATTCGCGTGGTAATAACAATAGTGCGCGTGTTTTATGAAAAAATTATTTTTAAAAATTTCTTCTTTTGGTGATCAAAAAATTGAATTTTCAAATTCTAAAGCGAAGATTTTTCTCAGAAATCAAGTTTAGAAAAATAAACTTTCCTCCGATTTGATGGCATTTTCTAAAATTATATCAAAATTGATTAGATGTGACGTGCTTTGGATCATTTTGTTCCTTTGTACAGTAGCAATTTGAAGGGAAAACTATTTTTTCTTTACTTTTCCCTTAATAAATTTTTATATCTTCTCCGTATTCCCGAGCTGTTTAAAAAATGAAGGTTAGACGTTTCCTTTTGCTTTCTAGCATAATTTTCTCCGACCAGAATTCACAGTTAATTAATTTTTAACAAAAAATTCAAAGGTCTAAATGTGATTTTCCTTTCTTTCTGCTGCCTTTATTTCTCTTTTTCCCACTCCGTCTCGTCTACTGCTTCCTCCTTTCATTTCTTATGTCGTTAAATTATTCAGCATTAAAAAATTAATTTTTTTTCTTCATCTTCTAACACATTATTTTCTTTTTCTTTACCAGCGATTCACCTTTTTCTTTTTCTTATTTTCATCGAGAAGCCATTAATAATTAAATTTTTCTAAACGCTACAAGTATTAACGAGATTAAATTTCCGCTGTAGTCAAAAGTTCAAACCATATACCTCACATACTGGGCTCTTACACCGCGTCATGCTATTACAAAAGAACCGAGACTTTCGTCAACTTTAACGGCTATTAACAGGGCCCTCAACTTTGATGTCCTGTCTATGGCAGTATAGTTTTAACCGTTTGAGTGCCAAGCGATCGCGCTTCGTCTGTTCGTCCTCAAAACTGCGAAGCCATAATCACAGCGATGCACAACTTGCATCATTTTGCAACGATGCATTTGAAATACTTGACTGGCGTGCTCCAGAATTGGATTAAATTTTTCATGGTTTGGTGGAAAACATTTTTTACTGTCAACTACATGGGAGCATCTAAAATATTTTGGAATCTGTTCCTTCCGAACATTTTACTAAACCGGGGTATTGTTCTTGAACTTACAGCCCAATATATCGTTGGCTTTCTTGTTATTCCCATTTCCAAAATAGAAAGGCCTTCATTTCCAGGACAGGGAATAAAATAATAATAATAAAACGCAATTATATTATTTTATATTATAGACTACATATAAAATTATTGGAAATATATAGCTCCACCTTCTATATATGCAATAAAATCTTTAAATAATATTTTTATATGATTTGAACGTATTTATGTCACTAAAGACTGATCCACAGGAGATTGTCGGAACGAAACTGAACTGTAGGAAATGATTATTGCATGTAAACTGAAAACAGCGCAAATCGCGCCGCTTGGTAAGATTCGATTGAGAAATGAGAAAGCCAAACGGTTAAGTATAAGTATTCCTTTTATATAATTTTTTAACAGATCCAAGGTAACTGAGATTGTTAAAAATAATTATACTAAGGTGACCATATTGTTTTATTTCAAATCCGGGACGGAAATGTGGAGGGGGTAGTTAAGTTAAATAACTTAAATATGATTTTTAATAAAAATTATACATATATACTATTTAAAGATATAATAAAAATTAGTATTTTTAAATGATTCAAATTTTTTTAATCAAAATTACTGGGTACAAAACTTTTTATATTTTTCTGAAGTATGGATCTTTTTCAGTAGGCCTTTTTCGCTTTCATATAAATATTGAAATGAAGTAAATGAATATAATTTTTATAAAATATTGAAAGTATCAACCTTTTCAAAAATTGAGGACAGTCCGGGACAAGTATTGCTTCTGAAATAATCTGCGACGCGAGGGAAAAATCCGGGACTATCCCGGCCAATCTGGAACTTATAATCACCTTAATTATACTTGCAATTGCGTCCACTTATTAATGGCTAGTACACATTAGTTATCAACCGAAATATATAAAATCCAAGAGTGCCATCCGCTATTTCGTACGGATAAGATTTTGAATGAAGCATGTTCAAATTTCTCAAAGAAAAATTATATTTTTGCCTAAACATGATTTTGAAGGCGTTTTCTTTGTATATGTTACAATTAAAATGCTAGAACATGTATAATTGCTTAGATAATCAGTCAATCTTTCAAAAGCAAAATATTTTTGGACTGTATACTTTATCCCCATACGATTCGCCACAAAGTGCTAAAAAAGGTTTTAGATGTTAAACCTAAAAAATGTCACAAATCGAACTGTATTCTAGTTAAAAAATTTGTTTCGGACATAAACTGTATGAGTACATGTACAACGAAAGATTGATTGATTATTTGGGGAATGGCCACCATTGTTTTGGTCAATTGGTAAATGTACACAGAAAACGCCTTCAAATTCATGTTTAGGCAAACGTGTAATATTGTTTTAGATGAAGTTTTGATTTGACTACCGCTTTCCGCAGGAAGTAGCTTTTATCACGCAAGCGAATTTTTATAATTTTTATATTATAACTATAAATATTATGAAATGCTAGATATTCAGCTCAATATGGAATTTAAAGAACATCATCTAAATTGAAGCCGAATAAGAATAAAGAAATCCTTGACTTCATTTGTTTAAAATAAGTCCAACGCACGATAACAGTAGGATGAAACCACAGAACACAACCACACTGGACTTGACAATGAACATTCTTTAAGAGCTTTTTTCTGGCCAAGTAATTTTGTCAGGCGTTCCCACTTTCCAGATTTAATGACTCCTAATTTTTGTGAACTGAGAGAAGAAATTAACGTGAGGAAACCATAACAGTTCAAGAACTTGTCACAAAATATTTGAAAAGAAGTTATTAAAATATAAGTGTGAGAGGGCCAGAGTACATTATGAATGCTTTATATAGAAGCCAATTTTTTAGGATAAAGTTGATAGTGAGGTTGAGTCGGAAAATTATAAGTAATTAGGCGTTAGCAAGAATGGTAAGAACTTAGCTCTGTATTTTTCACCAGTTACATGTTCAACTGATCTGCATTTTTGTACAAATCAACACTTGAACTTGAGTCCCAAAATCTGACCGCCGTTTACTGTAGTTCAATGTAATCATTACCGAATATAAATTCAATCTGGACCGGATCAGCTGAAGTTCAGTAAAATCTTTGTCGGAATTAGGCGCCGGAATGAGGTGGAATCGAGAGGATACAAAAAAACGTTCGCCGTGCGAGCTGAATGCTTACAGGTTCGGGCTGTCTAGCAGACACTGATCGTAATCTCAAGTACTCTTTCGTAGTCGTTCGGAGTGTTATAGTCTCGCAGTGTTTCACAGTGTCGCTTAGTTTTTTCCTCAAAGTTCAGTGATAGCACGTGTTCGACTTTCCCCCAAAAGGTCATATTACGTGAATCGCCTCATCATAGCGGTCATCACTACTGACGGAGTCCTGATAAGGGTAAGCTGCTCAGGGGATCCTTTCTCTACATATCCTTTCGCTCTTTCAGCTGCCAAGCAAGTATAAGGGACGAAGACAGGTAAGCGTGCTGTTTCATTATTTTTTGATCATTTTCGTGGTCTCTGGGATCGAGAACCAGCACCCGCAAATCGCCCTCTGCCGCAACAACCTTTTATGTACAGGGTGGACCATTTGAATCTGTCTAGTCGACTTTCTCGGAAACTATGGCGGTTAGAGAAAATTTTTTTTTTGACGTAGTTGCACGGGGGACAGATTGTAATCTGTCCCCCGTGCAACTACGTCAAAAAAAAAATTTTCTCCAACCGCCATAGTTTCCGAGAAAGTCGACTAGACAGATTCAAATGGTCCACCCTGTATACAAAACCCAGAACAAAATGAAACCTATCCGCCAAGAAACCCAGACACAGCCAACTCTTTGAGCAGCATTAAGTTCTTTGCACTATCATTCTATCCGACTTAGTTTAGTCGCACAAACAACTAACAAAAATTAGTTTAAGTTGACACACCCTACAATCGGAATCCAAAATCCTTTTAAGGGAATAAAAATTTTTAAATTCCATTTTTAAACAAAAAATTAACATCTTGTTGTAAACGAATAAAAGTTGATGATAATAACTGCGCGAAAAGAATTAAACTGAAACGAATTTATCCGCTTTAATCACCCAAATTTTAGCCATATCTCAAAGAACATTTTCTTTACTTTTATGAGACGCCATTAAAACTTACCATTGGAAGCTGAAAATTTAGGGAAAAAAAAGGCGCCAGCTGGTTTTAAATAAAACTAAATACAATTTTATCTTCGTTTCGAAAATGTTTCGACTCCACTTTTAAAAGAAATTCTTTTCCTCCATTTTTAGAGTTAATTTCCACAAGGTAGTTTCGTTATTCAACTCCCATTCGTGTTCAAAAGTAATTAACCAGTCTAAACTCTCGAAAGTTCTCAATCGAATGGTGTTGAAAAATTTGATTTTTATTGATTGATATAATGATTATTGTTATTGTTATTATTGCATAAATCAGTTGCTGATGTGACTAGGTCAGGCGTTCGATCCGAACCGTTATGAGGATTTTTATTGTAAAAAGAAATATTAAGTGTCAAACAGGAAGAAAAGCCGTGAATAAAAGACGAGTTGAGAAAATGAGAGAAGGAAATGGAGTTAACAAAAAAGGAAGATGGCCCAAATGGAGAATTTAAGAGGAAATAGATTTCCTTTAGAGAAAATCTGATTTTTCTCTTCCTTCATCTTCCTACCTTCTTGCCGTGTCCAAATCTGTTTGCGAACGTTCACAAAAAAACTTGTAACGCGATAAATTTTTGAAAACCGGAGCTGAGGAAACGTTTCCGTGAGGGAATTTTTTGACGAGAAAAAAAAATTCAAATGTTTGGGATGAAAAAACTATTTAAAAAATGAAAGCGTCTTCTCCGGTTTTTGGAAAAAAGAAAAGAACTATTGAACCATTGTGAACGCCATAAATCAAACCGTTACGATCTGACACTAAGATATACGACCATATATTTCATGTGTTCCTTCTACATCTCTTCCCATTCATAATATTACACTGAATTTATTTAGAATTGTTTCTATTACTGACCGTAACGGGTTTATCTCTTTCTCCTTTCTCCTTTCTTTTTTTTTATTGACACGATTTTCAGATTTCCTTGTCAGAAACTTCCAGATGTCTAGTTTTCAAAGAAAATTATAACTTTTTTGTTGTTGCTACTTTTTTTTTCAAGTTCTAGATTCGTGTAAGACGTGAATTATTACTTATGATCAGAAAGAGTTGCGTTTTATTTTACGCGATTGATGAGGCTTATGAAAGATACAATAAATTTATATTCGGGTTGTACAAATTTGATCGCGGATGGATGAGTACGAAATAAGATACATGTAGCGAGCAAAGGCGCTAAACGAAGACATTTCGAATAAAAATAAAAACAAAAACAAAATGCGGTGCAGGTTGAGACAGGAAAAGGAAAAGCTTAGAATAGCCTCGAATCATCGAGAGCTCCTTCCCATATTAAGCTTATGGGAAGAGAAACTTCTATAAAGTTCCAAAGAGTTCGAGTACGAGTTTCTGGGAACTTCGAGACTATTCTCAGCTTAGGTGAAGGTATATAAACAGGTCACTCATCGCCGGGTATTCAGTTATTCAGTTTCAGTTTGAGTTTTGCAGTTAATCGGTTGCCAGTTATTCAGTGTCGGAGTGAAACGCTTTTATATAAACAATCAGTGTTTATCAATAAATGTATTTCTAGTGTAGATAGAGTTTTTAATCATATCTCATCTCACAATACACAACCTTTCTTCTTAAAGATTAAATATACAGTATTTGACTATTGATTGATTACAACGCTGTAATGACCGATTTGATTCGATTGTGATTTTGAATCCGATAGATACGATAGTACAATTGCGACAGATACAAGATCAAAAGAACGGTTACTATATACTAAAGACAACTATTGATATACAACTTTAACAAAGAGTGAACATTCTACAGCAGGGATGGCGAGCCTTTTTTGATGTCCGTGCCACAAAGTCATAAAAATTCTTTTTAAATAGGTCACGTGCCACAAATAATTTTTAATTAATTTCTATCAAAAAAGAACTTATTAAAAAATAATCATTTTGTTTTTGTGCGTGCCATCAAAATTTTAGACGTGCCACAGGTTCGCCATCCCTGTTCTACAGGATTCTTTAGGCAATCGGTACAGATTTTCCGCATTGGACCCGAGTTGATCGTACTAAAATTGGAACACAGGTTGAAGAAGACTTTGTGTGAAAACTGATAACACGTTGGGTAATCTTATTAAATCGTGTATAATCAAACTATCAAATAAAATCGCGATTAAACCGCATAAAAAAAATCTTCAGAGATTCTGTGGGAAGGGAATAATAAACGCATAATCAATCTGAATTAATTTGACTTATGACATTCAAGAAATAAAACAATATACTGTGAGTAGGTATAAATTTAGTGATAAAAGGTTTGAAGATATGCGAGTTCTATAGTATAGTAATAATATAATATAGTATTGGTGGTTTTAACCCCGTTCTTCACTCTTTTTTGGGAATAACAGGATGCGGGAAGATGATTCGCATTCACGATCGTTTCGTTCAAGTCAGGAAATTTAACTACTACATTACTCCTCCCACATAATAATATAGTATAATATAATATATTTGTTTGTTTCCCATTATCGGGTTTTAAAAATTTCAGTACAAGTAAACAATTTCCTGCAGGGACTAAAATATAGAAATTCTGCATCCTTTGGCAAGACTCGGGAGCGAGTTCCAAAGTAAAGTTTACTGTGTTTTGCATTGTGACGAAATTAGATGTCATTTCATATATAGTGTGTCCCAAAATTAACACAAGATTTGAATTTGCCGTCATTTTTAACGAAAATACTTGTCAACCCTGAAAAGAGACAATTTGACAGCTGAGAGTTTAGGGTTAGTAAAAATGGACGTAAGGTTTGAATTAAACGAATCATAGAGGACATAGATTAGGTTGCATACACACTCATTTGAGGCCGCCAAATTTTCATTGTCCTTGAAATATTGTTCAAAACTCGTTGTTGCATCGTACAACGCTTCATTTTTACTAACTCAAATCTCAGCTGTCAAAATTTTTATTATTTCAGAGTTGCAACAATTTACTGCAAAAATGGTAACAAATTCAAATCCTGCGTTAATTTTGGGACACCCTATACTTTATAAAAATAAGTAAATTTTATTTGAGAAAAAATTTTTTGTTTCTAATGTGATTTATATACTCATATCACATGCTGGTTCCTTATATTTTCTCAAAGTGAGCTGTATGAAAAGACATATTTCACTAGGTTATTGCAGTTATGTTACCTCCTGTTATACCACGCAAGATGCAGACAGCTGTACAGTACTTTATCGAAACGTCTAGAATCAGTTTTTGGTGTGAATACTATAATTTGTACTTAATTGCTTCCATAACAGTGATATTATATAAACGTTTTATTCTTTATTCCTTTTCTAAAAAGTTTATTTATGTACCACAAAGTGACCTTCATGAGATTTCACCTTTTGGGTAGTGGTAGTGGTTTTAATCTCGTTTTTCACCTTTTTTGGGTATAACAGGATGCGAGAAGAGGATTCGAACTCAGGACCATTTGCGTCCAAGGCAGGAACCTTAACCACTACACTACTCCTCCCACACCTTTTGGATATTAGGCCGCGCCAGATTCTTAAAAACGTAGAAGAATTTCTGTTGACCTTTTACAGACGTTTCGCTTTCTTTCACATCTAAAGGCGTCTATAGATTAACAATTAACTTTGACTGAAATAGGCAGAAGTTACTAGTATATGCTAACTGTCGCGTCCTAAGCCGCTAAACGAAAACATTTCGAATAAAATAAAAAACAACAAAATGCAGCGCAGGCAGCGACAGGTCAAAAGGAAAAGCTTAGAATGGCCTCGAATCATCGAGAACTCTTTCCCATATTAAGCTTTTGGGAAGAGAAGCTTCGGTACAATTCGAGAGAGTTGTTAGCACGTGTTTCTGGAAACTTCGAGACTATTCTTAGCTTAGGTGAAGAGGTATAAAACAGGTCACACATCGCCGGTCAGTTCAGTAGTAGTTCAATTATTCAGTTTTGCAGTTATTCAGTGTCGGAGTTAAACGTTTTCATGTAAACAATCAGTTTTTATCAATAAACGTATTTTTAGTGAAGATAGAGTTTTTAATCAACATCATCATTCCCACACTAACATTACTAATAACAGCCTCGAAATTCTAAAAACAATTCGCATAAAAAGAGACCAGAGTTGGTTTTATCATAAATTCAATTTTTAGACAGATGAGATGGTATGGAGGCAATAGAAATGGACGAATTTGTGTGAATTTGAATTTGTTTTTAGCTAACGTCAATTTTACTGTGCAAATATAAACAACAGATGAATGTAAATATTTTTTTAAGAATAAAATAAGAAAACTGTCAAAATATAAAAACTTGACAGCGTTTCCCTAGAATCGAAAAAAAACTTTCACTAAATGAAAATCTTTGACTCAAGTTGGTTAATCATTCAATTTGAGAAATTTCGAGTTCCTTCTCTTCCTCTTCGTTTCTCTCTTAACTATCTCAGTCTCAGATCATTCCCATCTGCAGATTGAACACTTGTTAAATGAGATTTAGAATTTCTACTTTTTTTATTCCTCTCATTCGAATCTCTAAGAAGGAGAAGAAAAAGGATTTTAAAAAACTTTTCTTGAAAATTAGTTTGATGGTAGCACCTGGCAAAGTCCGCGTTTCTTTCAAATCCATCCTCCGGTGAAAATGAAATTTTTGTGTGCGTTCTCTTAGCAGTAACTAATGATCCAGTGGTATTTATCCTCTACTCTTTCACAATTTCACCTGGTTCTTTGGGAAATTTTTCTGAATCCCTTCTTCTTCTAGCTTGTCAACTCAACATTGGACCGACGATCAGTCAAAAACACGACACAAATCTTATGGGAAAACCAGAGGTCAAAATCACAGGTAACCGTTCCACTTTTTTTTGTGTTTCTTCTTCTTCTTCACCGGAAACCGTCATTTATTTAATAAATAGGTTTTCCACTTTTTCTTTGGAAGGAAAACCAATTTTTCACGTCTTACAAGAACAATTAAAGGCTCCTGTATTCTTCTGCTGTGCGGGACGAAGTAATTTTTTATGACGTAGATTTCAAAAATCAATTGTGAGAGTTTTTATGGGGCAAAAAGAATGGAAAGCTTCCTGAACTTAAAAAGCATCGGAAAGAAAATGTTATTGCTAAAGTTTTGTAAAAGTTTTCAAGTTTTGTTGCTTTGGGGTTGCCATTTTTCTTTTTCTTTTTATTTAAGATAAAAAAATTGTTTCCTTTTTTTGTATTAAATCTTAAAAATTTTTCTACAGTTTGGTGAGAGAAAAGAAAGGTCACTCAAACCAATTTATTGAAAAATAATATTTTTTGTTTTGCATCGAACTTTTTTAACTTTTCATTTTTTGAAAGTCGCACAAGGGTGGCCTCGCTAAAATAATTTTTTTCATAAGAATAATCTGACATTGTATGCTACGATTTATATTCAAAACTTTGTAAGCTTTACGTCAGTGTTTACGTCTTCACTACACACCACGTTATACACTCTACAGTGAAATCCATTTTTCAAGACTAAAATGAGGTGAAAAAACCGAAAAACCGTAGCGTGGCCTTGCCTAAAGGGGTTAATGGGGCATTTATACACTTTCTCGGAGGTTGCGATAAAGAGTAAAAGGAAAATGATTCTCATATTAAAAGTTTGGTTCGCCTGTTTTCCCAAAATTTACTCACATCAATCACCAGCTGGCGAACCGCATTATGGGAAACCGCTAAACAGCCTAAAGACCATTTGGCGAAAGTTTTAAAAGCCGACTGAATATCTGAAAATTGCAAGTGAATCCCTCTTTGAGGCTGCGCTTTCCCTGCGTTTTTCCCAACTTTCTAAAGAGATTATTAAAATGTGTCAGTTGTTTTGGTTGAGATTGGGAGAGAGAAACTGAGTCGCAGGTGCTACATGAGAAACGAATGTTACTTACATAATAGAAAAAGAAAATTTTGAATCAAGAAGTATGTATATATAAAAAAGTCGATGAAATGTTGTATAGCTAAGACTTGATTTTTGCTGACAGATTCTTCAGTTGTCTTGAAGTGATTTAGGTTCGGTTAAACCTCCTATGTATGAGCGTAATGCGTTGCGATGCTCTCTGGTTTGTGACCAAACGAAAATAAGAGATAATGAATAAATTTTCTTACCTGTGTTCCTACGGCAAGGAATCCGGGGCAGATGAATTTATAGGATGGTAGTGAAAGGAAAATCCACCTGTACCTTTTACCTGTTTTTGCTGTTGGCATAAATGCACTTTTGTAAAATGTTTCGGTCACTACTATATGACAAAAATGCGATGGAATGCAAAAACTACTAATGAAAATGCGACACAATACTACACACAAAATGCGAAAAAGAAACTGAGAGCTGCACAGGTAATCACGGTCGAGTTTAACCGACCCCAGTAACGCCTGTCGCAGCTTGCTTGAAATGGGTTTCGTCTCCAACACTCCTATAACACGGAAGATTGGTCCAAAAAATATGGTGTTACGTAGAATCTATTGAGCTAAGCTCTGATTATTATTATTTTTTTGTTTTATTCGAAGTTAAAGTTAGTTTCAACTATTTCTCTGGTATTCTGCTAATACTCTCTCATTTTCTGGCTAAGCTGTCGGAGAGATTTAGGGCTAAAGCTCGCTTCTTTAGGGATTGGATTAGGATTGATTACGTCCTTGGGTTGTTTCTTCCTAATTTTTCCTTCATGCTCGCGAGTCTTGGATGAAAGAAGTCTTATGTTGGGTTTGCGACCACCCAACAGTTGTTTTGTTGCTCTTATTATTTATTGTAAATTCGTTTTTATGAATATTTAAACTATTACAACGAAAAGATATTTTTGAACTGCAGAAAATAAAATAATTCTTGGCAGCAAATCCAGTTCGAAGGACCATACAAAATTTCGATTAAGAAAACAAGATAAAAATCTTACCTTGTAGTACTCCGGTTATCCACTTATATTCCACACTAGTAAAATATTCCCAAAAACCCCCAAATGAGGTAAGGGACTTAAGGAATAGGATCCCTTACCCCAATTAACCACTAAACTCCAACTTTGAGATTGTGGCAGAAAGTTTGCACAAAGGAAGCGAAAACTAAAAACTATAGCAGCAAATCAGTCCAAACTTAAAGCGAAAAACCAAAAACTGTGGCAGAAAATCTGCACATAATTAAAACAAAAGCGAGAACAAAACTTGTTGCAGGAAATTTATGAATAAAAAGCGGAAACGATAACCTGACCAAATGCGAGGCTAACGAACAGCCAACTAAAACTTAGCAAGGAATCCTCAATCTTCCTTTGGATTCCTTACTTCTTTTACTATTCACAAAAGCCTACTTTATTCTACATGGCCACTTCCTCATGAATGGGACCTGAGCATTTGGTTCTAACTCTTTTCGTTTTATTCATCGCCCAAAGTTCCACATTCTCAATTACTCGTTATACTAATTCGTAGACGCGACAAATTTTTGAATATCACGCCATAATTAAATGAAAAACTTGCTGGAGAAAAAATTTGAATCGTTATAATTAGTATAAAAAGGAAAAAATAATTGAGCAATTTTATAAAGCGCTCGGCATGAGCTCGACGGCTTTGCTTATTTTATTTTCATTTCCACACCCAAAGTGAGCTTAATTTGAAACCTGGAGGGAATAAATTCATTCTCTTTGAAAAAGGTTTCCAGAGGATGAGTTGTTTTCACTCCATTTTTAAAGGATTGTCAGCTTTGAACTCGGTAATCAAAACCAGGGCTGTAACGTTCTTTTACAAAGTCGGCTAGCGTAACAATGACAAATATTTGCCTTTAATGTTTGAGACATGTTCATCATTCGCCATTGCCCAAGAGTAAAGACAAGTAAACAATACAGAGGGCCTTGAACATCGTTCCCTTTGTGATGTCTTTGGGGAGGCGAGTCAATGTGTTTAAGCACTAAATTCAAATTTAAAAAGGTGGTTCATGGTTTAGATAGGTACAAGGGTGATGATGACTTCAGAACGTGGAAATGGTTAGGTTCTATTGTCTCTTTGCATGAAAAAAAAATTACGAAATTAGACTGAAAACATTTTTCCGGTTGTGTTTTGGGTAAAATTAAACGCAAACAAAAGGTAAATAAATTAAATTTGAACAAAGAGAGATTTTCATATAAAATTTTGGTAAATGAGCTCCCACCATTTCACGAAGTGTTTTTCATATGAATATATTGAAAACATAAAGGCAATAATAATTCGCAAGAGACTTTACACATTTATTGAGACATTAACGGTTTCAACAATTCGAAATGTCCGTTTTCGGGACTTCCCAAAAGTTGCAAATAAATCGTCTGACTGTACCTCCTCCTCGAAATGACAATCGGTTTCGCCTTCGGCCTTATGATCTTCGATGAGCTTCTTTCTTGCAGGAAAACGACGATGTTACGTTGCAGAACTTCGGACAAAGCAAAACATTCAACCGAAGTTCCGTAAGTGCCGTAGGCTTCCATTTCTCTGCAGTAGCGCTCTTCATCTCTAAGCCTCTCCCTGTCAATGACTAAATGATTTTTCACGTCCTTCCAGTGTTCTCTAAGATACGCCACTGCTCTATACCGTAACAACATGTGATTCTCCTGGGTTCCGTATAGGTACAAACTGATCGCTCTGAATAAGCAGTTCCCGTCCCCCACTATTGAATACCTTTCGAATAAATTTTCCATCATTTCACGAATTTGTTTTTTGATTTGAAAATTTTGGCGCCTCTTCCTTTTCCTTTCTTTGTTTTTGTTTCCGCAGCGAAATGTTTATTTTGTGGAACCAGGATTTCGAATTTTTTTAATGGAATTACTCGATGGTCTTGTCCAAATCATTTTTTGGATGACTTGATGTGAAAATTTCCGTAGAGAAATTTTGTTTTGTTTGTAGTTTTACCAGTGGATAATTTTTCTTTCTTTTTTTTCTTTATCTACACTAAAGTGTTTTAAATATGATTAACAAAGTGTGAATTTTGTTTACAGTTTTACAGAGATATTATGGCAAAATATTTATTTAACAGGACACCAAAATATTTATCTTTGTCAAAAATCAGGAAATTAATAAATAAACTAAAAACATAAAAAATTGGCAAAACGCTTAGAATAATGCGAACATATACATATAAGAAATAAAAATACTAATTAAGCTGTTGTCAAAAAATTTGTAAACAAAAAAAACCTCCATTTTGATTTCACCAACTTGTTTCCGGTTTTCTGTTGAATTGTTTTGCAAAGTATGTCGTACAAATTCAGTTCTACTAAATGGATCTCAAGTCCCTTTCCTATTGAATATCTAGTGGATAAGTGTGAGCCGTTTCTAATGATCATTTTTTCCTTTTTAAATTTTGCTGTTGTCCAAGAGAAAAATAAAAAAAAAACTTCAGGTCGAACCTGTTTCCACCTGTCTGACTAAATTTTTTGAACAATTTGTTCTAGGATATTAGTCTAGCTACACTAAATCTATATTTCCTTTAAACCATGTATGTATGTCTGTTAGGTTATAGGCTGTAAGGTTTTTGTGTGATTGTAGTTTCTCCAGATAAAATTTGTGGTGTCCGTGTTTTATATTTATATGATATATAAACAAGTCTAAACGTATTTAAATGTCTATTAAATGTTGGTGATACTTTATACTGAGATAAATTTGGTCCTACATAAAATCTTGACGGGCTGCAGGACACCTATACATGTTGCTCGTTTTTTGAAGGAGTTTGTGAAATTTGCAGAAGCTGTATGTTTATCAACATGGACATTTCTTTAGATTTGTATTTATTTATTTTTATTGCTTTTTCAAGTAGTTTTGAAGATATTGTAGTATCCGAAACGGGCGCACAATTACAAACAAAAATCATCAATCAATCAAATCCATGAATAATGTTAATGACAAATACATGAAGTCGTCACACAAAGTGGTGGTGAGTTTGGTGACGTCAATGTATGGATGAACAGAGTTGTGGTGGTAATGATACCGAGTAGTCGTGATTCTGAGAGAATATATTGTGCTTGTCTGAGTGATCGGTTATTGTTTATTAGAGTTTAGTCGTAGCGATAATTATAAACAGTAAAACTAAATTTCCCTTTGGATAAACAAGACAACCCCAACTCAAGGTCAATTCGAGGTGAGTGTCTTAAAAAATAAGAGGCTGCAGGAGAATAAGAGGATTTAATTATTTTTTACGATGAAAAACGTGCTCAGTGTTTTCTTTTTAGTTTAGAGACACTTTTATCAACCATCTACCACCACCACGGAATCGTGACGATTCACTCATTTTTTACACCCCATAGATAGGCGTTCTCTCATTTTAATACTTCAAACTTTCTTCCTTTAAATTTTGTTTCGACTTATGTCACACCTAACATCTATAGGGTGTCTCAAAATTAACCATACTATATATATATTACTAACCCCAAACTGTCATCTGTCAAATTGTTCATTTTTCAGGGTTGCCAACAGTTTATTGCAAAAATTTCAGGTTTTGGAATGATTTTGGGACACCCTATACAATTATTTCTTAATATAGTGCTCGTAAGAATATTGAAGTCCTTAGCATTAATCAGTCAGTAAATAATTCGTCCACTTACTCACTCTGTTACGAAGTGAAAAGGAAGAAATGAAATGTGGCTCAATTCAATCGCGCCTAAGATCGCGATCCTGCTTACGAGTAAGTGGCAGGTTTCGACAGGACGAAAAACTGACCGGAGTGACGAAAAAGGTACAGGGTAATTGCACTTATACTTCGCATTTGGCTTGCCCAATTTTAAGGGTTTCGGTTGGCTTTTTCCGCCTTGCCTACGTGACATAGTTCAGTTGTTGTCAAACGTTGGTTGTAGTCAGTTTAGTTGGGTGTAGTTTTGGTCTTAAGGTGTTTGGTGCGTTGTAAAGTTTTTTGATATTTTGATAGTCCTGGAAAAGTAAAAGTATTGTCAAGATTTTCATCTTTATTATCGTAAACCGTTGTGAAAGTGAAATAGTGCAGTGTATCAATTTAATACCCGTTGGAAGCAGTTCAGCAGTATTTAAGCTGTTTGTGCCAGTTTCAATTAATAGGTGCAGCAAGGGGGGCGGAGCGAAGTGAGTCCGCGAAAACGTTCGCCTTGCGAGCGGGAGGCAGACAGGTTCGGTCCTGTCGTCGAGCGAGGGGAGAGTTGTCACACCGTTCAAAAGAATCGTGTTTAAGATTTCGTTCCGGGCTGTAGAGTTAAAGTTTTTTTACAAAGTGCTGTCGAGTTTAAATTTTAACAAAGTGCGGTTCGTCTCAAATCTCGTCTCATTTTCATTTACGTTTCAATCACATGGATAAGTATCTTGCCATCCAGAGTCTGGATAACGTTCATGGGATCCTTCCTCAACTTTTCAGGTACCACACCAAGCACCAGGACAACATAAGGTAAGAGTACTGATTCCATCATTTTCGTTTCTCTGCTGGGATTGAGAACCAGTCACCGCACCTTTGCCGCAATATTATTATCACTAAGTCCACTTCAAGCCGAATTCGAACTAAAAAAACTTAAAAATGAGAATCGACCTTTCACAAATTTTTCCCTCAATAGGTTACCTCCCTGGGCCACACAGTAGAGCTTTGTGGGCTGTATGCGGCCCGCAGTTTTAGTACCAAGGCCCTAAATTGTCACTTTTCAAATCGTTCATTTTTCATGGTTGCCAACAATTTAACTTGGCAAAAAATTCAAGCCTTGCAATAGTTTGGGACACCCTATACTTACTGCTTTACTTATACTGCTTTTAGTACTCGTTTAGAATTATAAATATATGAGTCCTTAAAATTAATCAGCCAGTAAATAATTTGTCTACTCACTCACTCTTTTATTTGAGGTGGCCAAACTTTCATTGTTTTTGAAATGACGCTCAATAATGAAAACACGTTGCATCATGGAACGCTCCATTTTCACTAACCTTCCGTTAATTTTTGGACACCCTATATAAACATAAAGAACATAATTTATTATGTTTCTTTATCTTTTCCTTATATTAATATTATAGCTTCTTTATCGGGATAATAAGAATAAATTATGGAAGCCTTCAACAATTATCAAAACTCTCCATTAAAGGTTCATCCCTCTCACATTCTTGTCATCCATTCCTTTCGAGAGGAAACAACATCCCAACTCACCCATGGTGGCAGTCACCAACTTACAAACTCGGGCCAAATGTTTAAAAAAAAAATAAAAATAAAAATTCTGAAAGCTCGCCATGTCGAAATTATATACATAAGAGGAAATTGTAATTCGGTTTCCGGTTTTTTTTCCGTATATCCCGGAAGTTTTTTTTTAATCACAGAAGAAGAATATTGTTATTTCATTTTCTTTTAATTAAATTTTTGAATGTAAGCGGTTTTTTTATATAATTAAAAACCGTCAACCAAGGTTTAAAAATTTTTGCTACAAAATTCATGTGAAATTTTGCTGAAATTAAAAAGGAAACACCTTTTATTTTGCTGAATCATTATAATTTTTTTTTTCTAAAGTTTATTCTTAGAGAATTAGTTTTGTCGGTTGCTGAATTAAATAATCGTTTTTGTTTGTAAATTAGGGAATTATTTAACGATGATCTTGTATAGTATTCATTTCATAAATAATGCACGAAATAGTGGAGAACCCATTTCGTAACTGATGGTGATGACTTCGTTTCATACATATTGTGATTTTGTCATGTGATGTAGTGTGACAATTTGTCGTGTGATATTCCGGTGTGGCTTCCTATTTATTTTAATCAATTGGGATCTTATTATATACGTTTTGTTTTTATACTTTCAAAATATCAGGACCGTATATAGTAAATATCGAACTATACGAGTGATAACAAGAAAAGTCACAAAGTTAATAATTGTCATCATACAGTTTATTCACACTTTTGCTGTAGTAATGGGACTAGGATGATTCATTACTTGGACTGAGTATAAATTTTGAAACAAACAAAATGATAGACGAACACAAGTACTGGAAAAGTTTTTTATGCGTTTTAATAAAAAATAAATAAAATTTAGCAAAGGTACTTTCAAAAAAGACCAAAACCACCTCTTCGCCTTAGGGTGTGTCAATTTAGACTGACGGTTTATTTTAATTTGAAGCTTTTAAAAAGGATTAATTATAATTATAATATTATAAAGAGTTTCATGAAGTTTTAAAATGGCTTCATAACATGTGCTCGAATTATTGAATGGTGGTAGGAATATTTACAAGTCCTGGCGGAGGCTGTTATCGGATCACGAAAGGAAAGTTTTTATATACACCAGCTCAGACTAACACTAGTATGTAGTTTTAAGAAGATGAGACCACACTGTGGGGAGTGACACTGCAGATTCTACAGAAACTTTATAATGTTAAAGGGACTGAGTCATTAATCTATGTTTTAGAACATGACGAAGAACATTTTGAACCCGTCATTGGGGCTGTTATCGCACCACCAAAAAAAACTTTCGTGTTGGGTAGTATAAAATGAATTGTGGTTAGAGGACGGTTTGAAACCGAAGAGATCATGAAGTCTATACTAAAAATTTATGCATATTGAGTGGTTAGCTTGACTACTTGCTTTCAGCCTAACTTATTTCAAGACTTCAATCATATTTATGAATAAAGAACAAATTTGAGAGAAGAGTTTAGTAACTTTAGACAAAATGATACAAAGACGAACCGTCAGCAATAAAATGAAGGTCTTATAAAAACGGTCTTATTTCCCAGAAATTGATTAAGAAAATTGTGATAAAAATACTTAAACATAGAAAAAGCGAAATACAAAAATTAGAAGGGTTTTACAGAAGCCACTTCAACTTGATTCACTCCAGAGACTCTCTTCAATAAGAGTTTTTAATGTTCTGAGCCACTTTGTAACACACAACGTCAAAAATATGATCTTACAGGATAAAAGGTACAGCAACAAAAGGGCTTTTAAGCGTAAGCACATAAAACTAATTCAAAACATTGTTTAATCAACGAATTAACAACAAATGTATTGAAGTAATTAAAAAACAAACACTGTAGCCTATTAAACCTAGAAATTGTTATACACAAAATTTTCTTATTAAAAAATATTTATGAGTAAAAACATTTAAAAATGAAATTTTAGTTGAAGCAACCAAATATAAATGATAACTTAAAAATGGATTTAGTGTATAGAGTAGTAATACATAGGAGTAATGTAATAATTTATTATAATAATAATTTATTTTCATCTGGAGTAAATAAATTGATAAATTGAAACAACAATAAAAGTTTTCCATCGAATTTTTGATGATTTCTATAGAAACTTTAATCAAAAATTGTCATAAGTCTTTCGTTATTGTTCCAAATTTTATCAAATTTTTTCCCCCAAACGTGTCGTCTGGAAATCCTGAAATGATGTTCTTCTAAGTTGAGCTTTCAATTAATACTATGGAAATTAATGTTCAAAACCGCTTTTAAAAAATTTCTTGAGAATTATTATCCTGGCATCTTTCAAGCTCTTAATTTTTGATTTCTCATACTCCGAATTAGGCAATTTGGGCGTATTATACGTTTTGGGATTTTGTTTGTAACAGGCAAGTACATCTTTTTTTTATGTAAACATTTCTGCCAGCACTTACTCAATGAAACATTTGAAACAGAAAGAGAGAGGGAACAAGGTGAGGTTTGAGAAATTGAATACGCAGCCCGAGGTTAAAAATTTCTCCCATCTTTTCGAAAGGAAACCTCATTGTTTACAAGCCTCTCAGAAAATTCCAGCCTGCCTTTTAATTGGTTCTTTATTCATCAACTACATTTTGTCATGAGTCAGCTAATTAAAAAATAATAGCTATAAAGCTCAAAAATAATTGTTTTTTGTTGGTGAATACAGCCAACAACAGAAAAATTGGAAACTGGAAAGTGAAAAGCCGTTTTTTATCTAATGTATCTTTTATGGGAAGGCTTTACTCAAGTCCTTTTATCAAATTTTTCTCTTAAATTATTTAAATTTTCTCTCTTATTTAAATGGGATGAAAGCTTTTGTTTTAAAAAGACTTTGTGGACATTGTGAAAAAGGGCCCTGTTGTTTCATTATTCTGTGTGAAGCTCTAAGCCGGATGCTTACGATCGTCCTTGGTCTTAATAAAGAATGAGAGCCGCGTATAAAAAGGTTTTTCTCATAATAAAAGTTTTGGTTTGAAATTATTAGAAATACTTAGAGAAGTCAAAAATAAGATGAGAGTTTTGAAAAATGTTGCAATAAAACTATCAAAGTTTACGTGAATTTGGTGTAAACTTGAAACAAGAAACAAAAACAAATTCAGACTTTGAGTTTTAAAAGTGCAAGAAGCCCAGTCAATCAATTTCAAGAATGAAAAATTTCCCTGCAATTATTCGAGCTCTGTATACAAAATAAAACGCTTAAATAAATTACAATTTTTATAAAATTTAAATTTAATTTCGGTCTGGTGGTAAAAATTTTTCAACTTTTTTTCCTCCACAAAGTTCGAACATTTCCTTTCAATCAACCTTAATTTCAGGATTTCCTTTCAACTCAACTTTACATCATATGATTAGCCGGCGTTTCCCCCGAGCTGTCGTCGCTCTCCTTATCTGTTTCTTCAACCTCCTTGCAAGTTTCCACCTCTTCTGTAATAAAATAAAATGAAAAAATTTAGTTCTTCTCACTTTAAAACTTCACATCCAAATTTTACTTAGTAATCTAAGCGTTAGTACTGTATATCAGTGGTGCGCAAACTTTTTCCGACTGTGACCTTTTCAGTAGAGAGAAAAGTTTTGACGACCCCTTGAGGTAGATATTCACAAATACGATGTATAGTTCGCGTATTTCTTTCATTTCATCGATTAAAAATATCATAAAATATAATAAATACTAATTTTATTTATAATTTTAGAATATACTTTTTATACAACAAAAATCAGTAGAATTATCCTTTAATGAGATGTATGAGGCTGCAAGTTTCTACTTATCTCATCCATGTTCGGCGATAAATTCGAAATTTATGAAAAATTTGGCGTCGCGACTACTAGTTTGCCCACCTTTCCTGTATGTAACTTTTGGTTGTAGCTGTAACTAACCTTTTTGTCAAGGGGATCACAAGGGACAAAGAAATTGAGTTTCTACTGCTGTATAATATACCTCAAAACTTATTTCAAAACTATAAAACTTTACGTTCTATCTTTAGAGACTATTCGCTACATTTTTTGTTAATAAAAAGAAGTCCTAAAACCTTTAAAAACATTTCTCAAATATTTTGTCTAATTCTAAGAAAAAGTAGATTAACATTTATATTAAAAAAATTCCAAAATGATAATATAATATGTTTTGAAAAGGAAACGAGGTCAAACTCCCTTTCGCTTATTTTCTTTTTTATTTCCGTGTTTCAAAGAGAGAGACGTAAGAAAATTTTGAGTATTCTTAAAGGGTTTCTCTTACCCTTGGGAAAAGGCAAAAACTTCAAGGAGTGACTGAATATTCAGAATCTTGAACCACCATCGTCTCTGTCCTTTAAAAATTCATGTCCTAAACCGTTTCCACATCTACCGCAGGATACCTGAGAAAATAGAAGGAAACCATTTTAAAACCTTTTTTTTATGTCTGCTTTTTCATAAAACTACTTTTTTTGTATAAATAAGTTCCAACTGGCACAAGTGTATTAAGCAAATCGAAAAATTAAAAAATTTCTAGAGTAATTGTTGTTTTAGAACATAAACTGATGCACTTGTTTCATTTCACTACAACATGATTTTAAAATGGAATTTAGGTTGAAATTTTTCTTCTGCACAACTGTATTTAAGGGTAGAAATGATTATACAGTGTGACACTCTATACTGTAATATTTCTAGATTCAAATTTTGTTTTTACTTCAAATTCTCACCTTCAAAGCATTCGGTCTTCCCTCTTCCGGGATCTTTCTCAACGAATCTGAATGAATTGGCTTTTTGAAAGCCGGCCACGGCGTATAATGTTCGTATTTGGCCAAACTTGAAAACATTTCGTAGCCACATTCTGAGCATATGTACAGACCTGAAATGTAAAATTTTATACTCAATCAAAAATTACCATTTTTTATAAATCATCTCGCACAATTTAAATGTGAGTGGGTGTGACAGCTCACACGTGTCGTAACATCTCAAACTCTCAAGAACAAAGTTCAATTAAAATAGTTAACGCACTAAGACATTATCAGAACCCAGTTAAAACTATATATATTTATAGAGGATCCTTGTTTTGAAAGAAAACTTAACCAAGTATTGAAGTCAAGGTGATATTAATTGAAAGGAACCGGGTTTTCGCTTGTGAATATTTCTCGGATGAGTATCCACTCTCTACTAATTAAAATTGATCGTCAATTTAACTAAACTAGGTTAATAGCAAACTAGATGACATAGAAAATTTTCGAATTATGACTAGACGAACACACAATCCTGCCGTATTCTAATCAACCGTATTTTGAATTATATTTTAGCCTAAAAAAATCAGTTAGAAGGTAAACGAGAAACGGAAATGATAATATTGATATCATATTATATTCTTAAAATATAAACAGCTGTTTTTTTTATGTTATAAACTTCCGCTGCCGTTATTTATTGTATGAGTTTTCTACAAACCGCATTAAAAAGTCAGAAAAGTGGCTAACTTCATACTTCACAGCAGAATTTATTTAAGGTGTGAAGCAGTCGTACGACAGAGCAAAAGAGGTCATTTCCCGGGAAGAAGAAAAAATATTTTAATTAAAAACTCGGAAATAGGAGTGAGAATCTGTAAAAGGTTTTTGTGATTTTTTTTTGCCTTTAATTCCTTAAAAGAAAGAAAAATTTTCATTTTACAGGAAATTTGGATTTTGAATTCGTTCCCACTCCGTTTCAAAATTAAAAAACAGCTGTCGTGACCTTGATCTTGATTGAAAATTTAAATAAGCTTCTTATTAATGGACCACTTGTTCTTTAAATTTTTAAATTAACTGTATACACAGGTTTCCTTTTACACGAATATGAACTAACGTAAAACTTAAATAAATACAACTAATCGCGTTAAAAAAGACCTCACTTCGGTTTCCTTGGACAGATTCATTCTATAAATTCTAAATCATGATACATCTATCAAATTTTATAGACGAGGCTTTGTTGTGTTTTTACAATAAAATTATTAGACATAAACTTTAATACTCTTATAGTGTGCATTAATTTTGAAATAAATGCGAAGCCATAAATGTGCTTATCAAAAAAATAAAACCGGACTTTATTTATGCGAAGTCATTACCACAATCTGAATAGCGTTAATAAAAATAAGTTGGCAACTTCAATCTTAATCTTTTGTTTATTTCTTGCTGAAGTAATTAATTTTTTTAATATCGAATTGTCAATTTAATTGCCTGATTCGTGTCAGACACAGTTTTACGCGACCAGCCAAGACCCAGAAAAGTGGCAAAAACGACCTTGACTTACACTGAAACTACAAAAATAAAAGCTCAAAGACATGACGCGTAAAATTAGACCTGATTTTTGTTGAATTAAAATAAATCTGTTGTAATTACTTAATTTAAAATGAAAACAGAAATGGTTCGTAATATCTTAAGAAAATATAAGCGAGAGTTTTGTCAGTATTTTCTAAAACGAGAAACTCGGTAACCTAGTAACATGGATTCAAGGTCAAGATCCCTCATCATTTACATAGTGGTTTCCTCGCATAAAATAAAAATCGTTAAAACTCACCAACTTCAAAATGATCTCTGTAATATTCTTCGCCTTTCCAACTACAAAACGCCATTTTGAAAATTCCTTTAAACAATCGATCTCGATCGGAACGCAAATATTATTTTATAATATTATTGAAATTCACTTTTAAATTGGAGAACAGTTTCTCGTATTGCACCCTTCAAAGTCGAAGCTTAAATTCAGATGTAAGAGCACACAAGTCGAACGTACGGATCTATTTTACAATATGAACCAGCGAATAATTCAAAATTGTGAACATTTAACATTTCTTAAACCTAAACACCAAAAATGAAAATAAAAAACTTTTATCTAAGAAGTGTGCTACACTGAGTGTGAATACAACGTGAATGAATCCAGATTAAATTATTGCAACGGTCGTTCGAAGGTTATGTGGTCACGTGGATCTAAAAAAACTTGACGAGAAAGGTCATTGGTGTACAAGTATTTAAAAAACTGAAAAGCGTGGCAATGACGGCGTCGGTGATAAGCCTAAAATAGGCCTGTGATAGACAAGCCGGCCTGCCTCACATCACGAGAACTTTTTTAGACTCGTTTTGGCTTTTTCTTCTGGCTTTTAGTGTGGTTCCCTGTTTTTATTGAAATATTAAAGTACTGTATTCATTTTTATGCTTCTCTTCTTTTTGGTTGTCATATTGCCTTAACCTATTCTCTTGTCTTCTTTGTTTGGCTCAGTATCTCTTTTTACTTTCTTATTTTGAACAGTTGTAAATCGTCTTTGCAAACACTTTAAATATTCAGCTAACACCGAGTATGTTAGAGTTCACAGGAGCTATTGTTCTTTTCCTGGCTATTTGGGGTACTAACTCATACAGTGTAGTGTTTCGCTTTGTTAATGGATCTTCTTTCCTCACAGTCTTCCTGTAATGTTTTTAGCAGTGGACACCTCACCGCAAATAAGCCCTCTCCATTCCCACTTCTAATGCCTTTTTTATGTTTCTCATTAATTCCACATTATTTTTTGATTCTTATCTCATAATTTGAAAGGCTGAGCCATTCATTCTCTTCCCTCATCCCCTAGACCAACGGAATCCACGCTTTTAGAAATCGCAAAGAACTTGATTAAAGGTATATAAAAGATCTGAGAGTCATTAACGCGGATTTTGGTTTTAAACTTTTAATACTTTTTGACTTTTGAACCGTTTTTATTTTCTTTTCGAAATGGGGAAATTCAAAAAGGGAAATCTCTCCCTCCCTCCTCTTCCATTGGTTCTCTTGCAAATTTTCGTGAACCTTTTCTAAGTTCCTTGTATTCCCTTTTATTCCTGTTAAAAGTAAATATTTATGGAATTCAGTTCACTGATCTGTTTAATTTTGCACGCCACTGGTGCCTTTGAAAATTTTTCGTTTCCAACCATTTTATTTGACGAGGAATTCGACTTTTATAAAAGTTTTTTGATAGATCTTTGACAGGAAAAATAATTTCCATCATACCTTTGTGTTTTACATCGTTTCCACAGTAACTCAATTTTACAATAAAGCAAATACTGAAACCCACAAATAAATTTTATGGAGTCTTATTATAAATTTTTTAAATAGTGAAATGAAATTATATAGTCTTGTTAATTAAACCTAAATTGTGGTGGTTTATTATATACAGTATACAATCATTTTGACAATCAGTCTTGTTACAAGATTCTTAATACTAACATCTGAGCAGACAAATGAGAGAGAGAGGAAAGCTCTAAATTACTCAAATTTGTATTGCACTACCAAAAAATTATCTTTCACCAATTTATTCTTAAATTTTAGTGAAGACTAAAATTTAGTAAAATCTCAAACTAATATTTTACTATCGCGTTTTAAACCATAATCGTATATGCTTTAAGGTTTAACCTATGTAGGAGCAACATGCCATTACTCCAATTTATACTTTTATTCTTGATTAACTAGCACATGTAAAGTTCGGTTCTTTTTATAAGATGACAATATCTTTTTAACTCTAAAAGATAAAATTTTTTCCACTCTGTTTTTAGTCCCCCAAGATTATATATATACTTACAAAAGTTGATACATACGATACAATAAATATACATACAACACAGTTAAGAGTTAATACGCGGGCTCGCTCTGTTATATGTCACTCGAGTACTATTATTTAGAAACTAATTAACGTTAATATTTATATATCTAATTACTACAGAATTGAAAAAATATAGTTATACAAACAGGGGCGTTCGCTCTGTTAAATATCACATGAACACTGTTTAATTTGCAATATTATTAACATTTACTATTAACATTAATACATATAATATTTATAACTTCAGAAATAAAGGCTGAAAAGTTCTCTCCCAATCATTAGACTTGTCAGGGGCAGGTTACAAAAACTCTTTCTCTTGGCACAATTCATCTACTACAATCAAATAGTATATGATGTACGCTGACAGTATCATCCGAGTTACAGTTGAGACGAGTATTACTGTCTGTTGTGGAAAATTTATATAAAATTCTCAAAGTTTCCGTAGTTAGAAAAAACTTGACTTGAAGTGATAGTTAAACCCTGTTTTTAGTCAGGACCGTGTCAATAAAAAAAATTTATTCCTTGTTAGAATTTTCTAAAAGCACAACAAACATCATTTAAAAGGGTATTAAATCAAACCAAAAAATGTTGCAACTCAAAACGACACCCATCCTCTCCCTCTCAGTCCAAGACACCTTGCGGATCGATACAAAACATTCGAAACAGGAGGAGAATAATGAAGTAACTAAGCATCGAATGTAAATTTCCCCATGTCTCAACGAGCTTCTCTTCCTCGTGTTGAGGAAAATATTTTTTCATTTTTCCACAATCTATAGACAAATTTTGATAATCGTCATTCAGCAGTGTGACATTCGATTCGTAATTGTCTTTATGTTGAACCCGACAACGAACAATTTTGAAATATAAGGACTATCGGTCAGGACCGGAAACAAAGAATAGTGTTTTGTAATAAGAAGATGGAAAGGGAGGGAAATGATCTTTTGAGAAAGACTTCAATTTTGAATTTAAAAATAAAATAAACATTTCTTTTTTTTTTGTAAAAACTTTTCTTGAATTTTTAAAGGGTATTCCTGAAGCCCTGATCCTTTAAATATTTCATTTAGTTCCTTTAGGCTTTGCCCTTAAATAATTAATGTAAACTGGTCCGCGCATTCGGATATTATTAACAACTTGAATGTCTGGACTGGTTTATGAGCGAACACTAATTTATCTCCTTAAAATCATTTACGGTCAATGTAAATCGTTTCAGGGTTAGCCTAATGACAATGAAACAAGGACGTATAATGTCACTTGAATCAGGTCTTGGCAAAGTCCAACTAGTTTAATTGAAAATGATGAGGAAGGAAGGAAGGAAGGAGGTAGTGGTAAAGGTGAGGTATAATTTAAGGCTTTAAGGCTTTTTATAATTATGGCTTCCGCGAGTCGTTTGTCGTAATGCAAGTTTCATTTAGGATAGCGAAAGGTGATAGATGACGTGTTGTCAGGTTTCAAATACCCCGTGGAAGCTGTAGAGTCGTCGCTTGTCTTATAGTTTCTGTAATTTTTAATAAAATAATGTTTAACGATTAGTTTAGTACGAATTATTGTTAACAACTGTAAGGAGTCTTTTCAAAATAGTATAACACAAATATCTTTTCACAATTTACAGCACGGCACTGTTCTCTCTCTCTTTCAAAATTTCATCTTTTCTCTGAGTTGGGTTAAAATAAGTCAATAAGTCTGTTTCTTGGTTAGCCCTTTTTGAAAAGGGTTGGAGAATTCAGCCAGACACATTCACACACACACGCGCAAGAAAGGATTTTTAGACCAAATAATTAGATATGAGCCACCGTGAAGAGAATTGCCAAAACGTTTTATTAAAACGCTTTTCCTAATATATTTTCTTCACCCTCAGTTTCCAAAATTTTAATGAAAGGCCCCGAGCAAAAGGGATTCAGCCAAAAGATCATTCATCAAGGAGTATTTATTATGGAGCAATAACTTTAGAATTTGCACAATAATTTTAACCGAAACGCGCTTACGAAAATGAGATTTTAGAATTCTGACAAAAATTATTGTAAATACCCATAAAATTTAAGGGCCGTAAATTCTCACATTCTAAAGATATATTATATAATGAGAGATGTACGCAGGAAGTTTTTAGCATCACTAATTTAGTTGGGTGAGTTATACTTTCCTGAGGAAAGATTCTTTAGAGGTTTTTGAATAATTTTCAGTCACCAAGTTTTGTAGTGTGCACTCAAAATCCGTGCAGTGTACCCAATTTTAAACTCTCCAACGGCTAAATTCGGAACTGTTTTATTCACTGAAGACATTTAAGCAGAAATTTATTCTTTGTTATAATAATATTTATGGAGAATATCAAAAAACCTAAAGAAAAGGATTTTCTTTGACCCGATTATATTATGGCATTCTAAGTTCGCGTTTAAAGTAGTAGCTGGAATGAGAAACGCCATGGAGGACATCTCAAAATCGCTGGAGAATCACAATGGAGAAAAAATTTCAAAAGCGAACGACAGATGGAGGGTTGCTACAGTCCCACTCGTGTGTGCAAAACCAAAACAGCAGTTTAGAAGTTCAGCTTTTCCCCTCTAGATGAGGGAAAGTTTTGTAACAATGGAAACTCAAAGAAGGAAAATTTTGGAGGGTGATTCAATTTAAAGGTTGGTTATTGAAATGTTAAATGTTATCATTGTTTACAATGAAACGTAAATAAAGGCCTCTGGGTTATCGAGACTTATGTAAGGATTTAGAGAAACGTTGCTTGGGGTCACCGCCTTCTTAATTACCTTTAATACTGATTTTGTGCAATTTTGGTTTTAGTTGTAGTCTTTATTTGAAACTTGTCATCAATCCTGGTTTTGTGATATTTGGTAAATCAGCCAAAATTTAAAAGATGAGGAACTAAAGCTAAAATAAAAAAATTTTCTGCAGGTATTATTGAGTTACAGCAGAGGTGAGCAAAATCCGGCTCTTTTATTTACCTGTGGCTCTAAAAATGTTTAGTGTAGGTCCGGAATACTACTCAGTAACCATATAAGTATGATACCAAGTTTTATTTAATGTACAGTTAGTTTGACTAAGATATACAGTATGTAGCAAACGCAATCTCGAGAGTGTACTTTTAACCCTAATCATCTTGTTGAAAATGTTTCAGCAAAAGTTTGTCTCTACAGCAGAGCTTAAAAAATGGCTCTTTGAACAAATTTCAGTTTTTATGGGTTACATTTGGATGACGAGTTTGCCGACCACTGAGTTAGTGTCACAAAACTTTAAAAATTTAACCACCGTTTCGAAGTACAGTCAAAAAGATGTTAAATACAAAGATTGAGATCAAAGATATAGACAAATGAAGACAAAACAAGACTGAGTAGATTTTGTAAAAAGGTCTTTTGTAAGAAAAATATCTTTAATCTTGATTTTTTGCTCCTGTTTGAAATCTATTACTCGAGAAAGACATAATCGATTTGTCATTGCGGGATGGAAAGATTGATGAACTAAGATGTCTTCTTCCAGTCTCATGTGTCCTTCTAGATTGGAACTCAATACTTTAGGGAACTGAATTGTCCCCAAAGGATTCCTCACAATTATTAACTCATTTATACACTTCTTACATTTTATGTTTTTTGAAAAGTACAAAAAAAAAGAAGAATTTTATTTATTTATTTTTATTTCTCTTCTGTATTTATTTGAAAATGGTTGCGTTTGGAACAGATTGGTGAGCGGTGATTTGGTGGCATTCTCTAAAGTTTTGGAATGAAGGCTAATCACTAAAACCATCATGAAGATGGTATTCAAGAATTATAATAGACGATGTGTTTGTAATTGGCGGAAGTGGGAAAAGTCGAAATTCGCTATATCTTACTTCTTCAACTACCAATAATCACAATTACGTCCGTTTCTCTCGTCTAATGAGCTATTTTAAGATTATTTTGTGACATAAATAAGCATTTCCTTTAGTTTCAAGGGAGAAGTAGCACAAACAAACAAAAAAACAAGGAAGAAAGAAAGGAAAGAAAAAAATTGGTGGACAAAAGTGGGAGTCGTCACTTTTTTCTATAGGATTACAAAAAGGGATTTTTAATTTCACACTTATCAGAACACATTAACATTATATCTGATAAGACCAAATAAAAAGAGGATAAAAAAACAAAAGTAGGACTGAAATAAGTATTTTTAAAATATAATTCAGTTTAATAATTATTTTAGCAGTTGTTCAATGTCACACACGTCTTAGGCTTGAGAAACAGTTGCGAACTTTCCAATTGGTATTCGCTTAATCGTAAAGCACTTGTTTTAATATCTGAGCTTTTTATCTCTGATTTAATTTATTTAAAAATACAATACATAGAAATCGTTAACTTCGCTCGAAAGCATTCGTGGGCAATTTTCTCCCATTTTTTGGATTTGATGTTGTGCTTTTTGTGTCAGCAAAATGAAGAGAAAAGAATTGATGTTGTATCGTATCACAGCCATTCACTTTAATTGCATTAATTATTTTTAATTTAATAACTGATGATGAACGAATTCAGGAAAAACAGTTTCCTCTGCCCCAGCTAGACACTTGTCTTGACCTTCAGAAATGTCTACAGGAAAAAAATACTGTCGTGGTGGTAAATTCAATGGTCGTTCGCCAGGAAATAGAGGAATTTTTTTTTAACCTTTGGCTTCGTGCTCTACGTCAATGGACTACTCAAATTATATGCAGCTTTAGAGACCGTAGAGTACAACTGTACTTTAGTATAGACCCTTGGTACTCAAGCTTCTTCCTTCCCGTGCCAAATTTCTATTGTGACCATTGTGACTGGGCTATACGAATCATCAGGAAAAAAGAAGCTTTTACAAGTACAGCTTTCGACGCGTACTGTCCACCCTTCGGGTATCATCTGCATGTATATCTGTCAGTCTGTTTCTGTATGTATTTTTGTATATTGCCTCATGAAGATATGTTGAGGCAAAAAATTTTAGTAGTCTGAGCACAGGCCTGAACATTTTCGTACTGGTCAGGCACTGTAATTCAGACTTAACAATGAGCAATCGACATTTCACAAATTTTCACTGAATCGGTTTCCACTGGGCCACTGGGCACTCAGTAGAGCTTGGTGGGCCGCAGTTTGAGTACCAAGAATATAGACCAAGCTTTAAGAAGTTATGTATATTAGTAGTAGTGTATATCAATTATTATGGTAATGTGTACGTAGTGTATAAGTAATAATACTTTGTAGTGTATTGTGACTGTGAGATTGGCATTGTACTTATGCCGATGGGGTAAAAAGAAAAAAAAAGTTAGTAACTGTTATTGTTCAGACTTACGACCATTTGACAAAATTGGACCCATCTAAGCCAAGACCGAAAAGTTTCTAGAAAAAGGGTAAATTAGGACAATAGGATGCCGGGATGAGTCACTGAAAAACTGTTTTGTCAACCCTTCTAAGATTATAAATGCTGACCGATTCGAATTATTAATAATAAAACATTCTAGAATTGGGAATCAGAGGAGTTGTTTACTTGCAAACTTCCCTCACCTTCATCACTATCATAGATAAATTCAAGAGAATCAATCCTAACAAAAGGTTTTGTCCGTTTAGAAGTCCAAACAGATGTAGTCGAAGTTGTCCTAGTTTCAAAGGAAATAGTCACTAAACCGAGAGATGATAGTGGAAAGGGACATTTATAAATGAAGGAAAAAATTCAAATTTTTATTTTAATAACCTAGCACATCGGTGATTGGATCTCGTCCAGAAATGCATAATTCTTCACAAACTTACTTGAATGTAACCTCTTAAATCCATTATTGAAAACCTAGACTATTATAAATTCAAAACAGGAATTGTAAAGATGAAAAGGCGAGAGGAACAGATTTCGGTAATTGAAATTCATGGAACCGAGTAAATATCATTTCCATAAGCTCTAAGAGTATGGACAGCCTTGTATCAATTAAAAGAGTTAATTAACTCTGGGGTAGTGGTGGGCCTGCATGGGAATTCAGTCACGTGTCCTCTCACGCGATAATTGATTTTTAGAGAACGCATCGCAGACTTGGTTGCTTACATAACTAGTCTGTCTTGAACGAGTGGCCATGAATCCTGAACTCTTATCAAACTTATAATTCAGATGGTGAAAAACAAAGGGCAAACATTCAGACATGGCTTGAGGAAACTGCTTTAAAGAAAACAGCTTTCAAGGGTGACCGTTTGAAAATACTTCAGAAGAATTGATACCAAAAGTATTGCACACTTTTAGCAAGAGCATATTTCTTAAGTGACTATACTATTGGCAATAATTCATTTCATAAATAATGCACGATTTTCTGTATTTTTCTGGTTTTACCAATCTCCTTATCTAATTATAGTTCAAAGTAATTTTATCAACGTCTTGTTTTGTGCTGTTTTAATTTAAAAACTGAGGAATAGTGTTGGTTGATTTGTGCTAGTACTGGTGGGAGGAATAGTGTAGTGGTTAAGTTCCTGACTTGGACGCAAATGGTCGTGGGTTCGAATCCTCCTCCCGCATCCTGTTATACCCAAAAATTAAGGGTGAAAAACGGGATTAAAACCGCCACCGATTTGTGCTAGTACCTCTGAGTTGTTTTAGGTGTTGAGAAATTCAACAGTTGCATGTTTAATGATAATGTAGATAATTGTCTGTATATTTAACTATTCCATTTATTTACACTTCATCTCCACAATAATCCTAAAATAGAATATATAAAACTGAGTCTCTAATCTGATTCCTGTCGTCAAGTTCCGAATTTGTTTTTCCTTTTCCTTCTTCAGGTCACTGATATCGCTAAATTTTTATAACCTCTCGATGAGTGCTTAAATCAAAGATCATGTAACAATACAGCAAAGATAGTTTCTAATGTGATAGATATCTAAAGCGATAGCCAAGAAAAAAAATTTGAAATGTTTATATAACAAATTTATCTAGGTCAAAGTTATCAGGGCCTCGCCACCTAAATCGTATCAATCATTTCGAAGACGATTAAGTTCTCGTGGAACTTGAGTAAGTTATACACTGTGTTTCTTTTAAAAGCTAATCGATTCATATTTCCACATCAAAGCCATCTAGTTTGGATTGTAAAAGACGTACAGAATTTGATCACTTTGTGTCGTTCATTTGGCCCATTTAGATATGAAAAAAAAAGAGAAAAAAATTTTTTTTTACATCTTTCTCTTTGTATTTACCTTCGCTTTCCCCCATTTTTCGAATTTGAATTTTTCTATTCTTTCAATCACACTTAGTTTGAATAATTTCCAATAACCTTCAACCCCGTCTTCATTGTTTTCTATTCAATTTTTCTTCTCTTTTCCTCTTTTCGCCTTCCGACTTCCTTTTTATGTGGATTTGCCCGGCTTCAAATATTGATGAGAAGATCAAATCTAACTTTAAAAAATAATAATAATTGCATAATCAGAAATTTTTTTGTTTTGTTTAAAGAGCTTTCGATGAAATCACAAATTCCGAATCTCCCTTCATCAAACTGTCGCATTCTTAAAGAGCTTTTCCCGTGACGTTAAAAATTTTTCCTCTCTCTCTCACGATTTAATATTTTAGAAGAAGGAAAAAGAAAATTCGGGTGAAACGTCAACGAGTTTCCGTTTTATTTTGATAAAAAAAGAAAGAAAATGTTAAGAAGAAGATATGACACATGAAATCATCTATCTGTGTGGTAATGTAATTGAGTCTCGCTAGGGCAGTTTCTAGTTGTCACTTTGATCTACCCTAAGCATATTAACCCTGAGGCGTTGGACCTTTTTTTTTTCCAACATGAAAAGACCGACTTCTTTTTTTTCCTTTGGCTCCAAAAAACCAAGAATAAAAACCTCAGTTAACAACAGGGTGGATATTATTAAGGGTGTACATATGCCTCTCCTTCTCTCTTTTTTTTCGGGGGAACAATAGGAACATGTAGGAACACATGGTGTCAAGTGGTTTATTATGTACATATCGTTTAATATGAACTAATACTGCTCATTCGTCGGTTTTTTCATTTTATTCTTGCTCGAAGTGTCAATTAGTTTGTTTTTGAATGAGAGCCAGCAAGAGAAATCTTTTCTATTCTGTCCAGTATCGAATTTAAAATGTGGTGAGCTTTCGTTTTTTGCGACAGATGGGAATCTCAAACGTCCCAGATGATAAGTATTTGTGTTGAAAAGTCTAAAGGACGATAATACACTTTGGTAATGTCCCTAAAACTATGTTAAAACCTTAAATACAGCTATAATATATACATTAAAGTGAAACGCGTAAAAAAAATTCTTAAAAATTTTTATAATTATGTGTGAAAGCTTGTTCGGAAGGTCTATGGTGTAGTTGTTAAAGTGCCTGACTGTATAGGTTATAGTCATGAGTTTGAATTCTCCTCCCGCATTCTGTTATGCCCAAGGGTGAAAAACGTGATTAAAACCCCAATAATATATAAATAATATATAAGAAATCAACTGGGTACCTGGGTACGACACAATCCAGTTCGTCAAGCTGATGAAATGAAAATGGGCCGAGCACCTAGTGAGAAAAACTGAGATGGACAAAGGAAACGGTCCTGAGGACCTCATCTCTAGGTCACCGGAACAGGGGCAAGCAAAGGAAGAGGTGGGAAGACGACCTGGTTGTCTTTGCGGGCCACCAATGGTACAAGAAAGCAGCCAACAAGATGTTTTGGAAAAGCGCGGGAGAGGCTTTTGCCCAAGATGGTCCTGGTTAATAGTAATTATTTAAAAAATTGTAAATAAAATTAGCCGAAATATAATAACTTATTATTAATATATAAAAATAATATACTAAACTTTTATTTAAATTTAACGACATCACAGAGGATGAAAAAGCTTTCGGCAGCAAAATGAACCTTAGAAGACCGAATCGCAAGGAAGAAAAAAAAAGATTTGCTTACTAGAAAGAAAGAAGAATACGACTTGTTTACTTATAATTTGTTTATAATTATAAAAAGTATGGAATAGTAATTTTAAAAGAGGAA
Organism: Columbicola columbae; assembly: GCA_016920875.1. NCBI lineage: Eukaryota > Metazoa > Arthropoda > Insecta > Psocodea > Philopteridae > Columbicola > Columbicola columbae. Next base: position 11,491,602 of record JADMLL010000001.1, on the reverse strand, counting down.
ATGATGAAAACAAACTTGTTTTGCAAGTAAACATGAAACATCTTCAGAATACCAATTCAGCGAATGGACAGAAGGAAAACAAAAAAAAATTATTTCCAATATTGTCAATTTGACTAAGTGGCGTCAGATCGGTCACCCTCTATCCCGTAACATAAGGGATGAGACATTTTACAGGCCGCAGGGCAGAATGGAAACAAAACCGAATTGAAATCGGAAACGGATTCTCGTTTTTCTTTCTTTTGTTTTCTAATCCATTTAATCAAACTTAGCTCAAGTTCTCACTTTTCAACTTTCAAACTTTTGTCCTACATACTTTTATATAAAATTGTTATATGTGTGTCACCGTGACAGATAGTTGTGTTATGTTTTCTACCATGGTATTCGATAGTGTACTCTACTTCAGATGCTCTGATCATATCTCAGATGATTCTAATCAAACCTCTCAAAATCTTTGGATGTAGTAGTTCGGTGGTAACTCAAATTATGACCAGAATCGAAGACATGTAAAATAAGGGATGAAGTGAGGGGGAAAGAAGAGAAAAGAAAAATGAATTTTATTATTTTCTTTCGGTTTTCTTCCCCCGCATCAGAAAGATTCGGAAAGGCAGTCGAGTCTGAGCAACATATTCTCATCAGAATAAAATCCTCGAGTCATTTTTTACATTCGGGATATAAGAATGGGGAAATCCATTCGACAATGGAATTTTTATTTGAAACTAATTTGATAGAGTGGAAAAACTTGTTTGTTCTGTTTTCGATACTTTTTCGCTTTACTCGAGAAAAGTTTAATATCATATTTTTATGATGTTTTCAACGCGTGTGGGACATCGGAAAAAAATAAAAAATTGAAAAAGATGGACGTTTGAGTTGAGCGAAAACGATTTTATAAAATCGTAGATATTTATTCTCACTTGGAGAGGGTGTTTTGTATGGAAATTTCACGAGTTTATGATACTTTGTGCTCGCTCAATAAATGACTTTCGCCGCCTTTATATTATTCGGGGCTCCGTTGAATAAAATAAAAGTAAGTCAAGGAAAATGTATGTTTCTTAAATAAGACACCTTATAACTATCTCTTCCAGCGGGCTACAGGACATTCATACCTACAGACTCATAGTATTAGTATGATAGCTTTTACACTGCGTCTGGTCTCTGACAACTTAGGGAGATTTTCCAAGTACAATACTCAAATTTTCAAAGCCATAACTGTGTGAGCGGTAGTAGTAGTTTTCCGAAAAGTTAAAACCCACGAAAACCTTATGTTGCTAATACATACATAAAATAACAACACTTATGAGTAGGAAAAGTGACTGATGAAGATGACAAAAACATGAGAGCTCTGAAAGACAACACTAAGATACTTTGATTATTAACTTACTGCTAAAGCGCTTAAACTTTTAGCCCATATTGAAACTGTAAAGATGTTTGACTCCGTTTTCAAGTAGCAACTTACACACAGGAAGAGTGCAGAGCGGCAGTCAGGTCTATTTGTGTGTAAAGATGATCAGTAAATCTCGAATGGCTATTGGTTATGCCGGTTGTGTAGAAGGTCCCATAAGTGATATGATACACTTTTAGCTCTTGAGTCTATCTAAAAAAAGAAAAATGAAAAGTTAATACATCATTTAGAAGAAGTACATTTTCTAAGCTTTTCTGACCACTGAACAACTGCTTTTATAAAAATTTTATAAGTCTTTTGAAACAGTAGATTCAAACAAATTTTTTGAGGTAGATAATTAAGTTCCTGATGTAAAACTCTCATGAATCTCAACAACAGAATTTAATCACCTCGTAAAATATGTAAGAAGAATTAAAAAGGAATCAGTGAACAAGGTGCAAAGATAGCGAAAATAAGAAAGATTTTCCTTTTACTTTGTCTTTAAACATTATCTAACTCTTGAGTTAATTCCCGGAATAATTTTTGCTTTTCTTCTCAGTGAAAGTTCACATTCGACGATTATAAACTGTAGTCATTGCTCATTTGAATCAGCTTAGAGCCAGCAGAATTTCCTTTGAATTTTTATTAAGATGTCATTCTGTTTATTTTGTAAATAATGCACACTTACTTCTTATATATTTAAACGACGTCTAAGCGGCTTACCACCTTCTACTGAAGTTATGCTTTCATACATACTCTCAAGTATACAAACAAGCATAGATTCTTTTCATACACATACAAATTTTGTATTTTTAAATTATTTATTTAGCTTCGTATGCATTTTTTTCTTCCATCTGAACTCAGATTTGAGTATAAATATAGTGAATGATTATAAGAATAGATTGTATGCGTTTGTACTTGAATAGTAAAGTTGAGTTTACATTGGTGGGTGATAAAGATACTTTCGACAAGTGCGTCAGCTTTAATGCTGAAACATTATTTCATCTCCGCGAATAAAGTCGTAAATTATAATTTAAGATATTCAATAGACGCTGGATGTTTACACAAAAATTTTTCTTTTTCGCTCGTCTTTTTTTATGCGGAAATTTCATTGTCTTTAAAAAACATGAACGTTACCATTTTAAATTCAACTGTGAACGAAGATTCCCGATCCACTCATGCAAATTATATTCAATTATCTAAACGAGATGACGTAACATTGATAAATTTGATGTCTTATCCTTAAAAAAGTTTTCCCCACTTGGCGGTGCAGATAAAGACTTCTAACTTACTACTCCTCTTCTTGCCACAGGTAGTTTATTCACTTCTGTTCTATCTTCCGTCTCATTCCACCCCTGCTACCAATCTTGAAACGAATAAATTTTGTTCCACCAGATTAAAATTTATATTTTGTGCCCATTTATTACCCGAAATGTAAATTTGGAGTTAAAAAGCTAAGCAGATTGCTCATGCCCAAAATAGGTTAAAGAACACATGGATGCGGTCGAGATCGACATATGGTGGAGAACATAAGATTTTAATACGAAATAAAAAGGTTGGTGATTGAATGGAGAATCCCCAAAGAACCCTTAGTGAGACGGCTTTGTTGATCAAAATTTAAGCCACCCTCTCGCATCTCCAGTGGACAGAATCCCTCTTTTTAAGTTGCCACTCTTGCACACGGTGACTGAAAAACTTTGTGCAGCTATAACAGATTAAAACACTCATTATTATTAGTCTTATTTTTCTCGGTTCGGATATAATGCATGAGAAGTGCCAACTACAAGGTGGTGGTTGTGACTCACGCATCTAACGTCACAACTCTTGTTCCTGTTGGAGATTTTTAGATGTTTGAAATCAAAGTTACTGAGCGGAATGTTCGAACAGTGGACAGTCCGATCAAAAACCATTAAACTGTGAAAACATGCATGGCTTATGAACAGTTATCAAATACATCACATTTTTATCAAAATCAATCTAGGTCTCTTGAAGACCAAAAATCAGCCATAATCGCATAGGAAGTTTCCGTCTCACAAGTTATCTAAACCTTACAAATTGAACTACAAGTTTCTTTATGAATCTAAGTATAGTTCCTTTCTACTAATTTCGTAACTAATCCATTTTTTACTTCAATGCTGTATTTTAAATGTAATGCACACTTTCTTTTTGTATTTACTCTCTCGTTCTAAGCGTTTATAAAATCAGAAACCCATTTTTTTGTCTTGCGGTAGTAAAAGTAACTTTTTCAAAAAGGCAGAACCTGGCTTAAAATGCCATTTTTTGAGTGATGCAAAATCTCGGCGTTCGCTTTGTTGAGCATCAAAGAAAACAAAATGCTAAATTAAAACCGATCATACTGTGTGTCGAGATGTTGGGTTTATTTTAGTCGAAACGTCCTTTAATTGTAACAATCCCCTGCAGACTGTCTAGTTAGAACCACCCCAGGCAATCTAGTTCACCCCCAGGATAGCGGTATTCAACTCTAAGTACACGCTACCCTTTATTCGAATAAAAGACCATCTGTCCTCTGAAAATCAACCTGTTCCCTGCCAATAATGCTTTCTATTGTGTTTGCCGGGAATCACATGGAGACACCTCTTATTGTAACACACCCGCTTTCTCCTCTTTCTCCCTTTTCCTCCTTCCACTTATCCTTTTCACTCTCTCTTTCTCTCTCTTTTCATGAGAGATTAAGTATTAACAATGAACACAGGTGGAATTTGAACTGGAAGAATATCGAGTGTACCGATTTGTCGGCTTAAAACCTTTCATCACCCACCAACAGCAAACTTTTTTATGGAAGCTAAGTTAGCAAACGAAATACTGAACACTTTTAATCTAAAACTGATTGCGAGCGACATAAAAATATTGAGAAGAAAGGAAAAACAAGTTTGGAAAGGAAAACAGATTTCAAACAGGGGAGATTGGAACGATTTCCTTTTCACGCACATCGTCTACATTAGTAGAAAGAACTTTCTGCGTTCTCTGCCATGGGTTTGGATGCTGATTAAAAACCTGTTGTGACTAAAGTGAACCAGATTGACTCTTGTTCTTGTATTAAATGAAAGATTCGTAAAAGTAAGTCGTTTTCATTGGCACTATAAAATAACTTTGTATTTTGAGACTCAAAATGTGATCAATACGGTCCTGACGAAAGAGCTCAATGACTCTGATAAATGAAAATGATGGATAGCTTCAATCTTTCTCTTTGTTTCTCCAGCCTCGCAGAAATTCTTTTTAACTCTTGCACTAATCCATTTATCTAATTTTAATTACATTTCCTCTTCGCTTTTTTCGCTCTTTCAAATTTATCTAGAACACTCTATTTCAAGAGATGAAAACCCCCTAAACATAACTGTATGCCGTATTCGAATGAAAACTAAAAAATGAAAAAAGTTAGCAAAGCAAGGCTTCGATTCAGATGATAAAAGAAAGCATAATTCAGATGATGGCCACCCAGAATTCCCAGCAATAAAGTTAAAAGAAATGTTTGAATCAGACATAGTTGATTGGCAAAGATCATCTGATGTATAATTTCACGCCTTCTGTTCTTTCAAGAAATGACAACCGCGGTTTATTTGATAACAGATTGATCTCAGTGTGATTTATGGTGGTAAGACACGCGGCTAAAATTAATAACACGCGCGTGGACAGACGTTTGCCACGTTTCTATTAAAACCCGAAGTTGGTAGATAATTTATCCGTTCCATCCTTGTTCTCGATAAGTTAAAAAGGCTAATATATACGATTAAATTGAAATTTATACTTTTCTCTTTTTGTCTAATTTCTTCTCACTGTCCCCTTAATTCTTTTAATCTGTTCTTTCCATCCGTTCGAATTCTTCCTTTATCCACTACTGGGGTTAAGATGCTGTTTCTTAGTTTGAATTCCTTAAAGCTGAGCTAACTCCTTGTTGTCTTGAACTTGGAAACAGATGACTGCTAACTATTAACAGAAAACAAAAAAAAATTTAATTTAGATATTTAAATTTAAATTTGGAATTTTGGAATAGTTTGCACTTCATTACTCCGTTACTACTTTTCTGATCAACCCTGAAAATTTTTGTTGGAACCTGTATCCTGGAAGATTTGCCTTTACATCTTTTTTCCCCTGCTAACTACCACCTGTCTACAACCAGAGACACCAAGTAGTTGGTAGGTCAATATAGGGGGTTGGTCTGAGGTACAAACCATTGTCATAACCCCAGGGGCGGATGGTAGAAGAAAGACACGGAGGAAGTTGGTAGGATAGGTGAGGAGACGGGATAGACAAGGTGCGATTAGAAGAAGCGTGTTGCAGAGTCGAGTGGTTTGAATCGCTTTAGGCGTAGTTGGTCCTGATTTTTGTCGGGGAGAGAGACAGTAGTGGGATTTGGATGGTCCACCAGCCAGGAAGAGTATTTGAAGCAGAATCTGGCGATTTCCTCTTTTACAGTGAGAACCGCCAGATCCGGATAAGCCTTTACATCTAATTCACTAAATTTGGTCCTACGCAAAAACTTTTCATCAATTTTTTAAAATATAAGCCCGAATGATTCTCAAAAAGATAAAAAGGTTCGTGTTTTTTTATACCTTTGATAAAAAAAGAAGAAGTTGAATAAAAATGAAAAGAATGTCAGAGGAAGAATATTGTTCATCTAGAAAGGCAGTTGGAATTGAAATAAGGAAAGAATCTCCATAAAGAATAATTTATTAGCGACTCAGTCACCGACCGGAATATATATATAAAATATATTTATGACTTCAAGAATGCGAGAATTTAAAAAAAAAAATTCAAGTTATAAAAAAAGAGGAAAATCGTAAGACTTTAAACAAGTTGAAGAAGAAAAACTCTTTTCTTTGTTACAAGTTTTCTTGGAACTCTTCACCAAAACTGAATCCCTTTTCTTTTGTTCTGTGATCAACAGAACTGATTTAAAAAACACCTAACACCTACTTACTATATCTGTTTGTGAACTTATAGAGAAGACATTGGAGTTTGTTTTACAACAAAAAAATTGAGTAACAGTCAACAAAATTAACAATTACACACCTTAAATTTTAGTAGAAGCTTGTTTTTCATCCAAAAACTTGGTAAACCGGAAATTTATACTTCTTAATGAGGGAACTGGCTCGGGATTTGATCAGTTTTCGATTTTCTATATTTTCATTTCATTTGACTGGAGAAGATTGTGCGAGACCTAGAACCAAAAATACAGTTCAAAGTTTGAAAGTTAATAGTGAACATAATTACGGTTGTAGTCTCTTGAAAATTCCTTATTTGGTGGTTAATGAGGTTGAAATACAGATTGTGTTAAGCAAATAAATTCGTTGTTAACAAAATTATGAAAGATTTTCATTGATTGCGACTTAAGAACTTCTGGAATTCTTTAAATTTGGGTTTTCTTATTTGAAGCAGACGAAACGAAAAGTTAAAAGAAACCAAAAACCAGGAGGCGAGCTTTTCAAAATCCTTTCTGTAGACCACTCTAATTTTCATGTAAGCAAAAATTAGGGTTGAAAACTCTCTTGGCGTTCACTTGATAAGTGAGAACGTTTCCTCTTACACCTCTCTTTACCCTGATACTTATGTTGGATTTAAGTTTTGTTTTTTTTCCCTCTGAATTCAACTCTTTATCCCTTCGGGTGCCTTTATAAAAACCTTTTGCAACCTCTGCTTAATTTTCTTGCCAATTTTCGATAGCAAAAACTCTCATTCCCCTTCCCCAAATTACATTTCCCAGCTCATTATGTTTTCCTCCCGGATAGAACTTTTTGTTCCCATTAATTTCCACCTATTTCATCCCCTAATTTTCTTGTATTACGATTTGGATTTTTTAGTCATCGACTTGCGCAGTTTCGATTTTTTATTTCTAATTTCCGGTATACTCTGATAGCGGAGTGGTCAGAAAGTACTGACATTATCAGGTAGACGGTGGTAGTGCACTCTTTGAGCAAAGGAAACAAGGCAATATCCTACCATTTGGATTTTTCACAAATTTTGATTCGATTTCGGATGATACATGAATCAGTTTTCAAAATTCTATGTACAGCTGTATCAGAACCTACTTATTGGTGAGAGACGTGTAAAAATTTAATTGACTTTTTCTGTCATTGCATTGAGGTCAAAGGACCTCTATTAGTGGAACAGTTATACCAGAATGTGACTTCTAACTTTCCAGAAGAGGCATGGAGTTGCATATTCAAAACACCTCAAGATTTGGCAACATTTTTGAAAATGTATTCAGACTCATCTCTTGTTCAGTCAAGTTCCCAAGAGCTTAACTAAAGAAGGTGCCAGCTCCAGGAAATTCGTTCGAGGAAGAAAATAATTATCCCCGTCCACTGAACAACTTGTAACATTAATCTTTAATAGCATAACCATAAATAAATAATGATAACACGATATAGACAAAACTTATTTTGTATTCGAGCCTTAATTAAGCGATTTCATGTAATTTAACTTGAATTTCTCATCAGGTCATAAAAAATATCAGACTCATGGACAACTAGTGGAGTACAAACCACCGGCTGGCAACCACTATGGAATATTACCAAAAATTTTTCAAATAATTAAAATCTCCGAAAATTATTTCTATAAGAAAAATTTCAATAAAGGCAACGAGTAGAATAAGTAATCATGGGATTGTCAGCAATTTGTTTTTAGTTTTAAATAGGACTTTATACATCTTTCCAGAGTTGTTTTACAAGAGCAAACAAATTTAAAAATGTCTCCAGGGATCAAATAAATCCATTAAACAAAAAAAGGAAAGAAAGAAAGTAGATCGAAAGATATGTCAGTGTTTGAAAAATAAACTGTAGTAAATAAAAACATTATTAAAGGCAGAGAGAGAAAGAGAGAGAGGGATTCCAGGTTCTAGTAAAGAATAACGGGAAAAGCACGTTTTCCGGGGACGCTATTTCCTCATTGGTTGGCCAGACAACCCGCCCACAGAAATGGAGTTTATTAGCTTAGCATACAGCCTTTACATTTACAATGTTGTTTTCCATCTTTTCATTTTTGCTATAGTCACTAAACGTGAGTCTTGAGTCGGTCGGAAAAGCTTTTCTCAAGTTGAAAACGGAAAATTTTTACTTTTTATTTCGGTGGGTATTGTAAGGATTTAAGTCTGAGAGTTTAAAGCGATGGATGTAGAGAGTAGGTATAGTTGTTTGCTTGTATTAATTTTTATGCCAAAAATTTCCGGGGTGAGGGGGTAGATAGATGGAGAAGTTGTAAGCAAAGAGAGAAGAGAGCCAAGATTGTTTCGTAGGAAAAGGGGATGAAATGTTAGTTCGTTTCTTGTGAACATAGCAACTGATTTCGAATGACAATAAGGGGTGGAATGAAAACACTTGTTACTGAGATTCGACAATAGGTTTTTCCTTTTTATTTTCTCTTTTTTTCTCACTTTTTGTGCTCGAATTTTCCCTCTCCACATAAATCCCCAGTCTTTTGGTTTTCTTCATATCTGATAATTGTTTAGTTACTGGTTAACTTCGAAAATGTTTGCAACGGTTCAAGTTCACGTGGTGTTGTAGTTTTTGTGAAATTTTTAAAAATTTATCTTGTAAATTGATTTCTGATTTGTAGTTACTACTATTTTTAAGGTGAGTTAATATTACTAACAATTTTTTCATGTCAAATATTTGTAACTATGAAACTATCATTTTTTTAAACTGTATTGGGGTCTTGTTTTCCGTGTTTTCTTTCCATTGTGGAAATTTAATTCAGAAGTGTTTCCTCATCCATTCAATGTCACTTTAATTTTAAGTTAATTTTCAAATTTTAGTAATTTTCATTTTGAGTGAAAACTGAGATATAATTTTATTAATAACTTTTGTTTTAGTTAATTAATTAGGCCAAATTACCCGCTTGTGGAGCTTTTAGAAAATTGAAAATGTGCAACCATCTTAGTATAAAAGCCTTTTTAATCCGAATTTGATTTAGTACTAAATTTTAAATGAGTCTTTTTGCTAAATAAGACCTGAGGGTGATTTGTTTTTTAACTGATTTTCTGTTTAGCTTAGATTTATGACATTGGTTGTGTAGTATTTGAACCTAATATCGCTCTTATTGATAAATATTAACTTTGTTCAATCAAAGAGAAAATCAATGTGTTAGCCGAAAATTAAATTCTACAGATCAGGGATGAGCAACACGCGGCCTGCCAACCATTTCGAAATTTGAATTTATTTTATGGACCTTCTTCCATTGTGATATGAAATTAATTATACTAAAATGGTAGTACATACTAAACTGAAATAATTTTTTTGTGACGAGTTACTCATTTGTCGCCGTCTTGTTTAAACATACAATACAAGCGCGTCGCTTCTGTGCCTGTTTGTGTTTCTTTCTGTCATACAATCAGTCAGACTGGTAAGCTGTTAACTAGAAATTTAAGCAATTTTTGTGTTTCTTAAATGGCGTGAGTGCAATAATATTGTCAGAAAGGTAATATTTGAGTTTTTAAATTGAAATTAAATTTTCTACAAATTTGTGCGGCCCAATTTAGTATGTGGGTCCGCAAAAATTTTAAAATTTAAATTGGCCCGTTGATTAAAATTCTCGTTGCTCAACTCTGGTGTAGATAATGAGATAGTTTTAGTGATAAATAATTTGTCAAAAATTAAATTAGTGTTGGTCTCGTAGAGAAGCAGATTTTGGTTTCGTTATTGGTTCTGTTTTCTCTTTGTGTTAAACGTTCTCCTTGAAATTTTTAAGCAATTTTATCATCCATATCTCGTCCGATTTGTATTTGAGCGTTTTTAAAGTTTAAAGTTGAGAAAATTATAAATAAATCTCTCCAGCCTTTTAAAATAAAGGCTTCATTAGACCAATTATTGTGGTTCTCAACTTTCATCCAAAACCTAAATGTTAGCTTAAGAATACTTATAAAAATAGTTCTTTCATTTCTCGAGTTTTTGTCTTCGTTCAACGATTTCATCTATCTACACTACTTAACTATTATTAGTTTATCTGCGATATTTAAAGTAAAGATAAAATCGGTTTCTATTATATATTTGAAATGTCGGTTTGTTTTTCATCAAGGGGAAAAGGTTTGATTAAAAGTTTTATAAAAACCAAGGCTCAATTTGAAACAATGTTCTTTACAGATGATAATGGCCATTCCTCCGTATGTGGGATTATCCGTTTCCGTTCTGAACAACAACCAAGGGATTTATTCTTATCCGAAAGAGAAGGAGCAGAGCTCAGAAGTCCAGATATAAAGAAAGAAAGTAATTCACTCGAAGAAGGTCCCACAATTCTTCCCAAGAAAAGAAGCTTTGACGTCGCTTTCCTGATATCATCTGACGATAATAACAAGCCGTCGAAAGCAGGGAAGAAGGAAGAAATAAAAATTTTGAATCGGTTTGCCAGCCGGAATTCGAAGTCCAGCCCTACGAAAACGAAACCATCAAAAGTGCGTTTACCAAAGTTGGAATCGGATTTTCCAAACTCACGGAATCGAGGTCTCCATCGCCGATTGATCCGATTCGAACTCCGTCGCCGTACAAACCGAGTTTTCCAGAGAAAAAGATGACCGTATTACCGGAAATGCTCAAACAGAAAAAGGAATCATTTCAATACTCGAACATAATAAGTCAAAGGCCGAGGTTTCAGAATTATCAGAAAGAATTAGATAAATCTCCGATTTTCCTCGGGAATAATCTAATCAATCCCATGTCCGTCGGGTTAACCCGTCAGAATTTCATTCCGGCTCCTATTTTTGGAGCCAATCCAATTTTACCAACAAGTTTCGTGACCGCATCTCTTTTACCGCCGTCTCTCGCTGCGTTGACGCTTCCGGCTCAAAATGTTTGCGCAAAATGCAACGTTTCCTTTCGAATGACTTCCGACTTAGTTTATCATATGAGATCTCATCATAAAAACGACCATGCAAGCTCGGACCAGCTCCGAAGGCGACGGGAACTGGATAAACTCAAATGTCCTGTTTGTAACGAGAGTTTCCGTGAAAGACATCATCTGACGAGACACATGACCGCCCATCAGGACAAAGAAGGAGACAACGTCGAAGGGGACACCGATTTGAGGAACATTAAAGGGAAAACTATGGATAAAACTAGAATACCTAGTGAATTCAATCAATGATTTCATATAGATAATGTAAATAACTGTTTCCGTTGTTAGTGTTAATGTTAGCTTTAAAGTAGAAAATTGTCGAGAAGTGGTTATTCCGAGAAGTCACGTTTTCCATTTTTGTTTTCTTTTAGAACTGGTTTCTGTATTACTTCCAGAAGCGACAACCTAATTTTAATACCTCATTTCCATTAGTTTTGCTTTTGTTATATTCTGTTTTTAATATTTTACAACATAATTTATGTAACATCCGTCTCGGAAAATCCTTTTATGTACCCGCTTTTCAAATTCATCAGAGTGTCTGATGAAATCTATAAACACGGGTGGTCAACTAAGTAAACAGCAGTCAAGCGCGTCGTCAATAACACTACATTATATAATATTATACCTGAATAATGTTATACTTATCATGTTTATAAAAATCTCTGAATAGAATAAAGGATTATTTAAAATTGTCTGTCGCGTAGAAATATTAAGTGAGAAACTAAATTTTTTTTAGCATGTTAGCAATTTTTTAGCAACCTCGAAAATTTTCCAGTCCTTGTAAAATTAATAATAAATTTTCTTGCTCCTTATAAATCGCGAAAGCTCTGATTTTGACTTGTATTCTCACGTCGCTTTTGAAAGTATCAAGAACGAAATCTTGTTTCGAAAACGTTTAATGAGACAGTAAGATGATTGAAGAACTTAATACTGGATAGGTAGCCAACAGCAAAAGATACGATTAGTATATTGAGCGAATTGTTATGTGAGCTATAAAGATCAACTGGGTTTCGGTTACCTTCGAGCAATATAAGTTGTTGCACGGATATTTGGCAATCAAGAGACCCACATTTAAAGTTATGATTTCTTACCCAGAATTTGACTTCTGCGTTTCTGTTCGCCATTTTATAAGCTGTTATCTTTCTGCCTAAAAAAAAAAATTAATAAAACATTTTGTATAAATCCGGGGAGAGGGTGAGTAAAGTATACATTAAAAAAAATAAATATAAAAAACCCTTTGAAGGAGAAGTTTTAACCAGATAAAAGCCCATCTGTTATGGCAGTCAGGAAACAATGAAAAACTCATTCGGAAACATTCGGTAGCTATCGGTTGTTTCCGGACCATTTAATTCAAACATTCGAATAACAACCCCTCATTTGATTAAAATAAAGGTTTTGGTGGTGGCGGGGGAGGTGATAGTGAAAGCTCAAAAACTTGGTTTCATTATTTGCTCAGGCAGCTTTTCTTTTTGATAAATGACGAGAGGATTTCAATTTTTAACCAAAGCAGCGGTTTACTTACGCTTTAACAAAAATGATAACAATGCTGAAGTTTAGAAAAAACTTGAAGACCTGAAGCTGTCGCCTCTAAACAAAAATATTAGAGAGTTACTATAATGGTTTTACATATTAATTTAATATATCACTTTCTATTGATCTCTACTTACCTCTTTTAATGTAGAACGTTAACTGCTGTTTAATACAAAATCGTTTTAGCGTAATTTTCCAAGAAGTCGGAATCAGAAATCTGGTTATGTAGCCACCGCCGTGAATTACAAATTAATGTGTATTTCATATTAAGCTACGATTATTATTGTTTAATTCATATTATCATTCTTAATAAATGTGATATTAGAAAATAAAGCTATTACATATAAATTAATAATATTTTTGTTTGTTTATTAATGTATTCCTCAACCTCAAAAAAATTTTTCTCCTTCTTTCCTTTGGTTTTTGACAAACATTTATGGTTTCTACCGGGTCATAAACTTTCTAAACGTTTTTGGAAGTAGCACTGGTTGTAACTCTTGTCTTACAACTCCTCTCTTCTCCATTTTATTCGTTGAAATTGTGGGTGAGGTTTAATGTCTTAGCCAGGCGATCTGAATATTCAACGATAGGGCTCTCATCTAAAGTATGAATTTAGAGTTATGTATCTAGATAAACTGAGTAGTTTTTGAATAAATTAAAAAGTAATGAGGTTTTAGTGAAAGATATAAAATTTGGAGGTTTTTTACCAGAAACCATTTGAGATGAGACGATCCGCCTTCCGTTTCACCCTAAATAGGACAGTTTTGATGCATCCAATAATGACTCTGTGTTGTCAAGAGCAGCAAAGTCCGAATAGAAAATAATCACAGGAAATAACAATCTGCTGAAAGAGTGTCTACGACTGAGCGATAAGAACGTAGAAGATAAGCCAAAAAGAACAGAAGCGTAGAATATGTCAGAAGAAGCGATGTAGAAAAGGCGAGTCGGTACCGGAGGATGGAGCAATCCAATATCTGGAAAAAGTATTTGGACTTCATTACTCCAGACCTCCCGTTCTATCTGAGGCATCCAGGAGAAAAACAAAAAGCTGCAGCGAGAAAGAGAATGGTAGTACCATATAACATGAACCTACTGTAAATAAAAATTATTATACAAAATTATTATTAATATGACTCTGATTTTCTAATAACACCAATTTACTATCCAATTAATTAATAAAATAAATATCGTGTGAGGTTTCTTGTCAAAAGCCACAATCCTGTTGCCAATTATCTGAAAACTATACTAATTCATAGTTCTTGAGGATGAAAAAGAAAAAATAAAACTCGGACATCAGTGTAAGTGGCTATTATCTTGAAACCGCGAGAACACTGTTCCCATTCTTCGTTTTCATTTACTCTTAATGAACGGAGAATTAGTTAAAGGGTAGATAATTGGTGTTGAATTTGGGGAAACAAGGATTCACCGGTCGCCGCATTAACGGTCATAAATAAGCCCGTTGAGAGGTGATCAGTTCATCCCTCGAGTTTTAACAACGGCTTTATTTTACTACCCTTAATAATTTCTTTGCTGGGAAACCTTACGCTTTCTCTTCCGTGTCATCCGTAAATTTTGCAATTTTGTATGTGAAAAGGTGACAAATATATATTTGGGTCATAATATATATATTTTCTTGTTTTTAATGTTGTCGTTTTGAGTATCTGAGGATTTGGTTGATTCACACTATTTAGTGAACTTCTTTTTTGAGGGCAGAAATTTGTGTGAGAAT